>JAQIUQ010001532.1:617500-802122 GCA_030378365.1 Hybognathus amarus
GGTTCAAATATATATGCCTGGGCAAAAAATGCAAGTCTTCCTCTGTGTCGAAATCCTAAAGATTGTTTTGTTTACAGCGTGTCTCCATCAGTCTGTAAATGAAGCTCGGGTGCACTGATAACACGTCAGCAGCATCTTACAGTCATTAGCGTCACTAAACGCGGATCCACAACAGAACCAGAAGACAAAAAAAGGCTGAATAAAGTCGAACTTTTTGTTATTTTGGGCCCGAAATGTATTTCAATGCTTCAAAACATTCTAACTAACCCACTGATGTCACATGGACTACTTTGATGTCTTTATTTCCTTTCTGGACAAGGACAGTATACCATAGGTCTACATACATTTTCAATGGGACGGTAAGCTCTCGGACTAAATCATTAAGTCATTAATAACATCATTTTCATTTTTAGGTAAACTAACCCTTTAATGGGAGCATGGCCGGATTAACCATTGGGCCAACTGGGCACTTGCCCAGGGGCCCACGACATCTAAGGGGCCCTGGGCATCAGCGGCGGAGTGGCAATTGGGAGAGTCGGGAGTTTCCCGGTGGGCCGGTAGTGTTTCGAGGTCGCGAGGGACGGTTTTATAAAACGGAGCGTATGTTTGCACTAAGTGCCTGTCTTTTTATGAAAAAAGACGCCGATCACGTCACAGCTAAAGTGGCGTAGGTTGTAATGCGCTGAGTGCGTGAATGAGCTTTTGATGCGCAGCGCTCGGACCCGAGTTCGAATCCGCCGTTTGCCGAAGTCTCTTCTCCCTTTTCCCAACACATATGAGATGTAAAATGTATAACCTAACATAGGTCTCTAGCGTGTTATTTTGCCAACGAACTAAAATCGAAACCATGACATGGACTTTTTGCGTTTATAAAACAGCACAAGACTTTAAGAATAGGCATCAGTGCTGGGTGATTTAAAGAAAATTTGCACTGTTTGCAGTGTGCACTTTGCTCACGCGATCAGAATGGTCTTTTCTTCCTAAATACAAGCTCAAGGGTTTATTTCTTGCAAGTGAAGAAATAAGGACAAAAGTATTTAAATTTTCCTATGTAAAGAAGACTAAAATATACTTGTAATATTCATTTTCATTTATATAGTACATTTATAGGCTATATGGATTTTACGTCATAGGAATAATTATATAAATCATTATTACATTATTATAATAATTGTTTGGGATCCTAAAACTGCATTGATAATGTAATGTAGACTGAGACTCAACTAAAAAGATGTCTGAGCCCTGTTTATTGTCCTGGTACAAATCAATGCGCTTTCTTTGTTCAACGAGCAGTTCATGGGTTGAAGCTCTTAATTTTGATCTCTCAAAGAGCACGAGATTGATGCATTTAACCTTAAAATGTACAAAATTTTCTTGCGGGGAGCATGCCCCCGAACCCCCCTAGAGGAACAGTAAATCAGTAAAACTATAAATGCTATATTAAGGGTCCACCCAACATAGTTTTACAAATTCCTATAGGAAAGAACAACCATTTATGAACTTTACTCCAGCATAGTTAAACAAAGTTAATTTTAAGTGATTAAGTCAGTAAAACTGTAAATGACATATTAAAATGTCCTTGGACAAAATATACATTTGGCCTGCTTAAGAGGGGGCCTACAAGACATTGTGCCCGGGGGCCTCTGAACTCTTAATCCGGCCCTGAATGTGAGTCTGATTTCTGACATGCTGCAAGTGGTAGACCAATCATAACCCGAACAGGAGTGTTGGGGGTAACGAGTTACAAAGTAACGAATTACAGTAACAATATTACTTTTTTGGGTAACAAAGTAAAGTAACGCATTACACTAAAAATATTGGTAACTACACTACTTTACTATACTAAAGGAACGCGCTTTCTGCGTTAACCTAGACGTGTTTGCCTGTGTGGAAAGTTCCGTCTAGTGGTGCGTGCACACCGTTGCCATAGAGACCGATTTGAGTGAAGGAGAAAGGGAAGTGGAGACAGAGAGGGTTTCGGCAAATGGCAATATTCACATTACTTTTTTAGTTTATTGCTCGAAAGGACAAAAATATTCATGTGAAATGTAGGCTATAGTAAACCATAAGATTATTACTTGTGACATTAGAACAAAATATGTGGATATAAAAACATGTATATAGGCTAAAGAACTAAATGAACTGATCTCTATTTTTTAATTTCACTAAACATTTCATTAAATTTCATTGACATTTTATAAAACATGGATCTTAGGCTCATTTTGGAAACATAAATAACTGATTTAGGTGCGCAAACTGGGTGCCGTTGATTCGCCTTCTTGTCGTTCATCCTCGGATGCGGCATCGCGTGCGCTGTTTTCCGCGCGCACCTTTCCGCTCGTGCGGACGCGTCGAGTAAAAACAAGGCTCGTAACTTAAGTCTCTGGATAACACAAAACGATATGAGCAGGATTGTTGCAGGGTTCATTGTAGAAGACATGCTTCCCCTGTCGACCATTAATCCCCCAGGTTTAGATAAATGCATTTTAAATTAAGATTAAGAATTTTATGGGATAAAGTGACCTTTATTTTATTATTTTTCATTGTTAACTTAATTTTTTTTTTGTTATTGCCATGAGTCGAATAAAAAGCTGGTTTTGTTCTCAGGAGAAGAGTTTTATTCTCCCAGCCTGTGTTTTGAAACTTCTGTGTTAAACCCCATTTTAAAATGACCCCAGCATAGCCTCCTTTATCCTGTTGTTTGTGAATTTTACAATGCGGCATATTTATTTGTGCAGACAGGGATATTGTTCTTTCATGCCATTTTGTATACATTTTTACAATAAAGTGATGATAGGGCAAAAACTGATGATAGGCTATGATGTTTGTCCATGTATCTACAAGGTAAATTAAGAAACGGGAAAGTAAAGTAATAAGTAGTGAAGTTACTTTTCCAATGCAGTAACTAGTAAAGTAATCTCATTACAATTTACAGAAGTAACTAGTAACTTATTACTTTTTTTGAGTAACAACCCCAACACTGAGACTGGGACATCTGACCAATCAGAGCAAAGGAAGCTCTTGGAAAGGAGGGGTTTAAAGAGAATGAATCCTTCATTGAACTGATGCTGCAATTGCCAATTACCAATAAAAATTATACAAAAATGTAATAGTTTATTGACTGTGGATTCATGTAAACCAACCATAGGAGAATAAAATAACATAATAGGGGCACTTTAAGAATGTTCACATTTTCAAGAGAAAAATAGGCTACATGTTTTAATTGATTGACGTGTATGAGTAATATGATCTTGTTTTGAGTATGAACTGAATGATCTTGACCGGTGGACTGTTGTCTGTGATGACGCTGGCTAACACTCTGAGACCGAGGTCCAGCTGTTTTCATGTCCTGACCATTCTGCTCCTGATCTGAAACACAAATGATAAAGAGAAATCCACCACTGGCATATTTATTGTAGTCTTGCTTCTGCATTTTTTAATTTTGCCTCCAAAATGAACTACCAACAACTAAAGTTCTACCATAAGTTTATTTTATCATAAACTTTCTTAATAATATTATGATTTAAGTTAGTATATTATTAGTTAGCATAATATTAGAAGTTATTTATCATCAAGTATTTGCTGCTCTTTCTATGCATACATCCAGTTATAATATTCAATGATTCTACTAGTCAATGTTTGGCTTTCTTTTAATCATTTAACAAATGCAATGATTTCAGGGTACAACATCTTCCTATTCATTTTTATATTATTTATGGAAATGTACTACAATAGCTAAAAATTGAATCACCCGACTGTTCAAAAGCTTAGACGGTTCCATTCCAAAATGAACAAATCATTTTTGAATCATTTTGTGAATCAAATGACTCGAAAAAGATTTGTTCATTTTGATTAACAAGTTTGAACAGGAGAGTCACGAAGGCGCATCACAGAACAGAGCAAGGCGAGCATTTGTGCAAATAAAACTTAAAGTTTTTATATATTTTTGAAATGGCCGATCGTTTCGCTAGGTAAGACCCTTATTCATAGTCTGGTGTCGTTTAAAGCACTTTGAAGCTGCACTGAAACTCTCATTTGGACCTTGAACCGTTTGGTTCCCATTGAAGTCCATTATATGGAGAAAATTCTGGAATGTTTTCATCAAAAACCTTAATTTCTTTTCGATCTCGAAGAAAGAAAGACATGGACATCTTGGATGACAGGGGGTGAGTAAATTATCAGCAAAAGTTTATTTTAAAGTGAACTACTCCTTTAAGTGAACTTTAATTACATTTTGCCTCTGTCTGACCAATCATTGTCCATTTCTTCTCCCGCTATCCTTTCTCTGCCGAATATCTCCTCTCCCTATGACTATTCCCTCCTCCCTTCACAGCCATCTTGATCACGATGGTAAAAACTGAAACTACATGTTGCAAACTTCTGCCACTACAAACACTCTGTCTCGCACTTTTGGTGAGACTGTAATTCTCTGCCATTGAGATCCGCTCTCAGTTGACAGTCCTGCAGAACATCTAATGATAGTAACTGATTATGATAAAATATGTATTTTATCTTGAATACTAAATACAAGCACACTTCCCTCAGAAATCTTAGTCATCGTAATTTTTCTGTTTATACTGTCTTTTCTCAACATGCTTGCCTCTGAGTATTACAGCTTACAGCTAAATATGAATTAATATGAAAAGTTTGGAGGTTGCATTGCTACAAAAAAAAAGTTGCCTTCTATTCACCAACGAATCCTGAAAAATGCATCACAGTTTCTGCAAAATATTAAAGGGATAGTTCACCCAAAAATGATAATTCTGTCAGTATTTACTCACCCTCATGTTGTTCCAACCCTGTAAGACCTTCGTTCATCTTCAGAACATGAATTAAGATATTTTTGATGAAATCTGAGAGCTGGATCATCTTCCATATTAGTCCATAGGCTTCTTGAGGGATTTAAACTTGCCAGCCACTGAAAAGTTATTAAAGACATCCTTAAATAGTCCAAGTGACTACAGTGGCTCAATCTTAACTTTATCAAACATCGAGAACACTTTTGTGGTGCAAAAAACAACAAAAATAACAACTTTATTTCAACTATTCATTTACTTCTCTCTCTGCCTCGAGTCAGGTTACTAGTTTAACAGTGTATGATCTTGTGTTGTACGTCACACGCATCACACACATGACCAGCGTCGGCCAATAGTGAGCCTACGTTCTACGTAGCTCTACGTAATTACACTAGTTTAACTGACTAGAGAAAGAGAGAAAGAAATGTAAAGTTTAAATAAAGTCGTTATATATGTTTGTTTTTGCGCACAAAAAGTATTCTCGTCGTTTGATAAAGTTAAGATTGAGCCACTGTAGTCACTTGGACAATTTTAACGATGTTTTTAGTAACTTTTCCGAGGCCGGCAAGTTTCATTCCTCAAGAAGCCTATAGAGCTGGTAAGCTCCGCCCATGCGCAAAAAAGTGGACCTCTGAGGTTGAAAAGCATCAATGCAAGTGAATGAAAGAAAATAAATATTTTCCTGTGCCATGAATGTGACATATGTTGTCTGTGAATATTTTATATAATTTCTCATGTAACGAGTTTGACAGTATATTGTATGATTCTTTGGTTAGCAGTTGTGGAATAGACATAATGAGAAAGACTACACGTCCCATATGTGACGTCGCCACATAACACATTTTCCCTCCCCAAATAACGGTTTTCACTACGCTCAACTAGTTTGTCCTCTCCTCTGAAAGAAGGTGGTGAAGTGCACCAAAGACACAGGCATGTTTAGCGGGATCCGTGTGCTAGTGGGGGTGATGTATGAGATTCCCCCTACAATCCCTACTTTCCCTACTACCCCTACTTTCGCCCTACAATCCACCGCGTTCTTTAAGATCACTAAATTCAAGGCTTCTGGTCATTCCTAGGATATCTAAGTCCACTAAAGGAGGGAGGGCGTCTCGCATTTAGCTCCAAAACTCTGGAATAGCCTTCCCGATATGGTCCGAGGCTCTGACTCGCTAAAACAGTTAACTAGACTAAAAACGCATCTCTTTGGTCAAGCATTCACATAATGCTTACCTTTTATTCCTCTGTTATGCCATACAGAACCGTTTGCTGCTGAAACTGCTTAACGCACCAGCGGGGTCGACAGCCTTTTAGACAAACGGGTTCGAGCACGTTCGGCACGTATGGTTGGCTTGCGGAGAGTTTGTGAGATAGTGATCTTCTAACACCGACTCCCGTATAATGGAAATCATTATGAACATCAGCTATGCTTATTATTTCCCATCTGCCTTTCTGCTGTTATCTCGGGCGTTTGTCCCGAGAAAAATGGCGTTCGTCAGGTCCAGTTTGTATCCAGCCTCTCATGGGGAATTCAGATGCCCCAACGCCTGTGAAGAGACGACTCAACGCTGGCGATATGTTATGGCGCCGTGTTACATATAAACAATATTTATATTTAATATTTATATAAAAACAATATGAATGTAAGCCAGAGGAGAACTGGCCCCGACTGAGCCTGGGTTCTCCCAAGGTTTTTTCTCATCCAATCTGATGGAGTTTTGGTTCCTTGCCACTGTCGCCTTGCTTTGCCTTGCTTTTGGCTTGCTTAGTTGGGTTTATTTAACAATATTATTGATCTGTGTTGTACTACTGTCATGTTATCACTGTGAAGCTGCTTTGATACAATGTGTATTGTGAAAAGCGCTATATAAATAAATGTGACTTGACTTGACATGTATATCAAATACATACAAGTCTAACCGTATGAAATTTCTACCCGCTAAATTGTAGCATTCTTTACACGAAACATTATATAAAAAATTCACAGACAACATATGTTACATTAATTGCAAAATTCAAACGGGATTAGAAAATAATTATTTTCTCTCATTCACTTGCATTGACGATTTTTCAACCTAGAGGTCCAGCGGGATTGGCGGAAGGGGCGGGACTTACCAGCTCTATGGACTAGTATGGAGGAGTGATCCAGCTCTCAGATTTCATCAAAAATATCTTAATTCATGTTCCGAAGATGAACGAAGGTCTTACGGGGTTGGAACAACATGAGGGTGAGTAAATACTGACAGAATTATCATTTTTGGGTGAACTATCCCTTTAAGCAGCAACTGCTTTCACTGATAATAATAAGAAATGTTTCTTGAGCATCAAATCATCATATTAGAATGATTTCTGAAGGATCATGTGACTGGAATTATGATGCTAAAAAATCAGCTATCACCATATGAATTACATTTAAACATGAAGGCTATTAAAATAGAAGACAAATATTTTAAATTGTAAAAAAGACTGTTTTCACTGTTTTGAATCAAATAAATGCAGCCTTGGTGAGCATAGATAACAAGATCTTGGACAATTTGTCCTGATTTTTCAGTTTTGACATCAAATCAATAAAAGCCACATTTTCAATGCAGGCCCAAATCATTTAAACCCAGTGAAAGCAAAGCTCACTGTACCTTATTTCTAGTCTCAAGCACCTCCTTTGGGTTGGTGAAAAGAGGGACAAACTGGTTTGGGTTCTCAATTTTAATGGCCTGTCCACTGGCCTGTGCGATTTCCCTCCGTCTTCTGCCACTAAAAGAAAAGAAATCAATACAGTAGAAATTGAACCAAAGTGTGTTAATCATTCCTGAGACATGTTAAAAAGCTAACTGAGGCAGACAAAGATGCAAGGGAAATCTGTAGCAGGTCTAAAAGGACCCAGCAGAGGGCAGTGCAGGAACTGCAGTCAGATTTATGACAATACAATAATTCCCCTGCATTGCAGAGAAGCAGAAAGGGAGGTGGGTGGAAGATGGTGGAAGAGACAGCCAAACTGTAGTCCTATCACAGTGATGTAACGAATACGCCATTATTCTACCAATAATATTCTATGACTCAGACTCGGGACTATTTTCTGAACTGCAGCACAGTCTCTCTGGCTTAGTCATTCAAATTCATTTTCAGAAGAAAAGCTACTCCGATTTCTACAATACACTGCAAGCTACACTGATTACTGGTTCACACACTTTATCAATGAAGAACTTAACATGGACGAGAGCAGATCACTATGATCATCAGTTATCAAAAGAGACACCATTATCGGTTTCAAGGTAGTAACATACAAACAGAATGACTTTAATTCAGCACAAATAGTTAGTATGTACTATATAACAGGGTGCAGGATTATTTTAAACATTTCTGAAAGTATAGTCACAATGCAGTAGTTCCCACACACATATTTTAATATGGATTAAATAAAATACTATTTCAGAAAGCAGATATGTTGTGCTCAAAATGAGCCTATAGTGCAAAATAACAAGCCTAATTAGGGATAGTAAAGATCCATTTCCAAAAGCGCAAACATAAAATAACGGCCACACTTTAGTTTAGTGTCCAATTCTCAGTATTAACTAACTATTAACTATGACTTTTACCTCAAACTCCTAATTACTGCTTATTAATAGTTAGTAAGGTAGTTGTTAAATTTAGGTATTATAGGATTAAGGGATGAAGAATATGAACATGCAGAATAAGGCATTAATATGTGCTTTATAAGTACTAATAAACGGCCAATATCCTATATATGCATGCTATAGCAATATAGACTATAAACTAAAGTGTTACCAAAATAATATTTGAAATGTTTAAAAAGTTGTGTTTACAATATATCCAGCTTGTGAAAATTTGTGTTATGAACAATTATTATTAGTATATTTATAAATGTAGAAAATCCATACAATAAATACAGTTTTATTTGTATATACTATAATTACAAAAGGAAAAATATGAGAACATAGTATGTGTTTTTGTAAAGTCATATTAAAAAAACTAATATATATATATATATATATATATATATATATATATATATATATATATATATATATATATATATATATATATATATATATATATATATTGGGCTGTGCAAAAATTAATTGCGATTAATCTGGCATCCAAAATAAAAGTCTGTGTTTACATAATATATTTTTGTGTGCTGTATATAATTATTTTGTATATATAAATACACACATGCATGTATATATTTAAGAAAATATGTTATTCATATATAAAATATTTATATAATATAGATTATGTATTTATATATATATATATATATATATATATATATATATACACAGAATTTAAGCACAAATAATTCTTAAATATATACATGCATGCATAGGTATTTATAATAAATATCAGTACACACAAATATATTATGTAAGCACAGACTTTTATTTTGGATGCGATTAATCGCAATTAACTTTTGCACAGCCCTAATATATATATATATATATATATATATATATATATATATATATATATATATATATATATATATATATATATATATATATATAGACTGATTTTCTTCATTTGCAATGGTTACCATTTGCTATTTTTCATAGTGTGATTTTGATTAATTGTATTACGTAAAACCAGTATTGTTTTGTTTGACCTGCCAACCTCAAAATAATTATTATTCTAATAAAAATATCTGGAACTGACAACAATTAAAAAACAAAATATTGTATTAGTAAAAAAGAAAAAATGTATTGTCCCCATTTTTTAATTCATAGATAATTTAGATTTCGATTATATTTTGACCATACTAGGAAATGTCCCCGATTTCAATATTAGAAATCTGGTCGCACACAAATTGAAATATGTTGCATGAGTTGCATGCCAGGATTTAAGCTAGTTATTAGGATTATTAGTCAAAACTTGGCGGTCAGTGCTAGATCTCATTGTCAGAATAGACATTTTGGATAATCAAGTGATATAAAGTTTGCAAGCTTTATGAGATCTCTCTAACCGTAGTCCGATGTCGCGGGCTGGCCTGGTCCTGGTTGACTTTCTGATAGACATTTGGGGTGTTCAGCCATCTGAGTCTTCTGCTGTTGTCTCTGGGTGTGTGGATTGAGACGGGGGTGGGGTTGAACCCCATCGTCATGGAAAGAAAATGACGTGACGGTGGCAGGTACCTCCACCTCTCTCCTGGTTCTGGTGCGCTCCAACAGCACTGGGAAACGGTAGGCGTATCCTGTACGGTAACCCTATAAAATGACGATCAAATGATCTGAAGTCAAGTCTAATAGCAACATTAGAATTAGGTCAATTGCTCTGGTCTGGACTGTCCATCCACATACATGCAATCACAGTATTTCTTCTTCACATTGCCTTGATGAATGTGTAATTTATATTATATACATTTCTTTATCTTATCTTTATTAATATCGTTTTTAATACTTTTTATGCTATTGGCATTTATTATCTGCAATATTGAATTTAAACACAATCATGCAAATAAAGTGCCCTATTATGCCTTTTCAGACATTACCTTTCATGAAGTGTGTTATATATTGTAGTATAAAAGGTCTCTTTTGAAGAACAGAGCTCAATAAAGTGAATAATCTCCCCCCATAAAAGAACCGATTCTGAACTACCTGAAACGAGTTGTCAGTAATTCCAGTCTTACTAGGTTTGAAACAAATTTACATAATGTCCGTCTAGGGTCTTCATTGGCTGCCTGTGAATAACATCTAAATAGCCCCGCCCTCAAACACTACAGCTGTAGCTGAGAGTTTGGTTTGTGTTGGCGACATATCGAGAAGACAATGGCTGTGTCCGAAATCTCCCATTACTCACTATATAGTGGACTATATAGTGAGTTCGCCATTTTGTAGTGCTGTCCGAATGTATAGTGATGATTATTATACCCTATATAGTCCACTCAATGTATCCCAGAATGCATTTTGAAAAGTAGTGTACAACCAATGGTCACTAACCCAAGCCCTACACTGTAAAAAAAAAACTGTAAAAAATCGTAATTTTCTGGCAGCAGGGCACCAGAAAATGTCTGTTAAAAAACGGAAAAATTATGTCAGGAAAACAAACTAAAAAATGGTAATTTCATATTCTATTATGGTTTATTACTGTTATTTTACACAAAAATATATTTCATTATCTGATATAATGTTAATTTACTGACCTATTGAAGTATTAATATCTGTTTTGTACCATCGTAACACTGACAACCACAGTGATGATGAGAGTCACATGATCATTCAAAGTTCATTACAAGCAGCTTTTCCACAAGAGAATTCATACTAATATATAGAAACTGCACAGTGTCATTCGCAGAAACATTAAACACCATCATGGTAACACATGAAATTTTTAAAATGCATTAAACATTAGTTTAACAACATTAAATGTAACATAAAACCCTAATTGACATAACTGATTAGAAAAAAACTATGAAGAAACATAGTTATTTCAACAAAAACACATCAAATGTGAAGTGTCACGCAGGGAATTGTGGGAATGTCAATTTACGGTTTTTCACTGCAAATTATACAATGAGTTGTTCTTTTTCACTTTCAAAAACTGTAAATGTAATGGTATTTAGTACGGAAATACTATTATTTAACCTTAAAACTCACTTTAACACCCACATACTTAATGATCTTCAAGGAAAACATGTTAAATGACTGCTGATTTCTGCAGTTATACCTTCTTTTCTGTGTTTTGTAATTTAACAGAAAAAATCTGTAAAATATTAGGGAATATGTTATGTAAAATTACACACAACCCTGTAAAAATACAGACAATTTCCTTTAAAAAAACGTAAAATAGATGTAAAACCAAAATACAAGCAATTACCTGTAAATTCAATAGTGGACCTTTAAATTACAGCAAATATCTGTAAAATAACAGGCATTCACTGTATAATGATGACAAAACGGCAAAATTCTGTAAAAAATACAGACCATTACCTGTAAATTTACAGTGTACATAACATCATGCATTGCGCTGATTTTAAAAATGGCGCGACAGACGACAAGTGGAACAGCGTGGAATTAAATGAGAATTTTGGAGTAATAAGCTTAATATAATGTAATCTATTTATTTCAAATTTGGGGCGCTTAATTCAACTGGCGCCGAGAGTCGATCGAGTAGTGTCCGAAAGTTTTCTGCGCAGCGAATTCAGTAATGGTAACATGCGTTTGTTTTCTGGCACCATACTGGGGCCATCTGACCAATCAGAGCAGAGTAGGCTCTCTGAAAGGAGGGGTTTAGTGAGACTGAAGCCTTTATCAAACCGTTTCAGATAGGCTACTGTGAGAAATGCAGCAATGTACACTACCAGTCAAAAGTTTAGGGTTCGGAAGATTCTTTTGTCTCTTCTGTTACTAAGGCTGCAATTCTTTGATAAAAAATACACAAAAAACACAGTAATATTGTGAAATATTATGACAATTTAAAATGACTTTTTTTTATTTTAATATATATTAAAATGTAATTTATTCCTCTTGAAAAAAGCTGAATTTTCAGCATCATTATCTCCAGTCTTCCGTGTCACATGATCCTTCAAAAATCACTCTAATATGATGATTTTATGCTCCAAAAACATGTATGATTATTATCCATGTTGAAAACAGTTTTTTACATTTTTATTTCAGGATTCTTTGATGAATAGAAAGTTCAAAAGAACAGCTTTTATTTAATTAGAATCTTTTCTAACATTATAAATGTCTTTACTGTAACTTTTGATCAATGTAACTCATCCTTGATGAATAGAAGTATTGATTTCTTATTTATTTCCCCCAAAAATAAAATACAAATTCTCACTGACCCCAAACTTTTTAAAGGGTAGTGTTTAATGTAACAAAAGCTTTCCATTTCAGATAAAAGCTGTTCTTTTGAACTTTCTATTCATCAAAGAATCCTGAAATAAAAATGTAAAAAACTGTTTTCAACATGGATAATAATCATACATGTTTTTGAAGCATAAAATCATCATATTAGAGTGATTTGTGAAGGATCATGTGACACTGAAGACTGGAGTAATGATGCTGAAAATGCAGCTTTTTTTCAGAGGAATAAATTACATTTTAATATATATTAAAATAAAAAAAGTAAATTTTAAATTGTCATAATATTTCACAATATTACTGTGTTTTTTGTGTATTTTTTATCAAAAAATTGCAGCCTTGGTGAGCAGAAGAGACTTCTTTTAAAAACATAAAAAATCTTACCGACCCTAAACTTTTGACCGGTAGTATATATTATGAGAAAATTATTTTTTTTTTTACCTTGGATGAATCTACTGTAAGAGATCTCCAAAACAAATGAGCAACCATTAAAATAACATAATAGCACTATAAATTGGAATCAACTAACCAGATTGTCCAGCGTCCTCATCAATGCTTCAAACTCATGTTCTCCCAGCCTGCTCTTGTGCATGGGGCCGAAGGTGGATCCAGCCCAACCCACAGTGCCTGTGACGACGGGCTTGTGAATGTTGCGGTCCAGCATTGATTAGGTTTTGTTCCCCTCCAGCGCTGCACAGTGCTGCCACCTGCCAGGACAGCACAACACTGCAGCATGACTCAAGGATTCTCAACTCGTGCACTTCTTTCAGTTTTCACAATCCTTTTTATTGTCTTTCCATCATGGGTCCCACAGTTTTGACTCATGAATTTAAAAGACCTTTCCATAACATTCACTGTAACTCCTGGAATGATTAATAAAATCATTTGATACTGTGCAGACTGCTTTCATGGCGTGGCATTCTGAAAACTAAAACAAGATAAATTATGTCTCTTGCTTCAGTGACCCGCTTTACACAGATACACGTTCTTTGTGAATGGATCAATACATGGGCAGTTTTACTGTACATAAATCGCTCACAGAGCATTATATGTTGATGATGAAATATATTGTAAAGAAAAACTTGAAACATTTATAATGACTATAAATATTTACTATATTTACTATTTACTATACAGTAAAAATGCGTGGTCACTATATGATTTAAAAAAATAATTAAAATTGATTAAAATTTACAGAAAAGACTTAAAATTTTTACAAAAGATTTCTATTTCAAATAAATGCTGTTCTTTTGATCTTTCTATTAAAAGGAAAAAAAAACAGTTTCCACAAAAAAATTAAGTCAGAATGTTTTTTGAGCACAAAATTAGCATTTAACTGATTTCTGAAGGATCATTTGGCACTAAAAACTGGAGTAATGATGCTGAAAATTCAGCTGTGCCATCACAGGAATAAATAATGTTTTACAATATAATCAAAATAGAAAACACACATTTTGAATTGTAATAATATTTCACTGTTTTTACAGTACTTTTGATCAAATAAATCCAGCCTTGACGCATAAAGCTTCTTTTTAAAAATATTTTAAAAATCTTACCAACCCCTAACTTTTAATAGTATACTATAACAGGGTTCCTACAGGTTTCTTCAAGTAAAATTTAAGTCTTTTAAGACCTTTTAAGACCATTTATATAAAAAATTAATACTTATTTCACGTCCCCACCAGCAAAGAAAAACAAAATCCTTCAACTTGCGTTCATTTATTTTTCAAATGTGGAATGGGTAAAAGATGATAAGTCAAACAGGTAAATAAAAACATTTCAGTAGGCCACAAGAAAGTTTGCCGAACAATGTTAAGTTGTGTTTTAACTCAGGGCTGTGCAAAAGTTAATTGCGATTAATCGCATCCAAAATAAAAGTCTGTGCTTACATAATATATTTGTGTGTGCTGTATATACTTATTTTGTATATATAAATACCTATGCATGCATGTATATATTTAAGAATTATTTGCGCTTAAATTCTGTACATATATATATATATATATATATATATATATATATATATATATATATATATATATATATATATATATATATATATATATATATATATATATATATATATATATATAAATACATAATCTATATTATATAAATATAAATATTTTATATATGAATATAACATTTTCTTAAAAATATACATGCATGTGTGTGTATTTATATATACAAAATAATTATATACACCACACACATTATATTATGTAAACACAGACTTTTATTTTGGATGCGATTAATCGCAATTAATTTTTGCACAGCCCTAGTTTTAACATTAGCTACACACAGGCAGGACATGAGTTCTGACTGGATTGCTTTCCAGTATCAACACTATCTAACATTTTCATCAAGTTTTTATTCATTGACGAAAATGTCAACAAATTTTTGTCATAGTTTTTGTCATTCAAAACTAGCGTCTCGTTTTCGTCAGTGAAAAAATTGTACTAGTTTTCATCATTATTTTCATCAATGAAGTTAACACTGGCATACAGCACAATTTTTAAGACTCTGACATCAAAATTCAAAATTTTAAAGACTTTTTAAGGTATTATTTCCAAATTCATAAATTCAATGCTTAAGGCTTTTAAGACCCTGCAGGAACCCTGTATAAATATTTATATTACAGTAAAATGCATATTTATACTGCACACACCCTTTTACTGGCTCTCTCATTCTCTGAACACTAGCATTCTCTTCACTCTCTACGGTCCCACTATCACTCCTCCATGTTTCTCCATCATGAGAAGGGCTGTAACTTTTGTTGTTGTTGCCTACCTGTGTTTGACAGGCGGTCTGGATGTGGTATATTGTGTAAAAGGCCTCCTCCACTGACTCTCCCAGTGCCACGATCCCATGGTTCCTCAACACCAACACCTGCACAATAACAACGTTTCATCAAGCCCTTTTCGACCTTACGGTCCTCAACATCATGTTCTGTAATCGAGGATCTAACCTTGCATGTAGGGCCGAGGCTCTTCTGGAGTTCCACTCTGTCCTCTTCGTCCTCCATTACTCCATTATAGTCATAATAAGCTACCTCACCCACCAGCAAAGCCTCATGGGATAGCGGAAGCAGGCCACACTTCATGGCTGATACCTGCATGAAAGATTAATAGCGGTTAAAGGGGATGAATAGGTAATTTGAGACAATGCTTCTAAAGTATTAGAGTGATAAAAATTTTTTTAATAATGGAATAAGTATTTTTTTGTGATTAGTGGAAGGCAGGACCTCAGAATGTATAAATATATTTGATTACGACAGAACGACATATAGACAGATGACATATAGACATAACAACAGAATCGACATATATACAGAACGACATATATACAGAACGACACATATATACATACTGACATATCTACATATACTCATACTCACATATCATTTACATATAATTCTACATACTCACATACTGACATACATAATCACAGATACTACATACTCACATATATACATACATATACAGACATACTCACAACATATATATAGACAGATATACAGACATATATACTATAATACATACATAATCTACATAATCATATATTACATACTATATACTTACATAATCACATACTACATATAATCACATATTACATAATATATATTACATACTTACTCACATATCCAATCATACATACTATACTCAACATATATACATACATACATACATACTTTATATATATACTTATCTATATATATACTTATACTAATATATTCTCAACTTGATATATACATTCATATTATATATACATATAATCTAATATATATATATATATATATACTAATTTATATATTCTACTTTATATTACATATATTTATTTATTATTATTTATATATACATATTTACATATAATCATACATACATATATATATATTATCACATATTATATTTAATTATTACATACTCTACATATCTATATACATTACATATATTTATATATATCAATATCACATATACATATAATATTGACACATATTGACATATATACATAATATATATACATAACTATATACATACATACATACATACATATATACAGACATACATACATACATACAGACATAATATACATACATACAGACATACATACATACAGACATGACATACATACATACAGACATACAGACATACACACATACATACAGACATACAGACATACATACATACATACAGACATACATACATACAGACATACAGTACATACATACATACAGACAGACAGTATATATACAGACATACATACATACATACATACACAGATACATACAGACATAATATACATAGATATATATACAGACAGACATACATACATACATACAGACAGACATACAGATCAGACATACATACATACATACAGACATACAGTATATACATACAGACATACAGATAGATACAGACAGTACATAGATAGATAGATATATACAGAGATAGATAGATAGATACATAGATACATATATAGACATAGATAGACAGTAGTGATTTAAGAAACTCTAGTAAACAATGGTCTTCTCTCCACTGTAAGTTTCTGTTTGAGCACTGTAGGCTGTTCCCAGGTCAGTGTGTGTTCGCACCGCAGCTGTGGCAGGAGTGTGGAGGTGCAGCAGACATCCGGACGTCCGGTTCGGGCAGAGTAGATGGCAGAGTGAAGACTGAACGCAGACAGATCCACTCCCAGAGCAGTGCTGCCCTTCTCCACCACCTCCCCCAGAATGTTCACCTTCACCTGGACATCACAGAGAGCATCAAGCCTTCACACTATCCTTTCAAAACAGGTCATTCAATGCGATTCATTTTGACCATCCTGAATCTGATCATAATTACTTCTATCATTTAATGAATCAACATACTGGTTGGCATTATGAAAGGCCTTTCTTGAACCTGATTTCAACATGTTCCTCTGATAAACATCTTTGTTGATCCCAGAACAACATTCTCAATCAACCAATCAGTATTTGAAGGACACCGTTTATGTCAAGTTTAGGGGTATGGATATAACTTAATTGAATTTATTTCAGGATAACCCCTTGAGATGTATCATTCATTTTCAAGGGGGTTCAGCACCTATATAGACATAAGTATAATAACAAATAATCCTGTTAATGCATTAAACAACTAATGCGTCATTTATCAATATGGTTAGGATTCAATTTTTGGACAGGAATGTTGTTCCGGGATCAACAAAATATGTAAACATTTTAACATGCAAAATCAAGGATGTGCACATAAATTACTTCACTACTTTGAACTGCATTTTTTCTTATTTTGTCACAATTTATGATACAAATTGTGCACATTCATGGATACAAGAAATTTTTATGAGTAACATTTTCTAATACCTTCTTTTTTGCAACAATGTACAAAATATGCCCAGAAAAATGCTGAACACACTGAATCTAAGCAACAATACACACAATCTCAAACTGTGATGTTTCCAGTGACCTTCATTTGAAACGCTATTATCAGGAGACATCTCGCAGGACACAAGAGGAACATGTTTGGTGTGTGTGTGGACAGTCCTCACTAGACTGGATGCAGTCACCTCCCCCAGGCTAGACCATTCGGCAATACAAGGAAATGTTCCTGTTCTTTACTAAACACGCATCTGCAGAGAGAAAGAGATGCTTTATTCCAAACATAAAGTACACTACACTTACAGGAACAATCCCTGGAGCGACCTGAGGTTAAAGGGACAGTTCACCCAATAATTGAACAAGTTTGGACTTTATGGTGCAGTCACTGTGACGTTTTATTCACATTTGGATAACTTTTTAGGAATGAAATAGCTTCAACATTCTTCTTAATATCTCTTTTTGTGTTCCATGAAAGAAAATAATTCCTAATGGTTTAAAATGACATGGAAAGGGAAAGCAATGACAGAATTAAACGTTTTTGAGTGAACTATCCCTTTAAGGAGTTCCACTTTTAAAGAAAACTTTTGCTGATAATTTACTTACCTCATGTCATTCAAGATGTCCATGTTATTCTTTCCTTCAGTCCAAAACAAATTAAGGTTTTTGATGAAACATTTCAGTGATTTTTCTCCATATAATGGACTTCAATGGAAACCAAATGGTTCAAGGTCTAAAAGACAGTTTCAGTGCAAACTGCAAACTGTTCAAGGGGCTCTAAACTATTCCAGATGATGAATAAGGGTCTTATCATGCGAAACGATCGCTCATTTAAAAAAAAAAAAAACAAACAGTTTAATTTTTAAGCTCAAATGCTCGCGCTCGCTTGTTCTGTGATGCTGCTCGTGACTCTCCTGTTTTAACTCGTCATCAAAATGAATGAATATTTTCCAGAGTCAACTCAATCAGTTCGTTTGTTGAATGAATCAAATGACTTCAAAAAGATTAGTTCATTTTTATGTACGAGTTCTAACAGGAGAGTCACGAATGCGCATCACAGAACAGAGCAAGGCAACCATTTGAGCTTAAAAAATGTAACTTTGTTAATTTTTTTTTTAAGTGAGTGATCGTTTCGCTTGATAAGACCCTTATTCATCGTCTGGAATCGTTGAAAGCCCTTCTGAACAGTTTGCAGTTTGCACTGAAACTGTCTTTTGAACTGTTTGGTTCCCATTGAAGTCCATTACATGGAGACAAATCCTGAATGTTTTTATCAAAAACCTTAATTTCTTAGGTTTACTGAAGAAAAAAGACGTGGATACCTTGGATGACATGGAGGTGAGTAACTTATCAGCAAAAGTTTTTTAAAAGTGAACTACTCCTTTAAAGAGTCTTGATTTTCACATCTCAACTGGCAACCTTGTTACCAGACTTGATCACAAAAATCACATCCTATTTTTAAAACACTCAAATCCCTATAGACTAGAGCGAAGGAGAAATAGGAGACATGAATAAGTATGCTAATGTAAAAGTATTATTTTTAATCAGCTTAATGCGCCCCAGAAGTCACTATCCATGAACTTACTTTTTCTTAAATCATAAGCATGAGTTATATAACAGTTAATCAGCACACTCATAAAATGCTGTTCAAAATTTTAAGGTCAGTAAGATTTTTTTAAAAGAAATGTATACTTTTATTCAGCAAGGATACATTAAATGGATTAAAAGTGACAGAAAAGACATTACTAATATTACAAAAGACTTTTATTTTTAAATAAATCGCTGCTCTTTTGAACTTTCTACTCAAAGAATCAAAATTTGTTATAATAAGAAGTGTTTCTTAAGCAGCAAATCAGCAGGTTAAAACGCTTTTGCATTTCTGCTGAATAAATTACATTTTCTATATTAAAAACAGGAAACAGTACTTTTAAATTGCAATACAATTTTGTTTACATTGTATAAATGCAGCCTTGGTGAGCATAAGAATCCCAAACCCCAAACTTTTAAACAGTAGGACATGCTATAATTGAATCATATAAATCACACTTCAACCTTCATTAGAGCCTATTTAATCAATCCAGTTGTAAGTTAACCGTTGCTCAGGGAGCACTTCTCAGGATTCTTGGCATACTGACAGAAGTGTGTTCTTACTGTGAGGCACGTGTTGGCCAGCTGGGCCCAGCCGTACAGATCCACCAGTCGGTGAACACTGGCCAGTTTGCAGCGCATCAGTCTCTCCCCTTCACCATGGAGCCCGGCTTCCATCCCTGCACGTCGTTAATGGGGGTCACCATGGTAACGGCTGCACAGGCATGAGGAACAAGAGCAACAGCGCAAGTGTGTGTCAATGAAAGTCTCAGTCATGAAAGACTGTGTAAAAAGAGCAGCACTACGTAATCTACTGCGGTTTAAGTGGTGCGACAGCCTTTTTATCAAAGAAACTGTGAACAGTTCAGATGGACTCACAATTAAATTCATTAAGTTTGAAACTAAAACTCTTTAAGTTATTTGATATGCACACGAACACTGAATAAAATCAAAACTCTGTTATTCAATTATATATACACTATCGGTCAAAAGTTTAAGATCGGTAAGATTTTTTATGTTTTTAAAGAAGTCTCTCTGCTTACCAAGGCTGCAATTTTTTGATAAAAAATACACAAAAACAAAGTAATATTGTAAATATTATGACAATTTAAAATTACTTTTTTATGTTAATATATATTAAAATGTAATTTATTCTGAATTTTCAGCATCATTACTCCAGTCTTCAGTGTCACATGATCCTTCACAAATCACTCTAATATGATGATTTTATGCTCCAAAAACATGTATGATTATTATCCATGTTGAAAACAGTTTTTTACATTTTATTTCAGGATTCTTTGATGAATAGAAAGTTCAAAGAACAGCATTTATTTAATTAGAATCTTTTCTAACATTATAAATGTTTTTACTGTAACTTTTGATCAATGTAACTCATCCTTGATGAATAGAAGTATTGATTTGTTATTTATTTCCCCCAAAATAAAATACTAATTCTTACTGACCCCAAACCTTTTAAAGGGTAGTGTTTAATGTAACAAAAGCTTTCCATTTCAGATAAAAGCTGTTCTTTTGAACTTTCTATTCATCAAAGAATCCTGAAATAAAAATGTAAAAAACTGTTTTCAACATGGATAATAATCATACATGTTTTTGGGCATAAAATCATCATATTAGAGTGATTTGTGAAGGATCATGTGACACTGAAGACTGGAGTAATGATGCTGAAAATTCAGCTTTTTTTCAGAGGAATAAATTACATTTTAATATATATTAACATAAAAAAGTCATTTTAAATTGTCATAATATTTCACAATATTACTGTGTTTTATGTGTATTTTTTATCAAAAAATTACAGCCTTGGTGAGCAGAAGAGACTTCTTTTAAAAACAAAAAATCTTACAGATCTTAAACTTTTGACCGGTAGTGTATTTATGACAACAAAAAGATCAAATGAAAGACAGATAGATAGCATTTATTTGAAATAGTGTAAAGATCTGGCTTCATTTATGAAACATAAGTAAATCATTCTTGACTCATGCTTCTTAAAAATTAAAAGGTAAAAATAAATTTAAATAACTTTTTTTGTAACAATGCCATAGAAAAAAAAAAATTTGGAACCTTTTTTTCTTTCAGTGCACAGTTCTTAAAAGCAAATCTTTTCTTACATTTTAATAAATCGGAGCTGCATGATTCTAGATAATCTGAGAATTTTTTTGTTTAGAATAGAGATCACGAATTCTGAATAGAATTCTAATCAATAAAACGGTATTTACAAGAGGTTCTGACAAAATGTTGATTGCTGCAGACTGAAAATGTATAAATAATTTAAATAATTATTTTTTAAATCAGTTTGAATGAATGATTTAATGACTCACTTCTAAAGACTTCAGTTGTTGTATTCAGCAATGAATCAGCATTCATCAAAAAGATTTGTTCATTTTGATGAACGAGTTCCAACAGGAGAGTCATGAACGTGAATCACAGAACTGAACAAGGCGACCATTTGAGCTTATAAAACTTAAACTTTGTTATTTATTTTTTAAATGAGCGATCGTTTCGCTTGATAAGACCCTTATTCATCGTCTGGAATCGTTTAAAGCCCTTTGAACAGTTTGCACTGAAACTGTCTTTTGGACCATGAACCATCTGGTTCCCATTGAAGTCCATTATATGGCGAAAAGTCGTGGAATGTTTTCATCAAAAACCTTAATTTCTTTTCGACTGAAGAAAGAATGACATGGATATCTTGGATGACATGGAGGGTGAGTAAATTATCAGCAAAAGGTTTTTTTAAAAGTGAACTATCCAAACTCTAAACTTTTATCCCAGTGCTTCTGTGGTCATTTGAATTATTTGTAACAGAAATGGCTGAAAAGACTGTTTGTGAAGCAGTTTAATACCTATACATGACAACTGCACTCTAGCACAGCAGCAACTCAGATCTGAATGTTCATGTGATCAGACTTGTCAAAAATGTAATAGATATAGCCGAATCGTTGTCATTAAGGAATAAGATAGTGGGTGTTTGAATCGAGATTGCAATCTTTTAACGATAAACACTGCATCTACATCATCTTTTTCCACCAAAGAACCTTTTGTGCATTTGAAAGTTTCCATGGATGTTAAAGGTTCTTCATGGAACCAGCAATGCCAATAAAGACCCTTTATTTTAAGAGTATATGTAAATGATGGCAGGTGTTACAGTACGTACAGGATTGAGCGACGGGCAGGGCGGCCGGAGATCCGTGAGTGGACATGAAGTCTACGATCTGTCTGAGAGCCCACAGATTGGAGGAACTTCCTTCTTTCTTCATCTGCTCCTGAATCAACGCATCCAGCTCCTCTCTAAAGGACTAACACACACAAATGAAGATTCAGTCATTAAACACAATGCACTTCACACAAATAAAGGAAAATGCACACAAAATGTACATTGGTGGGTGAGGAATAAACAATGTCCATTCTCTTTTTTTGGTAACGCTTCCTTTTACAGTCCACTTACCCATGTAATTACTATGTACTTATTTTAGTAACTACAATTACTGGGTAATAACTAGATACTAACCCTGAACCTACCCCTGTTCCATGTACTTACCTTATATTAGCCAGTACGTTTTTTTTGTAAAGGAAGCGTTACCCTTTTTTTTAGGTGAAAATGTTTATCTATGTTTCAGGAAAAGTGTTATTGTTACAAAATGTAACTGGCAACCTTTTTTTGTTCTTTTGCACTTCCATGGTCCACTGAAATGCAATGATACACTGACCGGTCAAAAGTTTAGGGTCGGTAAAGATTTTTTATGTTTTTAAAAGAAGTCTCTTCTGCTCACCAAGGCTGCAATTTTTTTATAAAAAATACACAAAAAAACACAGTAATATTGTGAAATATTATGACAATTTAAAATGATTTTTTTATGTTAATATATATTAAAATGTAATTTATTCCTTTGAAAAAAGCTGAATTTTCAGCATCATTACTCCAGTCTTCAGCGTCACATGATCCTTCACAAATCACTCTAATATGATGATTTTATGCTCCAAAAACATGTATGATTATTATCCATGTTGAAAACAGTTTTTTACATTTTTATTTCAGGATTCTTTGATGAATAGAAAGTTCAAAGAACAGCATTTATTTAATTAGAATCTTTTCTAACATTATAAATGTCTTTACTGTAACTTTTCATCAATGTAACTCATCCTTGATGAATAGAAGTATTGATTTCTTATTTATTTCCCCCAAAATAAAATACAAATTCTTACTGAATTCTTACAAAAAAATTGCAACCTTGGTGAGCAGAAGAGACTTCTTTTAAAAACATAAAAAATCTTACCGACCCTAAACTTTTGACCGGTAGTGTACATGAATAAAACAAAGTATCATGGAAAAGTATACTACTGTTCAAAAGATCGAAAATACACTAAAATAGTTCTATTATAAATAAACTGCTTGTATTTGAGCAGTTTTAAATTAATACTTAATACTTTGGTGGAAACAAATGAATAAATAGAAGTTTAAAAGCACAGCACTCATTTGAAATATTTACAACCCACACTTACAATGTTAAAGTCTTCTCTTTTTTAAGAAATGAAAAGTATTCATTTCTTTAAAAATAAAAAACCCCTACCCTAGACGTTTGAATGGAAGTGTATTTTCCATAATTAATGTAAAAAACTTACTGTATACTGTAACCATATTTCCAGTACCAGTGCTTGCAATCTAGCAAAAGAACAGTATTAAGGTTTCACAAGTTTAGCTTTTAGGCTTTCGTTCTAAAGAAATGCTGCATTATTAAATACTGCCTTTTCTGTTTTTCTATATGATAATGAACACATAATGTAACAGTTTTTGCTGTATATATATATATATATATATATATATATATATATATATATATATATATATATATATATATATATATATATATATATATATATAAACAACTACATAGCATTACGCATTCAATTTTGAACATTCTATGCTGAACCAATAGAAGTCTAAAACTGATAGTTTCTAATGTAAAGTTCTTAAAATATGTAAAGTTTACACTAAACAAATGAAAAAATCTTCAAAACAAAGTTTGAATTGTTTAAGCTTTAAACGGTTCTGGCTAAATTAATTGCACATGTTTAATACTTAAAGTCAGGAGTTTATAATAAAGTTTATAATAAGCTAACTATAAAGTTTAAGGAATACCAATATAGTTTTAACTTGTAAGCACTGTACTTATTATACAAGAATCAGAAATGTCTTTAAAAGTTTTAAATGAAGCATTAAACATTGCTGTCACTGCATCAAACATAATGCCACACACAAACACAGTAAAACAGACATAAAGCCCAAATCAAACAATACATTTATAAACATACGCAAACAAACAGCAGGAAGAATATTTGAGTCACAGGTTCCAGAACAATCCACAACAGAGAAAGACTGAATGAATCATCCTCATGTGAAACGCTGAGCTCTTCAGTTCTGTCCTTCAACACGTTCCCTCCATTCTGAGAGTTTTTTTATTGTTTTGCACCAACACAAAACTCCCTGCACTATCTATGCTTTCCCCTGCTCGCTCGCTCTCTCTCTCTCTCTCTCCCCAGCTGTCAGTGGTGATTCAGGGCAGATTATATCTGAGCTGTGGAGATAATCATATCTTTGGGAACCTAATGAGGGGAAGGGGAGAGAGGACATTGAGAGGCAGGACATTAAAGGGTGGACAGAACAGGCGAATAAAAGCAGGGAACCCTGACGTGGGTCCTCTGCGAATGAGAGACATGCCGTTTCAGGGAGCATTTTGAAAGCTTATAGCAGCCACTTTGAATGCCTGTGAAAAAAGCAGGATTCTGGAAGTAAAAATGCCATTCATTCTTTTTCATAGAGAAATGTAGCCTGACTTCGTCATACTCATATTCTAATGAGAATATGAGTCTGAGAATCGCTCCATTGAGCTTTGATTATGAGGCGTGTCGCAACCGAACCAGGAAAAAACAACTCTGCACTCAATTGGGATAGTCGGTAGACCTACAACCAATCAGAGCAACGCAGTAAGTCAACTCCAGAGCTGACTTAAGTCTACAGAACTTACTTATTTTAGAAGTTAAATAACGAGTGTTGCTTCTTTTTACTTACTTCTCCATGAGTGCGACCAAAGGAGAAATCACAACGACCACAGGCTTTTCATTACGTCCCATCTTCTTAGTGACCATCGGAGCCAACTGATAAGTTACACTTTTCCCGAATCATGTGGGAAGGACGGCAAAATATATTTTCGGTCGAACAAATGCCTTGATCGCAGTTCTCTGTTTGTCTATTAAAATTAATGCGCTGTCGATTTATTTTACAACAGAATCAGTTAAGCGCTCGTTAATAACGTGATTATTACTTGCAGATCAATCTGTCCATCATCATATAAAGCCCGCCCTGGCAATTTGATTGGCCCGATGATTTCTGAACCGATCATAATTACTCCTCAATGGATTCGAGTCCAGATTGAACTTCCCGTCCAAAAAATGTTGTGGGCGGAGTTCGGGCTGGCATCCAGGCTAAGAGAAATGTATTCACTTATCAAAAATTAATTTCAAAGTGAACTATCCCTTTAAAGCCTTCAAAACAACAGTTTTAGTTATTGTGATGTGATTGAGCTCAGATTGCCATATTTTTGGCTCTGACTCAAATGTTGCAAATGGAAATATATTAAATTTGAGGAAAACAATTCTTTAAATAATAATAATAGTAATATCAATCATAATAGAATTTTAGGTAAGACTTTACTTGAAGGGGTGTGCATAAGACATCTTCATAATCATGACATTACATATGTTATGAATATGAAGGACGTTTTATGCATGTTTATGACAACGGTCATTAAGTGTCATTCGCTCAGTTATGACATTATGACATTGTTTGAGATGTCTTTGTTATGACACCTTGACATAAACCAATACATCATAACCTGTCAGTGTCTTTGGCATAACAACTTGACATTACTAAGACAACACAACCTGTCATGAACAAAACACAGCAGATTAATGATCAAACTTAAGAAACCACCTAGCTTTATTGGTTAACATTACATAAAACTGTCATGTGGTTGGTTTTGACCTTTTTTACAGTCTATGGTTTTGACATTGGCTGTCATGAAGCCATTATAACTTTTTTAATGACAAATATTCATAACACAGTAATAATGGCCTCATGACAGCCAATGTCAAAGCCAACCACATGCCAGTTTAACTTCATTTTATGTCAAGTTGTCATGACTAAGACACTGACAGGTTATGATATATTGGTTTATGTCAAGTTGTCATAACAAAGACATCTCAAACAATGTCATTTTTGCATTAAAATGTCATTATTGAGCGAAAGACACTTAATGACAGTTGTCATAAACATGCATAAACCCTACTTCATATTGTAAGACATATCATGCCAGTCTAATGCACACCCCTTCAAGTAAAGTGTTACTGAATTTTATTAATACACTTATAATTGTATTCATATTATTACAAATGTAAGTATATTAACAATATTCATTATGTATACATAATGAAGTAATATGCTTTAATATTGTCTTATTGTTCAGATTTTATACACATTTCTCTCTGAATCAAATGTAATTTTGCGATTCATCTCAGCGGTGGATGTTTTAAACTCTTTCTTGAATCCCCAATGGAGAAAATCAATGGGAAAATGCTACTGGAATCAAAGCTGCTGAACAGTCAGCTCTTAAACCCATGAGGCTATAAACACAAATCATGTCTCAAATGCAAATATGTGAGCTTCACTCATTAGTGCACACTTGGTTCACTCACAGGGCTTTGCAGGAGACTGGAAACACGTTTCTTGAGGCCACTGGACGGCGTTGACTGCTGGGGAGACTGGACCATTTCTCCTTCCAGACATTCCCCGTCTACAGGACTGTGCTGGACCGGAGTCCCTTTAGGGGTGGGAGACCTACTCATCTTCTCTTTCCCCAGTGTGGAGATAGAGGAGAAGGATAGACAGAAAACAGAGAGAAGGGAAAGGATAGGCGAAAGCAG
The DNA here is from genome assembly GCA_030378365.1 of Hybognathus amarus. NCBI lineage: Eukaryota > Metazoa > Chordata > Actinopteri > Cypriniformes > Leuciscidae > Hybognathus > Hybognathus amarus. Next base: position 645,064 of record JAQIUQ010001532.1, read on the forward strand.
GGCCAGGTGAGATTGCTAAATGGGGGGATCTGAAGAAAAAACACAAAAAATACATTATAAATGTATAATATTCAGTTATAATCCCCATCATGCACATCATGGAGTTATTTTGCAAATGCATGGGGACATAATAGTGATGTACATATATTAATAATAGACATGCATGCAAACGCACACAGGCAGTCCTGCAAATGCTAGATAAGTATTTCTGCACACCACACCCAAAGTCATGTGGGGGCCGCACTAACTGTCATATACACACACAGCGCAAGTAGTGCTGACAGCAAAATGTAGATCTTTATGTGCATTAGTAAATGTGGTCCGATTAGTTTGCTTGTTTATTCGAGGAAGGTCTATTTAAGAAATTGCATTAAGAGAAACCAGTCTCTCACTGTTCCAGGATGCATAACAGATGATTGATGGCATATAATCTAAAACATTGATCCTGAATATCTTTTATTTCTCCCTCAACATACTGTAAATAAACGGTCTTTCAGCCTGCACAATAAAATGATGGGGTGGACTGGAAACATCACCTCAACTATATTTTTGTGCTTAATCTTACTTTAATCTCCAAGGTGCAGATAAGTAAGCCACTGTAAGTTCAATTCTCAAAAGTACTTTTAACACTTTTAAAATATTACTTGGTTTGTTTGAAAAGCCCAGCATCACTGTAAAACAATATTGTTGGTTTAACTTAAAAATGAAGTAACCTGGCGGCCTTAAATCTTTAAGTTCATTGAAATTTGAAAATTGAGTTAATGCAATGAAGGAGACTGATTTAATAATCAGAAACTGAAAATATTATGTTATCCTACGTGCATCTCACGACTAATTCGTACGAATTCGTACGAGTGATTAAAAAGTGTCTAATTCGCATCAACTCTCACTCGTACCAATTCGTAATCGATTTGTCCAAACCCACGTGATGGGTAGGTTTAATGGGCGCCTTGGGCGGGGTCAGGGGTAGGTCATTTATACGAATTCAAACGAATTGGCCAAATCGTAAAATATGTACGATTTAGCAAAAACGTACTGAATTCGTATGAGTGAGGTCGTACAAATTGTTACGAATTAGCCACCTTGTAAAATTCGTACGAATTCTCGCTGAGATCGGGTTGTGTTATCTGAACCACATAAACTATCTATGGAAGCTTGTTTCCACCACTGAAAAAAAAGAAAAAATAATTGCAACTTTTTATCTCACAATGAGAAATAAAGTTCGCAATTGCGTGTTATAAAGTCAGAATTGCGAGATATAAAGTCAGAATTGCGACTTATGAGAAAAAAAATGACATACTTCTTATCTCGCAATTCCTGACTTTTTTTTTTGACAATTTGTCGAGTTTACATTTGGAATTCTGACTTTATAACACATAATTGCGAAGTTTATGTCCGAAATTCTGACATCTCTTCTCTTAGAAGTGTGAGATATATTGCAAGTTATCAGGCCAATTCTAAGGGGAAAAAGACTTAACTTTTTCCCTCTCAGAATAGTTTAAAATCTCACAATTCTGACTCTAACACGCAATTTCAACTTTATATCATGCATTTCTGACTTTATAACATGCAATTGCAACTTCATATCATGCAATTCCTGACTTTATATCTCTCAATTCTGACTTTATATCTCGTAATTCTGACTTTACATCTCACAATTCTTGACTATCTCAGAATTGCGAGATGTAAAGTCAGAATTGCGACTTATGAGAAAAAAATGACAGAAGTGCGACTTTTTATCTTCGTAATTCCTGACTTTTCTCCACAATTGCAAGTTTACATCTCGCAATTCTGACTTTATAACACATAATTGCGAGTTTATAACTGAAATTATGACATCTTTTTCTCAGAATTGTGAGATATATTGCGAGTTATCAGGCCAATTCTAAGGGGGGGAAAACTTAACTTTTTCCCTCTCAGAATAGTTTCATATCTCACAAATCTGACTTTACAACACGCAATTTCAACTTTATATCATGCATTTCTGACTTTATAACATGCAATTGCAACTTTATATCACGCAAATTCTGACTTTATATCTCACAATTCTTACTTTACATTTGCAATTCTGACTTTATATCATGTAATTCTGACTTTATTCGTAATTTCTGACTTTACATTTCACAATTCCTGACTTTATTTCTAAGAATTGCGAGATGTAAAGTCAGAATTGCGAGATGTAAAGTCAGAATTGCGACTTCAATTCTGGTTTTAAAAACTCTTTTGACCGGCAACAAAAACACTTAGCAATCCCTCAAAACATGAACTATAGCAAATCTAGAAAAATGTATAGCAAATGCCTTGATGTCAGAGGAGAATGGCCAGACTGATACACCCAAGATCTACAGAAGAGCATCTTTGAACGCAAAACACGTCAAACCTTGAAGCAGAAGACACACCAGTGACACTCCTGTCAGCTAAGAACAACAAAATGAGGCTCACCAAAATTGGACAATAGAAGATTGGAAAAAACGCTGCCTGGTCCTGATGAGTTCTCAACATTCAGATGGTAGGGTCAGAATTTGCCATTCACAATATGAAAGCATGGACCCATCCTGTCTCTGTATCAACAGTTCAGGCTTCTGGTGGTTTAATGGTGTGATGGGAAATTGTCTTGGTCTTTTATACCAACTAAGCATCAATTAAACGCCTCAGTCTATCTGAGTATTATTGCTGATCTCCATCTCTTTATGACCGCAGGGAAACATCTTCTGATGGCTACTTCAAGCAGAATAAATCAGTGTAACAAAGCTGAAATTATCTCAGACTGATTTCTTGAATATGACAATGAGTTCACGATTTCTCGAACAGTCACCAGATCTCAACCCAATAAAGCATCCTTTGGGATGTGCTGGAACGGGAGATTCCCATCATGGATGTGCAACAGAGAAATCTGTAAAAACTGCATGATGCTATCATGTCGTGTGTGTGTGTAAAGGGTGTGTTAAAAATGGCCTTCAGAGAGTTGTGTCACATAACCTTCAGAGAGTTGTGCTGCTTTTTTATTCTTAGTGAATAGAAAATTCAAATGAACACAGTTTATTTGAAATGGAACTATTTTGTAATTATAAATGTCACTTTTGTTCGAATTTATGCATCTTTGCTGAATAAAAGAACAGTAATATGTTAAATTTATGATTTAATCATCTATTATAAATGTCATTTAGTTTTAGTTTTTTTTGCATTTCCAAAAGACTGACATCTCCAAAGTGTCTGAGTTGAATGCACTAGCAGTCACTACATCCTTAGTCTTGTCAGGGCTCAGGTGCTCTGGGACCCCTACTGAGAGGTCCTCTCTCTGGGGAGACTGTATAATGAGTGTGGCCCCTTTGGATCCAAACTGGTGCCGCCCTGTCCCTGCAGTTTCAAGCACAGTTTCCATATTAATCAGGTCCTGCTGCTATAATAGCAAAAATCAGTATTCTGCAATTATTTTAGTCTTCTACACTTTACTCTCAAAAACTTGAAGAATTTGTGGCATCTGCTACAGCAGGATTTTGATGTCAATCTGAGGAGGGATGAAAGACAAGTACATGTGTCTGTTAGTTATTGATCGGTCTGAAACAGAGCTTTCCTGACCGCATAAGGGGTTTTCTCCCCACTGAGAGATCTTAATGCTTGTAGGAAGTGGGGAGAGAGAGAGAGAGAGAGAGAGAGAGAGAGAGAGAGAGAGAGAATATGAGGGAGATGTATAATGGTTAAAGTGAGGATGGATTGATTTGAAAAGAATCTTATAATTAAGTTAATGTGGGGTTCTGGGTGCATTCTGTCTAATGCACTGAGAAATCGGTGACCCATGCACAAAAAATGCATGCTTTTTAAAACCAACAATGAATTGGAACATTTTCAGGAAAGAAAAAAAGCCATTTCTATGAGTGATTAGCCTTGTTTGGAAATGGGTGTTGTCTTCTCTCTGACTCCGTTTCCAATTCCTCACAGAGATTACATTTTTTTCCCATGTTTAAACAAGATTGAATAGATTATTTTAATTAACCTAAAATATAGGGGGTACTTTAAGTAAATATTTTAGGTTAAATGGGTTCGGCTTACTCAATAAATAAATAAAATTATATATATATATATGATACATATATATATATATATATATATCTATATATATATATATATATATATATATATATCTATATATATATATATATATATATATATATATATATATATATATATATATATATATATGTATATGTATATATATATATATATAAATGTTTATTATATATATATATATATATATATATCATATATATATGATGAAATTACTGAGACTTACTGTATATCAGCAGCTTGCTCTGGATTTATTATTTATAATGTAAATTAATAAATCCAGTAGCAGCTGCTAATTTGGCATGTGGTCTCTTCATTTATTCCATAGCTGTGTATATATATATATATATATATATATATATATATATATATATATATATATATATATATATATATATATATATATATATACATATATATATATTATATTATTATTTTATTGTTTGTTTGTTAGCCGAACTTATTTAACCTAAAATATTTACTTAAAGTACCCCCTAATATATATATATATATATATATATATATATATATATATTTTTTTTAACAATAAATTAAAGATTATCAGTAACACTTACAATAAGGTTTGATTTGTAAACAATATTGATGTAATAATAATAATAAACTTTATTTTATATAGTGCCTTTACAAGTAGCATCTCAAAGCACTTTACATAAAAATAATGAAATTAAAAGGATACACATAACAGTCTAGGCAGTAAAAACTAAACAACCAATAAAAATAAAAAGCCAATATAAAAACAAACAGAGTAATCACACGAATCACATAAAAGCCACCATAAAAAAATATGTTTTAAGGGATGATTTAAAAACTCTAAGGGATTCTGCATTACTAATCTCAGAGGGCAGAGAATCCCACAATTTAGGAGCCAAAGAGGAAAAAGCCTGATCACCCATAGTTTTTAGCTGTGTTGTTTGGACAGTTAAAAGCCCAGCTTCAGAAGATCACACTAATTTTGAGGGGCCAAATTATCCAAGGCCTTATAACTGAGCAAGAGAATTTTAATATCAATAAGAAAACTAACAGGAAGCAAGTGCAATTTTTTTTTTGTACCAACTGTAATTTACTTAGAGCAACTTTAGAAACTCCAGCCAGCAAAGCATTACAATAATCAATACGTGAAAAAACAAAAGTGTTGATTAACTTTTCAGCCACAGAGAAAGTCAACAGCAGAATTTGGCAATGTTTCTGAGATGAAAAATGTTTGAACTGTGTTACAACATGATGGTCAAATGTTAAATTGGCGTCAAATAGCACTCGTCAGTATTTTTTAAGTTGAGGAGTTATAGTTATGTACTGAACTATAACAAACTAACTGAGCATTACATTTGTTCCAGAGTTTGTTAATCTAGCTAATATAAATACAGCGATTTGTTGGTTGTTCATGTAACTACTGTGCGTAATATTACACATACAACTTTTGATTTTAATAATGTTTTAGTAAAATGTCAAAATTAACATTAACAAGATTAATAAATGCTGTAAAAGTGCTGTTCATTATTAGTTCAAGTTGAAACCTTATTGTACGGTGGCGTATTGCATTCACTTGAAGAAAAAAATCTACTCTGTTTTTCTGAATTAACGAGTTAATTTTTCATGAGAAATTTTTTTTGCTCTGTTTTTCTGAATTAACGAGTTAATTTTTCATGAGAAAATTTTGTTTTGCTCTGTTTTTCTGAATTAATCGAGTTAATTTTTTCATGAGAAAAAAGTTTTTGCTCTGTTTTTCTGAATTAATCGAGTTAATTTTTCATTGAGAAAAAAGTTTTTGCTCTGTTTTTCTGAATTAAATCGACTTAATTTTTCATTAGAAAAAAAGTTTTTTGCTCTGTTTTTCTGAATTAAAACGACTTAATTTTTCATGAGAAAAAAAGTTTTCGCCCTGTTTTTCTGCAATTAAATCGACTTAATTTTTCATGAGAAAAAAGTTTTTGCTCTGTTTTTCTGAATTAACGTACTTCAGAAAAATTCATTCAGAAAAACAGAGCAAAAAAAAAATTCCATGAAAAATTAACTCATTAATTCAGAAAAACAGAACAAAAAAAATTCTCATGAAAAATTAACTCGTTAATTCAGAAAAACAGAGCAAAAAACTTTTTTTTTCTCATGAAAAATTAACTCGTTAATTCAGAAAAACAGAGCAAAAAAAAATTTCTCATGAAAAATTAACTCGTTAATTCAGAAAACAGAGCAAAAAAAATTTCTCATGAAAAATTAACTCGTTAATTCAGAAAAACAAAGTAGATTTTTTTTTCTTCAAGTGAATGCAATACGCCACCGTATTATTGTAAGGCGTTACCAAATTATCTTTAATTTAGTAGGCTATATCTGTAGTGGAAAGGGGGATAGTCTAAGATCTAAAGACCCTCGCCACACACACCCCACCTCACATAATTTAAATCATTCCTTCACCCCTGCAGCTAAACCTCATGGAAAACAATTAAGCAAATTAAACGAATACATTATGATAATATCCATTAGTTCTGGTGCACAAAACGATGATTAAAAGGAAAAGTAGTCAGCTAACCCTAATAAAAAAGGTCATATCGTCTCGTCTATTTGGCAAATGTATTAGGATTTTAGGACGGCTGTAGATTGAACAGAGAGGGCCTGTGCCACCCTCTCTTTCTCTCAGGGCTCATTCCAGGGGGAAAGACTCACGTGTCACGCCCACTTCTTCAACAGCAAAACAACACCCAGTTTGAACTAGAGACCGTAGACGGCGGGTTTAAACTGTTAAAAGAAATGATACGAAAACATAATGCTTTCTTGTCAAAAATACATTTATGTATTCATTCATATATAAAGCATTATGAACCGTGCTGTGTCGTTTGTTTTGTGGACTAGCTGGTGGTCGCGCGGCAGGGCCTGTACGTGGCTGCCTAGCAACAACACCGAGCCCCGCCGCATCATCACCACCAGCAGCGCGAGGCTCAGCCGCCGGGCAGCATCAGTGCAAGAGCCCACTGGGAAAATTAAACAATTTTGAGGGGTGCATGACATGTTAACGAACACAAAATCTCATATCAAAACGCAACACAAACGACACGAGCGTGCTTGAATTACTCAAATCACCACCACCACCACCAAAAAAAAAAAAAAATATTTCCAATTAATGCGAAACTCCCAATATTATGGGGCCTAGAGCCGACATGTCATAACCTCGTACAATCACTACACGCTTAAATGAAAACAAAACTCCAAGACGTCTCATTAATAAAATATAATATCGATACTTAAATATTCAGATTACATCACACACAATCGTCTTTAAGTCGTAACACATTCTGGTTTCATGTTCTTTAGTGCCAAATGTTTAACCTCTATACTGTTCCAGGCAGCTTATAGTGTTGTAATGTAACTTGTACTATTCGTGCAATCATTCAATATCATGGCAGTCCAGCATCACGGTCACCATGAATGTGATGGATACGTGAGGTCCAAAATTCCTCCATACACAAATTCAAGCACTATTGATTGAATCCCAGAAAATCTCAACTATTGGCTGAAATAGTGGTGGAGAAATGAAACGAGATGCAAGAGATGCTTACCTTACAACATCCTCTCCTCTTTGTCCTTTATGCACACAGTCGCCCTATAAATCTACAATGCAATGAGTCAAAACAGCCGCGTGCACCAAGCAATCGAGAATTAGTCTTGTTTTCCTGTATGAATGGTTTTGTTTTGAGTCTGTGTTTTCCCAGAGATCCGCATCTCCTGTTTTCGACGTTTATTGCAGGCTGGACCAGCCCACGACCACGCCTGCCAGATTCATGACCTCCTCACTGTCTACACATCCAGATCCTGCTCGTATTTTTCACGAGAAGCTTGAGTTTGTTCGCCTCAGGTGGAAAAATAGGCTACTAGCACACGTATATTAAACGAAAAGAGCAGGAAGGGTTTATTCCCCACCGCAGAGTATTAAATATCGTGGATTTGTCGGGATCACAGATTATTTATTCTGGATGCCTTTCCCTGCTAAATGATGCAGCTGTGGATTAAAGACGAGGCCACTGGCTCCATCTGCTGGTGTTTTCTGATATTAAAGGTATAATTCACCCCAAATTAAAATTCTGTCATCATTTACTCACCCCAGGGACGGATAATGACTTGTAAAGGCCCTGGAGCCAGGTTGCTAGCTCCTGCATTTTTTCCCGATTTTTAATACATAGCCTAGGCTATAGCACACTGCGGAAGGGGACACTGACATCGATAGACAAAACAAGGCAGGTTACTTATTTATATGAAACAAAGTCTCAGCTTTTAAATTAAATACATTTTATAACGAAATTCAAACAATAAATACAGTTTTGCCCATAGACAGTAAAAGAGGTTTTGCCGCTCTTTAATATGACGTGCCAGGCCAGATCAGCATCTCGGTTTAAGCACGTGTTATGAACTGATCTAAAGCTTTTCTTGCTTTATGCACAGCTGCACTACTTCCTGAACTTAAACCAGCTACTTGTTTCCTGCAGTAGGGGTTCAATCCATGGGAGTAATCCATCAGGCGGAAGCTGAAGCTGCCTCAAGGGGCCGCCATTGTAGCGGGCTATCTCCTGCTGTTAGCATCCCATTGACTCCCATTCATTTTGGCGTCACTTTGACAGCGAATAACTTTACATTTGAGGCGTCCAAAGACTCCATTTGTCCATTATTTATTTCTAAAGAAACACAGCAATGTATAAAAGGCTCCATTACTTTGTATGTTACGTTATGGCCCCGTAGAAGCCGTTCTTGTAAAAATAGGCTAAAAATTGCGTCATAACCACTCGACTGTCCGTCGCGCAGTGGAGAAGTTACCGTATACACAGGAGGAGAAGCTCGCACAGCCTTGCAGGCAATCTTTTACTGTCTTAAAGTCAGCCCATGGCATAGATAGAAGCAAAATGACAAAATAATTAATCAGAATACTTACAAAAAGTTGCTCCAGGTCGCGCTTCGCCGTCTCTGTGCACGATTAAAATTTGTGTAGGCACAGCTACTAGACGATTTACAACTGTCAGTTAGTTAGCTCACGTGACATCTACGTCGTTGAGCCTGCGCAGAACGCTCGGCTATCAGGAAGTGAGTGCCCATGTTGAGCTTCAGCTTTCTCCGTTGAAATCAACGGGGTCGCTGTGTCCATTTCTTTTACTGTCTATGGTTCAATCTTCAACTGGCTGGCTGGCGGCTTCCAGTGGCAATATTATGAAGCTGCAGACTCGGAGCCTGCATCTACAGTCCCCCACCGAGAGTCCCGCATTCTCAGACCCCTCGTTTTTCGAACACAGCGCCTCCTGCTGTTTGAAAGATCGTATAACACCCGCACACAGAGTACAGCGCACGCTTATCCAAATGCAATTAAAAACAATATGCAATATTACAGTCTCCAAATAAATGATCACAAATGATGAATATTTGCGTCTCTGCTTAATGCATGTGCCAAAAAAACTCATTGTTACTGATGGAAGGGATACAATTACAGATTGAACTATCTTCTGAAAAATAGTATGTGATATTAGATTGCTACAATGTTTGTTTTTTTAATTCAAATTCTAATTTTTCTTTCATTTCAACCTATAATGGTCTAATTAACATTACCATGCTAACATTACAAAATCTGTTTTTTGATATTTTGAATGTGAAGCAAAACAAATCAGAATAGACAAAACTCCAATAATAAAACAATTCTGTACTTTATTTAATGATCACCTAAACATCATCTTGCTGTAGGCCTAAAGAAAAAATTTGTTCGTGACTTTACTTTTCGTCTTCAGTTGCATTAAAAAAAACTCATTTATAAGTCGCTTTGCATAATCATAAAATGATATGTTGCTGGGTTCGGTAGGGGCAACTCCATCAATGTATGGTGTAGGCTACCCTGGAATAGCCTACAGCTATAGCTATCAAAATATTTTCAGGGGGAAGAGGGCAAAAAAACACGGCTCAAATCTTGTTACAAACTATCTTTACAAATATTAAACGGACTATTCATATGTTTAGCCTATCGTTGAGCTAAATTAGTTTTATTAAAAAGTAAATCAAACGAGTAGGCTACTGACGATTCGCTAAATAAAATTGAAGATAGCCTACTCACGTTTTGGCTTAAGTTCTTCACATGTTCTTCACATGTTTATCCGATACAGTTTGATAGGAGGCGCTGTCTCGAAAAACAGGGGTCTGAGAATGCGGGACTCTGGGTGCAGGGGACTGTAGATGCAGGTCTCCGAGTCTGCAGCTTCATACTACTCTCCAGTGGCTGCAGTGGCTGACTGGCAGCTGAGCGTTCTGTGTAGGCTGCCATCTTGTGGGCGACGCCATTACTGAGCTGTTACGCCGGCATTGGCATATGCCCCGGTATGTAAACAAACCTCGGTGATAACGCAAACGCGACCCTCGATGACAGCTACAGCCAGGCAGAATGACTTGTTGGGTTAATGATGTTAGATAGTGGCCTCCAGTCACAGATGAAGCGGTACAAACGATCTTACAGATTATTTATGAAAAAAGCTTGGCAAGCTAGCTAGGCTAACGTTTTCTAACGAGGAAACTATAAAAAGACCTGTCCATTTGGCAACAATAAATAAATGAATGAAAAATGAAATCAAATAAACAAATTCATGTTTTTCATTTGTGTCCATTATTTATCTCATTTTCACATTGCAACGGGCAAGGGTGAGGTAAAGTTACAGCTAGAAAGTATCAGACGACTCCGGGCCGGATCAGTCTCTAAACTGGCAAATCCGCGTTACAGTAACGTCCGTTTCACCGCTGTAATACGGATCCAGCCCGGGCACTAGTTTCAGTGCGCGGGTACAACAGTCGCGAAACAGAATCGGGCCGCATGCGTGACACATCTGGGTCAAATCGCCATTAAGGAATCTGGAGCTGGCCCTCTGGTCCAGATGAGGAAAAAACGGATCCGTGCCGGCATTGGCCCGTTGTGCCAAAAGACACCGGCCCGGGTCGTTGTGCGGATCTGGCCCAGAACTTACGAACTGTCGGGCCAGATCTGGGCCAGATGATTTTTGCTAGCAATCAAAATTAATCAAAATTAATATTGACCAATTAGTGTTTTTAAACCATGGAAAGAGGTCAATATAACAGCAGGAGAACAATTATGTCACATAACGTTACATTTAGCTCAGGAAAGCCATTTAATGACCATAGCATGTTAAATTAATTGAAAAAAAAATAGCAAGAGAGGAGATTTTGCTGATCACTAAATCACATATTCATTATATTTTTAACTTATGTCATTAAATAATTGTTATTATACGTGAATGTCCGCGTCTTGTACTCGCCCAGGAAATCTGTGTAAACCGTACGGCACCAGACAGGGGCAGTCGACCCGGGGTATTCACAATGTTTTCTCTTCAAAATTTAAATTTTACTGCCACCATTGAAACAATTTATAACGGAAACTGTTTACCCACTCGACATTATACAAGGGGTAACGTTGTAGCGTTAGTGACAGTCGTGAATCGCGGGCTGTTTATTCCAGTGGACGCAAGTTGCAACTAAAACAATAGGAGGCAATGGCGCAACGCTACCCAGCAACAGCTCAGTGATGGCGCCCACTTACTTCCGGTAGTTTTTACTGGTCGCCGGGAGTTGAAAAATTTTCAACTTTGGATAAAAGGCAGCGCTCATCACTGTCACGTTTTACCCAGCTGTCCAATCACAGTGGAGGAGGGGCGGGACTAATACCACACCGGCCAACTGTCACAACATTCAAACTGCAGAGGTTATTCTGTAGCAGATATCATAGCAACGAAACGTCTCAACGAAAAAAATGCTGCGCTGCCAAAACGCTCTCAAGCGCCCAAAGCACGGCATCTTCAGCAGAGCGTCTGGCGTTTTCAGCTGGCTAAAAACGCTTTGGTGGACACACGGCCTTATTATATTACTTACAATAATATAATATAATATAATATAATATAATGCGGCAGAAACCTCTGAGCCTCTTGTATTCCTTTGTTTATTATTTACTTGAATGTTTTTTTTAGGTCAATACTTTCTTTCGTATGCTATGGTGCTGGTCTGTTGTCTGATAAAGACATTTCGAATTAATTATTTGACAATTATGGCTATTCAAAAAACGCACCCCTGTAATGTTTCACTTCCGATATTACATTTCTCTGTAGGTTAAGCGTACGTGTTACCTGGTACGTGAAATGTAATTAGTTTAATATTTATCTTTCAATATGTTATTTTTACTGAATCTGTTATTTATTAAACGTGAACAGCGTGCATATGCACAATATATCGAGAAACCTAATTTTGACCACATTAAGTTTTGTTTTGTATTCACCTTCTTTAAAGTGAATTTCGTTTTTGTATAAATTGTCTCTTAATTTTAACAACCAGTCACATCAACCAGTTACCTGGATTTAATAAATAATAAGCAAATATAGGCTATAGCAGAAAATATCAGGACATGGACGCCCCCGCACGATATAACTTGCATTGCTCGCGAACTGGAGCACATCTCATCATAAATGAACCGAAACTCAGAAATATATAGAAAGCTTAAAATGTCAACATCGACTACTAAAACATTAGTTTATTAATAAACAATTAAAATGTCTATATTTGGCACATTCGTTACTTTTGCCGGTTCTTTGTGCCAAGCTTTCTGAGTACGCTAAAACTAATCGAATATCGCAACTCCCTATTTTGTACCGCAGGCAAGTTATGGTTGTTCAATAAAGTTCTTGATAAAAAAGAAAATAAGCAACTCTGCGTAATAGTATATGCCTATACAAGTATATTATGCCGCTGTCGGGCAGAAACCTTGTATCTCCATATATCGTCATTTTATTTGTTGTCATAAATCAATTGATCACCCTTTACATCTGTCAGTGACTTCCCCCAGACATACCGCCTGTCATGATGAAGCCACCCAAATTGAGGGAGAAGCATAGCTCAGAATTTGGATTGAATGGTAACATGACCATGCTATGTGTCGAAGAAGGGAAAGGCAGTTGTCCTCCTGAGTACCATGCATGATGAATAAAATTGTTAAGATATGATCCAATACTACATGCCCCAACTGACGCTTTGACCATATGTCAACATCCGCCTTTTTAGGGTACCCTTAAACGTCGGTTAGATGACGTTCATCTAATCCTAACCCTACCTCAGACCTAAACCTACCCTGTCACCTAACTGATGTTAAAGGTAAAGCGTCAGTTGTATGGCTGCCTGGGATCGGTCATAACCGACGTTTAAGGTTACCCTGAAAGGCGGATATTGACGGATGGTCGAAAGCGTCAGTTGAATGACGTCTTGGGATGAGACTGTGTTAGAAGAGGCTCTTAGAGGGCACCTCCAAAAAACCCAGTTGTTACTTTTTTACATTTCAACAACAAAATTCTCAAATCCATTGGCGGGCAAAAGTGTATTCGTGGTTCAAATGCGACTGGATTCCTCTTGTCTTACTATAGTAACATGGCTACGCTCACACTGTTGTTGTTTCGTTCAAATATTATGGATCCAAGCGGCAACATTCTAATCTGAAAGATGAAGCCTACCCGGAAGTGCGCTAAACTGCAATACATCTCAAATCCGCTAGAAGCCGGTCCCAAAAGGGAACAAATATCCATAGACGTCATGTTAAAATCTCCGTTTTCACAGCATAAATTCATATGTTTACAGTTTGGTCCCATGGACTTTTATTGTAATCTTCAATATGTTCCGCGTGCCTGACAACTGTGAGGGGGTGAATTTTTTTCTAACTCGTTAGTTTAGATCATGTATTTAGATATAAAATGTATGTAATAAGGGCGGTTAACTTTGATTGACAGCTGATAACGCGCTGCGCCGAGTGAATTTGACGTCTCTGCCATGATCTGACACAACACATCATACCACCTCTGTATCCTTTCTGAAACTTTTGTATTTTCCAGTATGGCGCTGCCCATACCCCCATAAACAGCGCTGTATGGGCAGCGCCATACTGGAAAATACAAAAGTTTCAGAAGGATACTAGCCCAAGTGGAATGTGCCAACACACACACACAGATATAGGGCTGTTTTCGACATCATCACATACTTGATATGAGTATCTAAAGCTGCTTCTGTATTAATTCCACAGCAGGTCCACAAAAGTGGACCACGTTTAATTTGAATAAAAGAACAGCGTTTGAAAACAGAGCGGAAATGTGCTGAAATTAATGAATATATGGTAACATTGGGAAGATACCCACTTTAAAGGTACAAAAGCTCTCGTTTTGTACCTTTAAAGTGGGCATCATCTGAAGAATGCGTTTGAGGCGCCTACGAGTCTATGGGTGACGTCACAGACGCTTTGTCCATATTTTTTACAGTCTATGATCACGACAAGCAGACTTTGGGACAAAAGGAGAAATAAAACGAGAGCTTTTGTACCTTTAAAGTGGGCATCTTCCCCCATGTTACCATATATTCATTAATTTCAGCACATTTCCGCTCTGTTTTAAATGCTATTCTTGTATTCAAATTAAACGTGGTCCACTTTTGTGGACCTGCTGTGCAATTAATACAGAAGCAGCTTTAGATACTCATATCAAGTGTGTGATGATGTCGAAAACAGCCCTATATCTGTGTGTGTGTGGGTTGGCACATTCCACTTTGGGCAGTTTCTGATTCACTGCAGTGGTCTAGAGCCTGTCATCCTTAAACAGAGAAAATGCTCATTCTCAGGTCTTTTTCATGTCTTTTTCTCTCTCTCTGCTTGTAAAATTGAAACATCAGCCTCAGAAAGTGCTGAGTGAAGACAGCGAGACCTGCAGCAGGTCTCCAGGGGTTTGCTGGTGTGATCACGCTAAACCCGTCCTGAGGTGTGGCTCCTGCCTTTGGCCTCAACCCAAGTCTGTGTGGTGCGACAGTCCTGCACTCGAAACACAGCCCCCCATCCCCCCCACCACACACACACCGCTCCCCGACAGCCAATACTGATGACTCATCAGAAAAAAGTGTGATGGGATGCAGCTTCCTAAAGAAGACTCAATTTAACAGCACTCCTATATGCATTTTGTTAACATGTCTTAGATGCACTTTATGTTTGAGATGAATGAAAACTGCCAGCTGATTTTGAGTCTGCACAGGATTCTGCATCAAGGAGGGTCATCTGAGTAAGACCTCCGTGTCTCATTCAGTATTCAGACACTGCAGAGGCACAGGCTGCCACCCGCATTACAACACACACACACACACACACACACACACACACACAGACACTCCCTCTCACTGCAACATGCTTCAATCCCATGCACACATGCAGCACTTCTGCTTACACACATGACATGAAATACAGTTATTTCTTGATTTATGTATTTTTGCATTGCCATATTAAGTTTTTAAACATTATTTTGAATGGCCCTAAAATGTAGCTTAATATTCTTTATTTATAGCATAACTATATATATGCTGCAGACATGCAGCAACACATATGCAAAACACTCAAAAAGTCAATCAGTTTGACTGCACCACATTTGTCCGAATGTTTCTGCATTACTTATGAATACTGAATTCAAAGGGATACTCCACTTTTTGTTTTAATCCATTCAGCCGATTTACTGCGATTTAGAAGAATATTGGTAACCAGACAGTTTCTGGTCTCATTGACTTCCATAGTAGGAAAAAATAAATACTATGGTAGTCAATGAGACCAGAAACTGTCTGGTTACCAATATTCTTCTACATATCAGAAAATCGTCTGAATGGATTCGAAAACGGTAAAACTCAACTGTTTTAGCAAAGAATATTATAAAGATCCTTATTATGACATATAGTAAAATAACAATTGCAGCTGAACTGCAAAATAAACTCAAGGCAATATTTCAGTTCTTCTGAACTTTCTGGAAATCCAGAAATTAGTGCCTCAAACTTCAGTATTTCAAGTGGTTTGAAAGCTTGATTTCTGAGCAACGGACTGCCTTTATTGCAGGAACTTTCAGGCTCAGTTTTGGCTTTAGTATTCTCCAAGAGGTCATCCGAGGAACCCCATGTGTACTTTTTATATATGTTTATTTTTTTACCTATATCTTTTGACCTTTATTTATCCTCAGTTCTCTGCATGATGACCATCTCCATCGCGTGAAAAGGGATGAGTGGCCACAAATGCAAAGGCAGGGAATGAATGAGCTCTCTCCTGGGACTCTGTCTTTTTGCTCAGGGTTGCAGGTTTCCCCCTCCACCACCGCCCCTGCGTCAGATGATGCTCGCGGTCTGTGTCTGATAAAAGATGCCGGTGTGTCAACCCGACCGGCACTCTCCTTCTCTCTTTCTCTGTCTTCTTCCTACATCCACACACTTCTTCACTCACTCGGTCTGTGATCTCGAGCATTTCAGCATGAGTTATTCCGGCGACATGTACACGAGCAGCTCATACAGGAAGATTTTTGGAGATGCGCCACGGCGCGTCCCCGTGGGCAGCAGCCCGTCCCGGGTGAGCTACCGCTCCGTTCCCCAGCAGCAGCAGCACCACCACCGCACCTACGGCTCTCCATCCCCCATGATCACATCCTCAAGTTACCGGACCAAACTCGGATCCGGCCGCGGCGTCGGCTACCAGACGGACACCGTAGACCTGACGCAGACCACCGCCGTCACCAACGAGCTGAAGATCATCCGCACCAACGAGAAGGAGCAGCTGCAGGGCCTGAACGACCGCTTCGTGACGTTCATCGAGAAGGTGCACAACCTCGAGCAGCACAACAAAGTTCTGGAGGCGGAGGTCGCGCTTCTGCGCCAGCGCCACAACGAGCCGTCGCGCCTGCACGACCTCTACGAGCAGGAGATCCGCGAGCTGCGCGGCCGCGTCGAGGAGATGACCCACGAGAAGAGCCAGATGCACCTGGATTGCGTGCAGATGAACGAGGCGCTGGAGCGCGTCAAGGAGAAGCTGGACGAGGAGACCCGGCTGCGGGAGGAGGCCGAGAACAGCCTGAAGGGATACCGCAAGGACGTGGATGACGCCACGCTGTCCCGCCTGGAGCTGGAGAAGAAAGTTGAGTCCCTGCTGGATGAGATCGCGTTCCTCAGGAAAGTGCACGAGGAGGAACTGCAGGAGTTACAGGCGTCAATTCAGGCCACCCAGGTATGAAAAAGTTATCAATGATATTTATTTTGATCTGTTTGCTGCATGGTTTTGGAAGGGTTTGGACACTTGAGGGTGCCAACTGGAGACCCGCCTGGGATTAGTTGTTTTTTGTTTGTTTGGTCGCTAATGAGCAATTGGAACTACTAGGCTACTTAGATTACATTGCAAATGCATAACATGCAATAGTTGCAAATGTGTGTTTTAATTCCAGAAAGATACAACTAATCAGTTAAGTCAAATATTGCATATATGACATTGAAATCCCCACATTAAATATGATTTTCATAATAACTGCTTGTGTACAGACCTTATTTGGTGAGATGCAATTATAAAAAGCATACACTCTAAAAAATGCTGGGTTATTTTAACCCAACTTTGGTCAAATATAGACAAACCTAAACATTGGGTTAAAAAATGAAATTAAAAAATTTAACCAAACGTATGGGTTTGTCCATATTTTACCCAAAGTTGGGTTAAAATAACACAGCATTTTTTAGAGTGTACACATTCTGTTCCCAGAAATTAATATCTCATATCATTGTTTTGCAGTGTCATTTATGACTGTGTGATTTATGCAGTGGCATAATGATGCAGATCTATTTGGGAATGGCATTTTTATTAACTTCCAAATAAAACAAGTTGTGGTTAAGCCACATTTCCCAAATGCTTTGGTTTTGAGAATTGCTTTCTCAGGAAACAAACATGTCCTTTAATATTTAAATTAATTATATTTGATTAGCTTACAGACAATTTAACATGAGTGAATAAACCTGACTATAATTTTTAATCAATTAAAATCATTTTGATCTGAGATAAAGCCTAGAAATACCATGTATCCAATATTGCTTTGAAATACTATGTTTATTAATAACTCATAGTGTGGGCATGCGTATCATGACTGTGCAGAGTCATTGAGTGCGGTGTGTGTCTGGGAGAATTTACAGCACTGCAGCTCACACTGAGAATCTGACGCTGCACTGCACCAGGACCTCAGTCAAAATGTGCATTTATAATGCCAATCCCTTCTCTCGTGCAACTTTAACATCTACAAACAGAATATTTACCCACACAAAGACAAGGAGAAGCCCTGGCGAGGGAGAAATCTATTTGAAGGTTGAGAGAAGGTTGTTTTAAACTTCCTAACCTCCTGGCAACGAGGAGAGAGATGAGTAGCGCAGGATTTTAGGTGTGGCTGCAGAGAGGGTGCAGCGGGACCCCTGCGGCGCAGCGTCCTTGAGAGGGACTGCATCACTTTAGACTCGCTCTCAGAGTCATGCATTTCTACTCTAGTCTTATTTAATAACCCTGAGTATAACAATAACACAGTGACTGTAACTGCTGTAAGCTGATGCTCATCATGCATGGATTGCTGTTCTATGCGTGTTGGTGCATTGGATGAATTGCATCCTTATGAAAGCGTGTCATCTTTCCTTGAGCATTAAAACCCCTGAGTCTGTGCTCCATCCCACAGCCTAATGGCCCTAAAAAACTTCATTACCACTAATTACACTCAAAGACTAATTAAACAGCAATGGCCAATATTAGCACTGCATATATCAGCTCTGCATTTATGATAACTTCACTAACTGATGCACAGTGGTTTATTGATTACATTCACCGTAAAACTGTTTATATATCATATTATCTGACAAATTTAAGTCATTTTCTTTATATATGGACAGAATGTCCAACAAATATATGTCAAATTATCTATATGTATAGCTATAATTTATATACGCTCCTTTTGGCTCAAATGTAAATGCCAGTCTCGGGGTATTAATTATTCATTAGAAAATCAATTATGAATCAGCAACTAAATTACACTTCCTCCACCAATCAATTTTACAGACTAAAGACTATTTGTGGCTCTCATTAACTACTATTCAAAAGTTTATGCTTACCAACAGTAAAATTTTTGAAAAATCATTACAATTTAAAATAGCTGTTTTCAATGTATTTAAAAATGTATCAGTGTCACATGATCCTTGAGAAAGCATTCTAAAATGCTGATTTGCTGCTCAAGAAACATTCCTATTATTAACACTTAAAAACAGTTGTGCTGCTTAATGTGAAAACCTGACTAAATCACAGGATGCTTTAAATATAAATCTTTCTGAACTTTTTTGAATGGGTTAATAGTATTAAACTCACTAACAATTATTTTCTTGACTGTATTTCATGTTTAGGTGTCTGTCGAGATGGACGTCAGTAAGCCTGACCTTGCCGTGGCCCTGAAGGACATCCGTGCCCAGTACGAGACCCTGTCTTCCCGGAACCAGCAGCAGGCGGAGGAATGGTACCGCTCCAAGTTCGTCACTGTGACGGAGGCGGCAGCGCGCAACAACGACGCTCTGAAGCAGACCAAAGATGAGCTGTCCGAGTACCGTCGAGCAGCTGCAGTCCCGCACCCTGGAGATCGAGTCCCTGAAAGCCCATAATGAGTCCTTAGAGAGACAGCTGGCAGAGATGGGAGGACCGCCACAACAACGAGATAGGCGAGATGCAGGTCAGTCAATGCTTTTTACATTCAAGTTATGCATTTAAAATACAGTAGAGCCACTAGTACATCTGCTCCTATTTGCATTTTTATAATCTCATTTAAAAACTATTATAAATTATATAATGAACATAAGACTCTGAGTGAGTTTACATTAAAATGTACTCATTTAGCAGACACTTTTATCCAAATTTGTAAATAAAAAAGCTCAAATCACTCATGAACAAAACCTGATGATAATATAATCCAACATGATTTTAGAATGATCCAAAGAGCATCCAAAGAACAACTGTCCACAAAGGAAGGAGTCATATGATGAACGCCACAAATTTGCTTATTTGGTTTGAGACTTATTTGAAAAGTTTTAAGTTTAAAAAGGTTTTTCAACCTATATTTTGATAGTTGTGGGAATCTTAAAGGGATACTCCACTTTTTTTGTAAATAGGCTCATTTGAATTTGAATTTTTGAATTTGAAACAGTTGAATTTTACCGTTTTCTAATTCCATTTAGAACGATTTTCTGATATGTAGTAGAATATCAGTAACCAGACAGTTTCTGGTCTCATTGACTATTCTTTTAAATATCAGAAATCGGCCTAATGGATTTGAAAACGGTAAAACTCAATTGTTTAACTCTGGGGAGTCTGTAAAAATGAGCCTATTTCCAAAAAAAGTGGAGTATCCCTTTAAGCAACTCTCCATCCGATCATGATTTTGGAAATTTTCTATTCTAAAATCATTCTTGATTTATAAATTTTTCCTTTTTAATGAATGAGTTTACTGACATTAAATATCAAATTTATTTGTGCATTTTATTAAATTACACGTAAATTTCAAATTAATAATATATCAAAAAAGGGTATGTTAAGACTAAATATAGCAACAAATACAAGCAAATATAATGTAATGAAGGCAGACTATTACAAACAATAAACAAAAACTGGTTTCAGTATCTGAGAGTTTTCCAGTCACGTGCAGTGAATGATTTTTGTCTTTTTCTCAGCATTAAGGCCGTTTGATTATTGCTGATCACATCAGACATTCTAGTGGCAGGTCTAAGTTGTATTCATTTGAACATATCAGATGTTTTGTCCAATCCGCAAGATTTTTTCCAGAAGAAATGCATACACTCTAAAAATTGCTGGGTTGTTTTAGCCCAATTTCGGGTCAAATATGGACAAACCCAAATGTTTGGGATTAAAAAATGCAATTAACACATTTAACCCAACAGCTGGGTTTGTCCATATTTGACCCGAAATTGGGCTAAAACAACCCAGCAATTTTTAGAGTGTATGCATTTCTTCTGGAAAAAATCTTCGCAGATTGGACAAAACATCTGATATGTTCAAATGAATACAACTTGGATTGGATTTGGATTAAAACAACCCAGCATTTTTTACAACTTGGATTGGAATTGGATTAAAACAACCCAGCATTTTTTAGAGTGTATTTTAGAGTGTATTTTTATAACATTTTGCTAACATCCTCATCAAGTTACTGAAAACAGTAGTACCTAATGTTCCCTGAACACTCAAAATGTCCAAAATAATTCTAGGTTATATCGAATGTTAAGGGAACTTTAAAGGAACATTTCAAGGAACATTACTTTTAATGTTCTCTGAACATTCTGAAACAATTACAGTCTAAAAATGCTGGGCTATTTCAACCCAAATTTGGATCTAAATATTAACAAACTCAGTAATTAACATTTTAAATTACATTTTGTCCATATTTTACCCAAAATTGGGTTAAATCAACCCAGCATTTTAGAGTGTAGTAACATTTAAAACAGTCAAACGTCCAACTAAAATATTTATATATTTCAGAAAACATTATTATAGACATTCGAACAAAAAAAAATGAAGAATGTTACCTGAAGAATGTTTGCTCATGACTTTGGGAGAACCTTGCCAGAACGTCAGCTGTGTCAGAAAAGTTTTTGGAGACATAAATGTCTTGTTTGTGGTGACAGGACACCATTCAGGAGCTGGAATCTGCTCTTCGGAGCACAAAGGTGAGATGTTCCCGCCACCTTCGGGAATACCAGGACCTGCTGAATGTCAAGATGGCACTGGACATTGAGATCGCAGCCTACAGGTGAGACTCAGAACTGTTTTCATATGATGGCATTAGTTGATACCTTTATAAATGTTCCATCCTTATCCATATATGGTCGTTTCCCAACAGGAAGCTGCTGGAAGGTGAGGAATGCCGTCTGAGCTCTGTGGGCGGAGCCATGCTGCAGTCCGCCTACTCTTATCCATCGAGCCGCACTTATGCCCTGAGCTCCTACAGGAGGAGCTGCAGCCAAACCTGAGACAGAGGAAGAGGAAGAGCAGGAAGAGGAGGTGGAGGAAGAGGAGGAGAAGGAAGAAGGAGAGGAGGAGGAGGGAGCAGAGGAGGCCGAGGAAGGAGAAGAACAGGAAGAAGGAGGCGATGAGGAGGAGGAAGGAGGAAGAGGAGGAGGAGAAAGAAGGAAAAGGAGGATGAGAAGAAGGAAAAGGAAGAAAAGAAGAGTCCAAAGGAGAACGAGAAGGAGAAAGAGAAAGAAAAGGAGAAAGAGAAGGAAAAGGAGAAGAAGAGCGATAGCAAGGCAGATAGCAAGAGCGAAAAGGGGGACAGTAACAAAGGCGAAAAGGCCGCTCCGGTTAAGAGCAAGTAAAGCTGCGTATCCATCACTGCTTCCGCCACATCCGTCTGGACACATCACTCCATCATGTCCCTCTGCCACACACACACAAACACACCTCATCTTCTCATCTTCACTTTCATTTCACTAGGTATGGCTGATTTCACCTGCTGATGCATCAGGATATCTGCGCGAAAGCATCGAGTCGGTAACAACAGCATTCAAATGGATGTTAAGCGCTAAACAGATTCAACAAGGTCTATGCAGAGTATATATGAAGTCATTCACCCAAAAAGGCACATTTTCTTATCATTTCTCTAGTTTCCATTGTTCATACAACAGAAGTGGATGCTTTCAAGCTTTCCATAAAAATGTCATAGATTGTCCATGCAATTCTGAATTCCAAGTCAGGGTTGCAAAGGGACTGAATATTTCCGATAAATTTCCAGAAACTTCCCAAAAATCCTGGAAAATTTCCGAAAAATCCTGGAAAGTTTCCCAAAATCCTGGAAAGTTTCTCAAAATCCTGGAAAGTTTCTGGAAACTTTGCAACCCTAATTCCAAGTCTTCAAAAGTCACATGGTTTATGTGACTGAAATCCTAAAATGTATTAGGATAAGTCATGTAATAGCCTAGTGCAATAGTACGCCATGTTTTTAAGTCAAGTGCAAAAGAGATTTATGACCTCATATGGACCACTATTAGGCACTGTTCACACAGCATATGTTTTTGCATCATATTGTTGTGCACTAAAAATGCATTGCTCAAATTAAACGAAATTTAAATTTGACAAGACCTTAAATTGTATTTCTCTTCCCTTTAAATCCAAAAACTTGTTCTGTGTACCTTTTTGGGCACTATGCACTTCTTTTGTATGGAAAAGAGGAACTGTTAGGCCCTGTCCCAAATGGAGTGCTTCATATGCACTTAATGTCTTGTGGACTTACAATGGCTGCTGCATAACCACTTTTAATTTTAGGATTCAGAAGGGTGTTCCACAAGACTGCAAGTGTTGAAGGTGGCATTTGGGACAGGGCCTTAGTCTAAGCTAGTCTAAGCCAGGGGTGTCCAAACTCAGTCCTGGAGAGTTTAGCTCCAACTTACTTCAACACACCTGCCTGGAAGTTTCTAGTATGCCTATAAGACCTTGGTTAGCTCGGTTCGGGTGTGTTTAATTTGGGTTGGACAATGGCCCTCCAGGAGCAGGATTGGACACCCCTGGTCTAAGCTATTCTACGGAAAGATTAAATGATGACAAAATGTTCATTTTCGTGTCAAGACGGCAACTTAAGTGCAGATCAGACGGCAAGACCCCATTCACACCTGGTGTTCATTAGTAGTGCAGGACAGCACAAAGGAAGGTGATGCCATCAAGGCAAAATGAACTGGTTCCAACCTCTCGGTGCTATTTGATTTAAAAAATAAGTGAGTTTGGACTTTGGAAGAGGTAATTATTCAAAGAGCAACAGCATATCCATTATATAGAGCTTCACTCTGAGTCCTGAATGTATGTCACGAGCCAAGCACACGAACAGACCACATTTCCTATTTTTTCCAGCGATATTAGGGCATCTATACCCACATGAATGAAATTGTCCAAGCTCATTTCATTAAGTTCACTCGTAGGGTAAAGAATGTTCATTCACCTTCTCATGCAAAGCATGCATATTTTTTCAACTTTAATGAATGCATTCGGCCATCCCTTCATGGTTTCCTCAATTGCAATGGTCACAGCACGGCCAACGTGGCGGCATGGAGTTCATCAAGTTTGGTGGGATTAAAGATATATTTATGGATTGCTTGGGGAGGGTTTCAATGTTTAGATTTTGGAAAGAGGAGTGCAACTGTAGTGTGGGAAAATCCTTCTGCAATTTAGATTCTGACGCTTTTAGACGACGACTGCCTGCTAAATATCCCTCTATTCGTTATTGTGTTCAAAAATGACCTCCTCTTGATTGATTCAATCGTGATGGAGCAGATCTTACTGTTTTAGGAAGTAGATCGTCCTCGGCCTTATTTTCTCTTTCTTGATGTCTTTCTTCCACTTTCTCTTTCTAATCTGTGGCATGTCTTCCCTCTGAAATTAGATGAGGTTCCTGCCTTTAGCTCTTTACTTTAGTGTTTCTGCTCACAAGGTGAATTTAATGAAGAAATATGCAGATTTCCCCTGAAATCCAAAGAAAAAAATGCGTAATGAAAATGAAGACGACTTTGAGGACAATTAAGATTTGTTGCGCCCCCTCCCAATGTAGCTAACAGGGAATGTCTCAGAAATGTGGCAAGGAAAGAAAGAGCAAGCATTATTTCAGTAACATTAGTAGAAGGTTTGGAGTTATCTGGTCTTTAATAATGCTCTCAAAATGTTAGCCAAAAACATTACTTATACATTGTTCATGACACTTCTTCTGAAACAGTTTAGCTAGATTGTCGTCTAATGTTCTTGAAATGTTTCAGAACATTCAGATAACATTAGTGAACGAACAAGTAATGTCAAGTAATTATGTTTGCACATTTTGGGAGTTAGAGATCTAAATAACGTTCCCATAACTTAATGGGAACGTTAGAAAATGTTCTTAGAACATTTGTTAGTTGGGTTCTCATTACAATATAATGCATCTGTACGTTTTACTTGTTTTATTCCTCATTAGCCTACTCTTATTCTTAAAAATAGTTCTACTACAGTAAAAATGTTGTAATACAATTATTTTATTTCGGTTAATAACATGAGAGTCAGATGCAAAAGCCTCTAAATGTCATTTGAAATTTTCTTCTAAAATGACAATTTTTATCAAGCTTGTATATTTAAGTTCAGCAATTTCACTTAAATGACAATTAATAGGTAACCTTCATTGCCATTTAAGTGAAATTACTGAACTTAAATATACAAGCTCGAATAAAAATGGTCATTTTAGAAGAAAATTCAAATGGCACTTGAGAGGCTTTTGCATCTGAACTCTTCCCTTTTCATATTTTCAGGGCTCTCAGAAGTCAGATAGTCTGGGTAAACTTCCAGGGTAGGTGACAAAAAAATATAATTTTTGTATTTCCATTTGCTGTAATAGCAAAATAAACAATCCATTGAGTTTCCACAACTTTCAAATATGGGAAAATAAAGATTAGGTAAGAAAGATGTCAAATTTGCTGTCACTCCCTCAGCCGTTGTTTTATAATATGTTTTTGCATAAGGCCGTGTGTCCACCAAAGTGTTTTAGCCTGCTGAAAACGCTGTGCTTTGGGCACTTGAGAGCGTTTTGGCAGCGCAGCGTTTTTTCCGTTGAGACGTTTCGTTGCTACAAGAATATCCGCAGCACAGTTTACTCTGTAACTAATTTTCGCAAATAATTTGTTTCATACAAAAAATTTATTTTTCATCCATTTTGTTTGGTTAGCTCTGTTGGTCGTTGTACAGAAAGTATGTTGTGACAGTTGGTCGGTGTGGTTTAGTCCCGCCCCTCCCCACTGTGATTGGCACGGCTGGGTAAAAAGTGGCAGTGATGAGCGCTGCGTTTTATCCAAAGTTGAACATTTTTCAGACTTGCGGCGGAAAAATTAGCCGGGCGTCTCGGCGCTTTAGCGCGGAAGAAAAACACTCAGTGCCTCGTTGCGCTGCATGGCGTTCGAAAAACGCGGCGCTCTGCACAGTTGAAAACATACGCCAGGCGCGCGGAAAACGTTTTGGTGGCACACGGCCAGGTTAAACTTTTTTAACTTGCACGGAAGACATTCCGCGGCAAATGCGTTGCCCAATTCGCGCCATTTGCAACACTTGGCGCGAATGATGCGTCTATTCACGTCTTTACATTGACTTTGTATGTAATCTACACGCACAAATAATAAAATTCGCGTTTGGTGTGAACAAAAGAGCTTTCAGGCTTCAGGAAGCAGTGTAAACATGACAGTGTAAACACATGGCTATAGAGAGGGCAGAGGGGTCACAGACACTCACACTACAGCCATAGAGAAGAGCTATTCACCGTAATGTTAGTAGCTACTCCAGATAAACAGCCACTACGAGAATCCATCCAGACAGCTATATCAACCACCTCCAATGACCCTTCACAAGGCAGGCCTGCTTGATCGATGATTACAGGACGCGGATTCTGTGACATTATGGTTTGATGTTGCGTTTTATCAATTTAGATTTATTTACAGCTGTGAGGAAGCATCGGGATTTATTCTAAAATGCGATCTGATCTTCATTTGGCACAATAAATAACCTTATAAATATCAAACAGAACACTCAATACTTTGCTAAATCTATATTTATCAAATGAATACAAATTCAACATCATAGATGGAAATATAACTAATGAATCCAGAATTTTGGTTAATGCGTCTTAAAAGCGTGTTTTTGTGCATAAACCTTTGTGCAAATAAAGAGTTAAATGCCTGCCCACAGAATACTGTTGTAGTTAGTAGTGTTTTTGGTAGTGTTTAGCAAAATTGGGTATTTGATTCAATGTGTCCCTTTGACAAAGACTGACTGGAGATGCCCTGCATGTATCCTTGATTTGAACTATTTCCATCAATGGTTTTGATTTTTTTATTCAGTTTGATCAATAAAAATATGGCGATCTGAACAGACAGGTACATAATGTTGCCCAGATATGGCCCACATCTGGTAGGCGTGGAATCCACATCTACATCCAAATACCGCATGGTGGCCCGCATCTGGCTCTCAACACTATGTTGCTGTCTTGGAAGTGTTGTTTGTTAAATAAGACTTGCCCGATGGAGACTGGATCACAAAAACCATTCCAAAGAGTTAAATTGTATAAATGAGGCATTGGTGTCTAAGAAAAGTCTATAAAGTCGTATTTTGAATTATGCGTAACATATTGTTTTAGAGCTACATAAAATGTATATGGCACTCAATTGATAATGTCCTGGCTGAAAATTACAGTGCATTTTCCATTTTTCAATTGATCTGTTTTCTTACAGGTTAAAGTGTGGTGACAGTGATGTTAAAGTGAGTTTACTGTTTGGACTAATTTTTGCAGCAACCTTTGGGTTGTAAAAATAGTCCAAATAGTAGGTCTGGATTATATTATAATTCAAAAGAGTAGAAGAGGGAAGAGCCAAGAGCAAGATTTCCAATAAATGTAATGAAACAGTTGTCGCAATTCTTCACGAAATGAATAAATCAAGAGGAGTTTAAATTTGCATGGCTTGATTCACTTGGAGCTTGACAATATGAGGGGTGGGATAGATTTGCTTGATGTGTGTAAAAATGTACGTAAATGCCTTAATCATGAATCTAAACTGCTTAAAAGAGTCCTCACGTTCTGTGTATTTTATGTCACTGTTTCAGAGATGGTTCAGGATTGCTGACACTTTAACTGTATGGGTGCTAACCGAGCACAGTGATGTCCCCCGTAAAGCCAAATAAAGCCATTTATCAACCTAACCATGTGACCTCTTTGTCTTGTGTCACATCAAGAAAACTAAACACACACACATGGTTGTTTTATTTAAAGATCTCTGATTTACTGATACATAAACACACTCTTAGAACTAAAGGTCCCAAGTAGGATTTTTTGTTCACAGCGACGATAGAAGAACCATTTTGGGTTACACGAGAACATTGCAGTGAACCATTCTTAAAAGAGTGTTTTTTCTTCTTAGTGCAAAGAACAATGTCTATCAATAAATTACAGGAAAATTGCTGTCTGTCTGTTAATCGATATCTCTATGTTGCTCAGTCCAATGGATTTCAAACTTGGAGGTGTCTTGTAAGTGCAGTGCCGAGTTTGACGTTGTTTCGATTAGAAATGCAAAGTATATCAGTATATCGGTAAAAGAAGCACACATTAAAGTTGTGGTTTAAAAATAAATATTCTGACATTAGAGAGGATTGTGGTTTAACAACATGTTTAAAAATAAACATTCTGTCAGCTACACTGTTTACTGAATATTGTGGTTATTCAGAAGTGGTTAGTTGTCAGTAGTTAGTTATACAATAAATGTAGTTCAATTTTCCATATATATTGTATGTCAGTATCAGTATTTTTTTTCAACCATTTGCTCAAATGAAAATGTCAAATACATATATTTTCTCTGAAAATTAGCTATTCTTTCAATGCAATTACACATTTATTACAGTGTTATTATACATTTGCTACATTATTATTATTTGTTGATTCTTTTTGAAAAAAATGGCGATTCTTTTTGGAAAAAGTAGCTATTTTTTAAAAAGTAGTTATTTTTTTCCCGAAAAAATAGCCGATTCTTTTGTTAAAAAAGTAGCAATTCTTTTTGATAAAGTAGCGATTCACTTTAAAAAAGTAGCGATTCTTTTTTTTTTAAAGTAGCGATTGTTTTTGATAAAGTAGTCGATTCACTTTGAAAAAGTAGTGATTCTTTTTTAAAGTAGCGATTATTGTAGCGATTCACTTTGAAAAAGTAGCAATTCTTTTTTTTAAAGTCACGATTGTTTTTGATGAAGTAGCGATTCACTTTCGAAAAAGTAGCCGATTCTTTTTTTTAAGTATTGATTCTTTTAAAAAAAGTAGCAATTCTTGTTTAAAAAGTAGTGATTCTTTTTGAAAAAAGTTGTGTAAAAAATTTAAATATATATTTGTAGGCTAATGGTAGCCTAGGCTATTCAGCAACTCAAACATACCAAACCAACAACTACTAAAAACACAGGTTTTAGGTTTTGTCTGGAAAACCTAAAAAGTCTAACCGAAGTGCAAAGTTTTATGGCTGCATGTCATCTGAGGGAGACTAGACAGAGCATATAAATTATGCATCTAGCAAATAACCATTCTGCTGACGGCACATCTCCTGATCTTGGCTAGACGAATCCAGAACAACTCCAAAATGTAATGCTCTCAGCTCTTTGGGAATCAATCACATTTAAATCTAAACCATTGGGTGATTCTCATCCTTTACTGTATGAGATTTACCTCTGAGAAAGTCTGATTTTGAAAAAAAAATATTTTGACTGATGTTTTTTCTGATATTGTACTTTGCATAAAAAACGCATATACTACTTATTTCTTTGTTTTGCATTGATGACAATGAAGACATTTGTAATAATGTTAAAAGATTTCTTTCAAACAAATGCTGTTCTTTTGAACTTTCCATGCATCAAATACTGAAAAAATGTTCCCATTTAAAAAAACAGCACAATGATTTTCTACATTATTAATAATAAGAAATGTTTCTTAAGCAGCAAATCATCATATTAGTTTTCCTGTATTTTGGATCAAAAAAATGCAGCCTTGGTGAGTAAAATACTTTGCTCAAAAGCATTACAAAACCTTACTGACCCCAACAATTTTGAAAAGAAAGTGTAAATAGGAATTAGTCGAGTCAAGTCATTCTCATTTATATAACACTTTTAACAATGCAGATGGTTTCAAAGCAGCTTTACAAATATAAACTTAATATAATTTAAAGTAATCAGAGATTGGTTTGGTTTTATAGCGATCTTGAATAATGTTTTTCTCCAGCTAAAGTTAGTTTTGATGGATTCACTTCTGTTGAAATGATCATTTGTTATTAAATTAGAGGCCGCTAAGACTACACCGTTTTCTCTAAACAGACTAAAACATGAACCTGTGATAAAGGCTGATGGCGTTCACATGCGCATTAAGAATTAATGTCTATAGTTATGTGCGTTTAAGGTAATATATGTGAGCAGGTTTGTAATTCCCTACAAACCATGCATAAACCTCTGGGATAAACAAAGATACAAAAATTAGCATAGATGCCATTCTTCTTATGATGTAAGGAGTACATCAGGATTTAAGGGAAGTGTTCCCACTTCCAGCTGACCTAATTTATGCAGCCTAACATTGAATTATATAAGTCAATAATAATGTATTATGTGTGAATGCTAGGTCAAAGAGATGTGTTTTTAAGACTAGCTTTGAACTGACAGAGGTGTTGTTTGGACAATGTTAGAAAGATTGTTCCAGACTTTTGGTGCTAAATAGGAAAAGGATCTACCGCCAGCAGTCGATTTTGATATCCTGGGTATTATCACCTAATGTGATAACTAGGAATAATTCCTGACGAACTTTTGAGATTGCAATAGACGTGAAGGACTATAATGCATTAAGAGCTCGCTGAAGTACTGGGGAGCTAAACCATTTAGTGCTTTGTAAGTAATCAGCAATATTTTAGAAATTTATACAATGTTTATTAGGCAGCCAATGCAGTGTTGACAGAACTGGGCTAATATGGTCATACTTCCTGGTTCTGGTAAGAACTCGAGCTGCTGCGTTTTGGACTAGCTGATAGTTTGTTTATTAAGCGTGCAGGGCAACCACCCAGTAGAGCATTACAATAATCTAGCCTTGAGGTCATGAACGCATGAACTAATTGTTCTGCATTTTTTAATGAGAGCATATAGCGTAATTTAGATATATTTTTAAGATGGAAAAATGCGGTTTTACAGATACTAGACACGTGACTTTCAAATGAAAGATTGGTATCAAAGAGCACACCCAGGTTCCTAACTGACGACGAAGACTTAACAGAGCAGCCATCAAGTGTTAGACAGTATTCTAGGCTGTTACGTGTGGAAGTTTTTTGTCCAATAATTAGAATCTCTGTTTTTTTCAGAATTTAGTAGTAGGAAATTACTAGTCATCCAATTTTTTATATCAGCTATGCATTCCGTTAATTTTGTGAGTTGGTAAGTTTCATTAGGTTTTGAAGAAATATACAGCTGAGTATCATCAGCATAACAGTGAAAGCTAATTCCATGTTTCCTAATGATATCTCCTAATGGTAGCATGTACAGAGTGAACAGCAGCGGTCCTAGTACTGAGCCTTGTGGTACACCATACTGAACTTGTGAGCGATAAGACATCTCTTCATTTACTGCCACAAACTGATGTCAGATAAGTATGATTTAAGCCATGCTAGTGCAATTCCACTAATGCCAACATAGTTTTCAATCTATTTAAAGAATGTTGTGGTCAATTGTGTCAAATGCAGCACTAACATCAAGTAACACTAATAGAGAGATACAACCATGATTGGAAGATAGAGCAAATAATTTGTGACTCTAATGAGAGCTGTCTCAGTATATAGTACGGTCTAAATTCGGACAGATATCATTTCCTATTTTCATTATCATTATTTTGAGATAATTATTGCATTATTTGTGTCCTGCTATATGGCTATTTTCCAAAAAACCTAAATAAATATTAAGAATATTACATAATGCAAGAAAGAAAAAAATATCATTGTGGAAATCATTTTTCTGGCATAACTCATAAATACAGTTTAGTAGTATTAGTAACATATTTTACCACAGAAAGATGTAGGTGATTAAGCCTATTTTTAATTTTAAGCCAAGCACAGACTCAAATGTAAAGTACTCTGTCTGAAAATGAAGTCCTGAAATATTTCATCAGCTAAATTATTAAAAGACAGCAGATTCTTCTCAGAAGTGATTAAGTGCCAGAAACATCATTAAACATAATTATTTATTCATGGCTAATGTAATGCCAGGACAAACCAACTATAACACAAGGGAACAAGACGATGAGACCTTTTTTAATAATTAAAAAAATAACATTTTATAGAGGCCTACCTTTTTCTTAATACATATAAATGATATTTGATGTTTTATGTTCAGGAGTGCAATGATTATGCAAATTATTGAATGTTTAGAGTTAAAACAATATTCTGACTACTAGAATAAAAAAAACTCAAAGAAAGGCTAAAAGCCTGCAGAACTGAATTATATTTGTGGGATTGGCAACTTTATTGGTATTATTGTATCTTGTTCTCAGCCCTCTCCCTGCATTACTCTATTGCTATATATAGGCTTCTGCATTGCAGATGTCCCATAAAGCAAAGCCTGCAGTCGTGTGTGAGATCTTGTCTTAATTCCCAGGTTAAAGCTGTTCGATCTCTCTCTCACACTCACACACACTGACTGCATTACTGATACAGCATGACACAGCAGAACATTTGAGGTGTGTATAACACGCACAAACATGCTGCATGGTCGGTACAAATCTAACAAAGCAACAATAATCACCTTGCTGCAGTTGTCTAGGACATTTGAAACCAACGCTTTTGCATTTGACATGAATCTTTAGGTTTGTGAATCTACAACAGCTTCCTTTAGACTATTTTCATACCTAAAGGGTTAATTCATACTAAATAAATTAGACATAAATCAGTGCTTGTGTAGCAGCAGTCACCTAATACATGAGTTTGACCGGAAGTAGCAAACCCAGGCAAACGCTCAATTTGGAGGATTTCTGAGTGAAAAAAAGAAAGAAAAAATGCATTAAAAAACCAACTCACGCTGGGGGTTTAGATATAATATTTTTAACATAAATGCGAAAGGGTTAAACAACTTAAACGACACAACAAAAGTGCATATTATGACACTTACCTGCAGCACAAACGAATTATTATTCCGATACGTTACGTCTTGTGTGAACTGCACACACCAGACTATCGTCAAAACATGTGTTTGTTGTCGTTTTACTAATGCTTAAAGGCGAATACGGTAAAGGGAATAATCATTTATGTATTGAAATCCGATTGAAATACACAAATATATCCTCCCACACGCAAACAGGAAACTTAATCTCAGGAATACAAGTACACCTGGCATTCGTGAAAATGTGGTCTTTGCCGCCACCTACTGCACACACTTTGCAAACGACATTTTACTACCCAATGACAGGAAAAAATATGTTGGAAAAATTTCTGAAAATTAAATGATGGGCTCTTTTATTTGACGATCTGTGAAATCAAATTACTATTATAAAAAAGGGGTTTAAAATTCATACTTTTAACTAGAGCCAAACCAATAAAGGATTTAACGCAGATACCAGATACAAATATTTTTTTTTGTTTTAAAATCCAATATGCCATTATATCGGCCGGTATATATATATATATATATATATATATATATATATATATATATATATATATATATATTTTTTTTTTTTTTTTTTTGAAACACACAACAAAACATTAACATATTTCCCTAACATTAGTTATTTGTAGTTATTTATGAGTTTTAACTAAAATATTATGATCATGCATTTTAAAAAGAAACCTTTCTTTTATTGTCACAACAGAACACACTGATGATAGTGGCATTAGCTAGCTTTGTGATTAGCTAGTCTATGTTGAGCCATAATTTAGCAATGGATGACGTCATACTGCAAAGTGTAAAACATACATTTTCAATATAACAGGCCAAGGAGAGATGATTAGTCTCATTACTATAACTGTCACGCGCTATTAAATACATACTTCAGTTACATTGTCAAAAGTTAAAAGGACAGTCAGTCAACTACACTGTAACAAAGTAACGTAATTATTAACTAATTCCGCTTCACTCTCTAGCTTATTTAACAGCAGCAAAACTGGACATGATAGTCACAAATTCTGTCATGCTTATTTGAGTTAAGAGAACAGATGGGGATGTTCTTTTAATTGTTATTCAAGCAATGTATGTCTCGTGACCAACTCAACAGTGTTGCCAACAGAGACAGTGTAGAGTGCCCTCTGGTGGACAAACTATACAATTCCAACATTCATGTCATGGTTTAAGCGTTTTTTGTCCGTTTTTTTTTTTAATATTAATTTGTCGGCCATTATAACTGCCGATACCGTGATAGTTTGGAAAATGCCTAATATCGGCCAATAATATTGGTATGCCAATATATCGGTCTGGCTCTACTTTTAACTAAACGATCCTCGCTTGCAGCAAACTTAACAGCGTTTGGAACTATTACTGGGTGGATACATATTTCAGACAATTTTATAAATAATTAAATGTAATATTCATTTGATTTATCAGGGAATAAATAACACTTCAGTGCATCTATTACTATACTGATCACCACACAAAACTCGGGAGCAGCTGGGGTTAGGGGTCTTGCTCATGGCACACCTCACACTTGGTCAGGTGGAACCAGGGATTGAGCCACCAACCTTCTGGTTTGTAGAATAGTAAACTGAATAGTAAACCCTCTTCTATTATATTGTAACCTACATGAACCACTGCTGCCCCACATCTCATGGTTGTGTCATTAATTTTATGCAAATAACACACATTATTTCTGTATTAACTCAGGGTTTTTCCTGCATAGACAATTATGAGGCGGCTCGCGCTCCTGTCAAAGTTTCGGCTGCCGTTCCGCCTTCTCGAAAAACTCTCAAGTCAGGGAATCACATGATTAGATACCTCTTGTCCACCGCACACGGTTCCGCTGCGGGTTCACGGTCTGTGTCCATCTCTCAAATTGTTCTGCGCATTTTGGACGGCATCAGAAAAAGCATTTAAACTTGCTGGTCTAGAACGGAGCCAGGTTAATTTCTGTGAAACTACGCTACCTGTGCTGCCCTCTCCCCTTTTCAACATCTCCTGGTCAGTCATCACAACCATCACAGAGGCAAGCAAGTCAAGAAGCACCAGTGTTGTGCATGAACTCGTTGATTTTGTCCAACTCTGAACGAATCACTTTTCATACAACTGAGCGCGAACCAGAGCCCGCGAAGTATAGTGTGCATACTTGGCGTGAGGGAGGCACACCTGGCCGTGTCGCGCGCTGCTCGTATAACTTATGATCTGCGCTTTTCCATACAACGAGTGATAACTTTATTTTGAAATAAGTTACGAAAATAACGTTAGAATAATGACACTGACATAGCCTGACAGCAGATACTGAATCAGGTACAAAGTGTTTTTTTCTCAGGACTCAGAGTTATGGGGAAGTCACGTTAGCCTCTGACAGAAAAGTCAACCACTTTTTAATGCACATCGTTCAAACTGTGTACACTGTGTAGTTGATAATGCAATGTTTGAAAAATCTGAAATAGAGCCACATTTTTCTGGTTGTGTAAATGAAAGCAAATGCTTGTTGCTATTCAGACTACACTGTTGTTAATATGGCCCCTAATGAACTGTAAATAAAATCTAATTATTAAAATACCTAAAAAAATAAAAAACATGCTTGTAGACAGTGTTTTTTTTAGCCAGTTGAACGCACAGTACACTGTGTACACATGATCTGGATTTTTTTTACCACCTGAATTTTGAGCCAGAAAACGTTCCAGAATGACGTGCGGAGTGCATCAGATTAATGCATTTATCTTTAAAATGTGCAAATATTTTACCACCTCCACCTCATTTTGAGCCAGGAAAAACCCTGATTAACTATAATTAGAATGAATTGCTATCAATTTGAAAAGAACATGGCAAATCAAATAATAACAAAACATTTTGGTTTTGTATAAAATGTTTTTATCACTTCCATTTTTCAGTATAAAACAGCTCCATAGCTCTGGCCAATTCAACAAACAATTCCACAGTCACAACAGGAAAGATCAGACACTTCCTGTTTGTCTCTCTAAAATACCTGACATCTGGGTTGGGGTGGATGGGGGCTTATTTGCCATTCTAGTTTTGGCAATATAACATTAACACAAAAACTCTAACAAATCACTTGTGGTTAGCTAGTATAACATTAATTTTAACTTAAAAAAAAGAGAAAGAAAAATAGAACGGATGAATGGATGAACACGCCGATCTGGTCACATATCCCAAATGCAAGTCCTCCGAGTCCATGTCAGCATAGTGACCCCAAAGGGAACTACGCAGTCTTCTGCTGGCCCTTCTTACCGATCAAAGACTTATGGATGTGTGGAATCACACCTGCGAGGAGACACCAAACACACAAGTGATTCACATCCTCATCCGTCAACACACCAGTATGTATGCAACACAAACAAACTCCAACTTACCACCACCAGCAATAGTTGCCTTGATGAGGGAATCCAACTCTTCATCTCCACGAATGGCCAGCTGTAGATGGCGAGGAGTGAGACTGCTTCACCTTCAGATCCTTTGAAGCATTTCCTGCCAACTCCAAAACCTAAAACAAGAACGAAACCTGATTAATAGCTTGCCACGCATCAGCACATATTTGATTTGCAGCATGCAGGTCAATGGCACAGTCTTACTTCAGCTGTGAGATATTCAAGGATGGCTGCGCTGTACACGGCTGCAGTTGCTCCCACACGACCGTGGCTTGTAGTGCGGGTTTTCAAGTGCCTGTGGATACGACCCACTGGGAACTACAAATTTCAGGATATGCATTCCTTAGAAAGTTGTATCTGACTATGATTCGACTCGGAATATTGTGACCCAACAAATTCCACATCTACACCAATTTCACTGAAGGCTATTTAAATGGATTGTTTATTTTGGGAACAGAAAACCAGCATCGCGAATAAGATATAAGCTTACCTGAAGTCCAGCCCTTTGTGAGCGAGACACTGCTTTTGCCTTGGCTTTGCCACTGTCTTTACCTGCCTTTCCTCCGGCCTAAAACACAATATATAGACTCAGATCCAGCGCACACAACATATTTAAGTTTGCACGAAACAAACTAGCAGCATAATCAATAAAAGTATGAAAACAATTATTGGGGGTTTAGGGTAATTGTACTCCACTATGTGAGCTGTGCAAATTAAATAATAGGGATGCACGATATATTGGCCACATTATCAGTATCGGCCGATATATGATCATTTTTAATGTTATCGGCCCAACAAGAAAATTTAGCAGATATCTAAAAGCCGATAAATATTTCCTTCAGCTGAGGCACTTTAGATGTGCACTGTTCAACATGATGCTTTTAAATTGCTAGAAATACAATTGAAATCACTTTAAGAAAAGGAAAATTCAGTAAATGCAAAATGTGCAGCGCAAGTCTGTCATTTATCAGCTACACAACATTAAAATAAGAACATCAGTAATTGTGTTTGTATCTTGGCTTTTAATGAGGATAATCAAAAATTGTCTAAAAATTTGGATTTAGATTTATCGGCCAAAATATCGGTTATCGGTAGGGATGCTCCTATCGATTGGCCATAGAGCAGATCGGCTTGATCATAACGAATTTTGACTCGATCGGTACTCACGTAACTTGGTCCGATCTTACAAACCGATTCGCGATTTGATGACGTCAATGGTGAGGTAACGACAGTCGTGATACTTATATTGGAGAATGTTTAATTAAACCTTATTTGTTACATCAGACTTCTCCATGTTGGAGTTTAAATGTTTTTATTTATTTTATTCTCTTTAACATTGAACAATGTTTAATTAAACCTAATGAGTTGTATCAAACCACTTCAATTTGTTCTTTTAGGAGTTTAAATGTTGTTTGATTTTTTATTTATTTATTTTGTCCTGCTCAGACTTGTATTGGACGATGTTTAAGTTACATCAGACTTTTCCATTTAAGGAGACTAAATGTTTATTTTGTCCTCCACAGTATTGGACAATGTTTAAATAAACCTTATGAGCTGCATTAAACTGTTCCATTTTGTTTATTTGTCTTTTATTAAGTCAATTAAGCATCAGAATACAGTAATTTGATTCTGGCCAATCACCATGACAAGAAATCTGTGTACTCGATATCTGGCTGCAAAAATCCTGATCGGAGCATCCCTAGTTATCGGTTTTCAAATGTAAAGAATTATCGGTTATCAGTATTGGCCAAAATTGTCTTATCGGTGCATCCCTATTAAATAATATTATATTAAGAGATTTTTATCTGAAACAATTGAACAAATGAATATGTAACAAAATAAAAATTTACATACGAATTAAATACAAATCAAACAATAAAGGAATTCATATTTCATTTTGTAAAGCATTAAGGTTAACATACAAAATTAAATTACACTTAATTTTAACATGAAAAATAACATGTAAGAAAATCGATTATTTTTATACATGCAAACAACTGTAAAGTGATATCTAAATAATCATTAAAGGGTTTTTAATAAAAATTGTCATGCATGTCAATTATTGTACAAATTAACAAGGCATGTATTATTAATGCATTACTTTTTCAAACAAATAATTACAGGTAACGTTATAGTATAAACAGAAGGCCTATAAAAAACGCAGGGTTGGAGAAAGTACTCCACTTTTCTTGGCCATTGGCAAAGTTTCCCATTCAGAGGGTATGAGTAAAACATATCCATAGGGAATTGGATCCTATTTTTCCTTCACATGAATTAAAGTTTACCTTAAAACTTAAAGCAATGCCATCTGCCACTTAACTGAATGTCAATGAGTCCTACTATAACAGGTAGCCTACATCTCCCGCTCATATGATTGACACCCTAAACTGACAATACAGGTTGCCCATGTTTCTGACATAAACATGCACATAAAAAAAATATGCATAATGTAATTCCTATGTGTTTATGGTATTTGAAGAACTACACAACGTTACACAATAAATGAACAGTAAGTTATATAAACTGATCCGCGTGAGTTATCCACTGCCGCTGACGGATTAGCTTAGCTTTGCTGCTTGGATAAATTTCCACAACAGCTGCGACATAAATCAACAAAACCTTTAAAACGTATAAAACAGTTATGTTCAAGACGCAAATCATTTGTACTGGGACAAGAAACGTCGTGATAAATTAAATATAGAAGTACAAAGACTGTTAGCACGCGCTACTCTCGCGGGCTATGAGCGCTGAATCCAACCTGCGTTAGCTCAGAGCTAGCCGTAGAATATTTAAACAGACGACAAATGAGCAATATAACAAGCAAATTGACATTTCGGGTTTAAGCAAATGGGTGTACAGAACAAGGTCGAAGATTTTCATACCATTTCAGCGAAGTATTACTTTGAATGGGATCCAGTGAGGTTTGGCTAATATCTATTTCGCCTCTTGACTCGGAGGAACAATAAACTCCGTTCAGCAGAGAACGCTCGAGGCATACCGAGAAGTGGAACCAGCCAATCAGATTATCCGTTGTTCGTTCGAATTTCGGGAAGGCCAATGAGATTTCAGCTTGTATCTGCGTCTACCATCCCCCAACGATGAATGATGTTCGTACAGGATGAAACGGAGGCGGGACTTTAATAGTGACAACTGCCAGAAATTTACTCGATTTACAGAAAACGTATGATTTCATGTTAATAACAAGGCTTAAGAGCAATCAATTATAAAAACACATAAACCAAATAGAAATTATAATCAAAATTTAACTTTTTTCATTATCTTATTAATCTCATATTCAATATAAATGGCAACTGTCACATGATGTGAAATTAAGTATTAAAACATTTTCTGTTAATAATAATACATGTTTATCCTTTTTGTAAATATACATTTATAGTCAAATGTCAATATGAGGCTTTGATATATAAAGAAAGTGGATTATAAACTCGATCTTTGATTTAACATTTTTTTTATACAGATTGCTGTACACTGTACTTGTGGATTGTTACTTTACACTCATACATTAAGTCAGGGGTTATGATGTCAAGGACCCTCATATATAATCCGATGTTTAAACCCTTTCCGAGACACCCCTCCTCGCGAGTTTATAGGAACGTATTGTATATTTGTATGCATAAAAAGTTAAAACCATAGACGATAAAAACTTTTTAAAATGCGAGAAAGGGGACAGAAGGGTGGTACGCATGAAATAATAAAAAACAATACGGTAAATAATTAATTGTGTTCATACTGTCGATATATTAAGGCCAAAACAAATGAAAATAGTAAAATCTTTACTTTGCTTCAGGTTGACAGTGCGCGTCTTATTTCCGACTGTAAACCTCAAGGTAAATATTTCCAGTTGTTTTTTATTCGCATCAATAGTCTCTGAATTAAATCTTATT
This sequence comes from Hybognathus amarus, assembly GCA_030378365.1. Classification (NCBI taxonomy): domain Eukaryota; kingdom Metazoa; phylum Chordata; class Actinopteri; order Cypriniformes; family Leuciscidae; genus Hybognathus; species Hybognathus amarus. Next base: position 685,002 of record JAQIUQ010001532.1, read on the forward strand.
ATTTATAAATAACATATTTTACAAAAACATATACACGAGATACATGTATAATAAAAATGTATTTTAAACCTTTTGTGTTATTTGTATATTTAAAGGGCTAGAACATTGTGAATACCGCTGTAGTGAGCGACTGGACTGAGTGATGCTTCTATATGTACAATAAGAGTAGTATCTGCAATAAAGTGCTTTTTTTGTACGTTATCGACACCACTGTACACCAATCACCCACGGTACTGTCAAAACAATAAGGTGGGATTTACACTTTGACATGCAGTCCAAGTGAGCCAAAGAGAATGGGAATGTGGTATTTACTCGCATAACGGACAGGTCGCGGTCCAATCGGAGAAGCGAATTTATGACTGACGTTTCAAACATCCAATCACAAGATGTTCCTAAGAAAGTGACGTTACAGAGCTACGGGCCATTCACGCGACGTTTCCATGCCTCTGAATGGGTCAGAAGGCGGGACCTGACGACATACGGATGGGAAAAAAATAACGCAGCTCTGGGTGATGGTGAAGATGGCGGATGGGGATAGTGGGAGTGAGCGCGGTGGAAGCAGCGGCGGCGCGCGGTGGTAGCGGAGGAGGAGGTGGCGGTGGTAGTGGTGGAGGAGGGGGTGGAGGCAGCGGATTCCAGCCTTTCCAGAGGGATCAAGAGACCCAGGAGCTGGCGTCCAAGCGCCTTGACATCCAAAACAAGCGCTTCTACCTGGACGTGAAGCAGAACTCGAAGGGCAGGTTCATCAAGATCGCCGAGGTCGGCGCTGGTGGCTCCAAAAGTCGCTTGACACTTTCCATGTCAGTCGCGGCGGAGTTTCGGGACTACCTGGGGGATTTCATTGAGCACTACGCCCAGCTCGGACCCGGCACCCGGAGCAGATCGCCCAGTCCTCCAGCGGCAGAGGACGGCGGGCCTAGGCGGGCCTTGAAGAGCGAGTTCCTAGTGAGAGAATCGCAAATACTACCTCGATTTAAAGGAGAACCAGCGGGGAGGTTCCTCCGGATCCGTCAGACCGTTAACCGCGGGCCTGGTGGTTTCGGCGGCGGCGGAGGAGGTGTGCCCGGGGTGGCATGCAATCCGGGCAAACTATTGCCCTTCCTGCTCAGGGTCTCATCGAGTTCCGCGACGCCCTGGCCAAGCTGATCGACGACTACGGCGGGGACGATGATGAGCTGCTCGGGGGCAGCGGCGGCGCCGGAGGTTACGGGGAGCTTCCGAGGGCACGTCAATCACGGTGGACTCCAAGCGGTTCTTCTTTGACGTGGGCTCCAACAAGTACGGGGTGTTTCTGCGGGTGAGCGAGGTGAAGCCCAGTTACAGAAACTCTATCACGATACCCTTCAAAGCGTGGAGCAAGTTCGGTGGAGCTTTCAGCCGCTACGCCGAGGAGATGAAGGAGATCCAGGAGCGACACCGAGATAAAGTGTACGATCGGAGAGAGGGAGGAGTCGGAGGGCGACGACATCGATGACGACTGACAGTGACCCGGACGGGTGTTCCCTTGCTGAGGGGGGGGGGGCAATCAACCTCACACGGAGCGAGAACCGCGCGCGCTGGAGTGGAGAGAATTACCGTGCATGAAACGAAGAACATTAAAGCTCTATGGCGAATAAAGATGTTTGACTGAGAAACACTGTCATGTATATGTAAGAGAATCCCTTTTAAAGCAGTATAGACGATGTTTGGCTAGATAAATGGATATTTCAGCTGGCTGCTCTATAGGTCTTGTCATTTTGAAAGTTCTCCCTTTTAAAATAAGACCCCACACCCAGAGACTGGGTTAACAATAGAGTCAACCGGGACGTTTAGTGTTAGTGTATCCAGATATGATAAATATCTCTACTATAGGTGTTTTTGCTGTTGTACCATATGATGGAGAGCAAACCAGCATCATCTGAATGACGTGGTGGTGTGAATCTTATAGTTAGCTCATTCGGAAAGTGTTCTCTGCTAATGTGTGTGAGTGTGTGTGTGTGTATATATATATATATATAATAAGACTCAGATCAAACAGTGTAAAATTTAGAGAACCGTTAAAGAGTTCAACTTGTGGGCACACAATACAGTTCAAGCAACAATGTACAAACATTTCAAATGGTGCTATAAATCCATGCTCCGCCAATGCTCTGACTATTGAGGTTCACGCGGGCTGGTGAGTTTTATTTTGTTTTCCTCCTGTTTCTTGTCAGGGTAGAGCAAATCACTCTGATTGTATATACTCAATTTGAAAGTGCATTAGTGCTGATGCCACTAATTATACTGGGCTTGATTTGGCTCTTTTAAAGGGAATGATACTGTAAGCCTGGTATTGGCTTAACATCAGGTCATGACAAATTAGAAGTTTTTTAATTGAATATGTGGAGAGCTTCGGATGACAAAACTGGAAAGGAAATCAAATGTTGAACAAACACCCATCTGGGTTTAAATAGATTTATTTTTAAAAGAAACAATATACAGAAATATATATATATACAGAAATATATTTATACATAGACATGTAGAATCAATTATAAATGCTTCCAAGCTATTTAAACAAATAAAACTCGGATGCAATTATATATCAGGGGGATATTTCTTACTGGTTTTCCATTTATAGTCCTTATGGTTGGAAGAGATATAAATAAAATTGTATACAAACTAGACTTGACGATGTTCTCTGTTTAGTTTGTATTCCTTTTAGACAACCCAAATGACAAAACAACACACTTTTTTTCCTTAACATTCTCTTCCTACATGTATTAAGTTGTTTTTAGGTGTTACATTTCTGAGTCTTACTGCAACTTGTCAGCTTCTCTTCTAGATCTGTCAAAATGTGTGTGCCTGTTTGCAACTTCCCTCTGTTATCCTTTTTTTTTCTTACTGCTGTGTGTGGGTGTTATACATTTTTAATTTTAACGAGAAAGAAAGGAGTGATGTTCAGAATTTCAGGCCTTCTTTAACCATAAATTAGCCATACACACCATCTGGGAGCCATAGTGATTTTTTTTAATTATTACTAATTTCAATATCCATATAAGTTTTGACCTCATTCTTGTCTGTACTGTGTTATGTGATAAAGGCAGCTGTTCAGTCAAATGTGTACTGCTGTAATTCTCCACAACTTCCTTTGAACAATAAAAATTATCTTTGCTGAGAACATCGTGTTTCCTCTTATTTAATGTTTCATTCATTCACAATCCTTGAAAACTGAATTTTGCTTACAAATGTTTCTGCACCACAAACATCACCAACTGTAATTGCAAAAGCTTAATCCCAGTTCAGCTTCAAATACAAATAAAATTAAATGCAGTAGATCATAATCATCCATCCAGGTGTCCGCAAACTCCCAAAACAATTATATTTATACTTTACAAAATACTTTTTTAATGTTTAGCCTGTATTGCTTATAGTAGCTCAACTAGTCTTACTATTTCACATTATTTCTGATGAATGAATTTATCAGAAGGCGCCCAAAAAGCTGAATTCATGCATACTAAGGACTGGTTTTAATAGGACTGCTCTAGCCTTGCTCTTATCTGTGTGAAACAGAATCTTGCAAACTCTCCGTTTGTTCCACTTCACAGATTCAGTCTGGCTTCAAGGGCATTGCAAGCCATTTCTGCAGAAATGTTTTTGCTTTAGGATGCAACCCTGAAACTGCCTCTCATTAATGGTGTTGGTTACAGCATACCAGATACATACAATTTATCATACTTAGAATTTGAACATCCTGCATTGTCTTATGAATGTTAAGGGATAGTTCAAAAATGTCATTACTCTCCCTCATGTCGATTCCAAACCTGTAAGAATTTCGCTCATCTTCAGAACACAAATGAAGATGAGTGAAATTGACATTGAATCAGCGTGGAAACGACGTCTCTCATGACATCGAAACAACGTTGATCTGGCATTGTTTTGCTCATCGAATTAACGTTGAAACCAACGTCAGACACAGCATTCTTCAAAGCTAAATGAAAATCGAAAATTGGTTTGCTTTCATAACGTTGAAACAACGTTGATTTCAAGTTGATTTTCCGTTAGTTTTGAAAGAATGAGCGCATCTGACGTTGATTCAACGTTAATTCAATGAGCAAAACAATGTCAGATCAACGATTGTTTCGATGTCATGTTTCCACGTTGATTCAATGTCAGTTTGCTATCTGGGGAAGATCTTTTAGATGAAATCCCCTCACAAAACTAATCGCAGTCTCATCCCCAAGACGTCATACAACTGACGCTTTTGACCATACGTCAACATCTGCCTTTTTAGGGTACCCTTGAATGTCAGTTAGATGACGTTCTCTAATCCTAACCCTACCCCAGACCTAAACCTACCCCGTCGCCTAACCGACGTTAAAGGTAAAGCGTCAGTTGTATGATGGCCCGGGATCGTCATATAACCAATGTTTGAGGGTACCCTAGAAAGGGGGATATTGCTACCCTATCTCACGACCAATTCGATACGAATTCGTACGAGTGATTAAAAAGTGGCTAATTCGTACTAATTCGTACGACCTCACTCGTACAAATTCGTACGATTTGTCTAAACCCACGTGACGGTTAAGTTCAGGGCGGGGTTAGGGGTAGGTCATTCGTACGAATTCATACGATTGCAAATTGTAAAATATGTACGATTTAGCAAAATCGTACTAATTTGTACGAGTGAGGTCGTATGAATTGTTACGAATTAGCCACCTCGTAAAATTCGTACGAATTTCCCTGAGATCGGGTTGGATATTGACATATGGTCAAAAGCGTCAGTTGTATGACGTTCTTGGGATGAGACTGTGTTAATTAACCGGTTCAAATGTTTTGAAGAGACTTGTCGCCTTTTTCCTAAACAGATTCAAATCTGGCTTTATCCAAATTTAAAAATTGGTCATCGAATTTAACCGAACCTACATGACACTTAGGAAACAAACCTCATTGTTTCTAAGAGGAAACTCAAACGTGCTGCGCAACACACGAGAATGAACCTCATTGGTTCTTGCACGTCAAGCAAAAACGTGACAAGTTGGTTGCTCGACAAAAGGAAATAATAAAAAACTGTCAATAAAAATGTGGCACACCAAGGCTCCAAATATTAAATAGTGGACTTTCACGTTTAGAGCATCAGGCTGCTCATCAGACAATTAAAAACGGCAAACATGCTTGAGCTTCCGTTTACCACAACTAATGTGTGAGTTGATCAGTGTTGTGAAAGGTCACTTTCTGCATAAACTAGCTCAAAGTTCAGTTCACACATCCACACATCTTAAAATGAACTACTACTGCGGCACGCGGACACTGCTGGCTGGTGTTGCCAGATTGGGTGTTTTTTCGCTGGCCTGTTTACATGTTTTAGCCGGGTTTTCGCCTGGAAGGCTCTATTGAGAATGAGGAGCTGACGTCATTGTACAGAGCCCCTCCTCTCTCCACCATGTTGGTTGGATTCCCATGGTAAAACCGTATTGTTTACGTGTGTTTTTAGCTCGGTAGTAGAGGAGATTCTCGCAATTCCGCACTGTTTTACCATGCCTGAAAATCACTGCTGCATTAAAAACTCCTCCCAGTAACCTCACACAAGACATATGGAAAACATAGGAACAATGGAATACAGTTTTTTAGGTTCTCGGAAATGGACACAGCATCAGGGAGAGTATCTGACGAGGAAACGCTGGATTGCATGGTTGGCTGATGCCTTTAGTATACGATTTTCATTTTTCACTGTTTGCTGTGCCTTTAACGAACATACGCAAAAGTGTTGTTTGTTCATTACTTTTTATTTCTTTTGAAATAAATGTTTGAAACAACTTGATATGGCTTAACAATATTTATTGAGAACTGAAATATATGTATATTTAGACAATATAAGTTTCATGGACAACATAAGTAATAATAATACTGTTATTAGTACAAAAGAACAAATATCTTGATGCTGCTTCTCCAAATACAGCTGTTTTGCGCTTAGTGCTGAGTTTGTTCCTGTAAGGTCCCTTTTCTTCGCCTTATCTTTTTGCATTGCTTTACTTTCTTCCTTTTTTTCTCGTATTCTTAGATCCGTCTCTGTCCTGCCAAAATAATAAACGCACAAAAATAATAAAATGCACGAAAAATAAAGAGCTCTGGAATGTTTAGTCGCGTCTCTGCCATAGGGTTCTAAAGGCGTTGCCGCTGGTAACCGATAGCACCAGTTAAAGGTAAAGCGTCATTTGCATGATGGCCCGGGATTGTCATATAACCAGCGTTTAAGGGTACCCTAAAAAGGGGGATATTGACATATGGTCGAAAGCGTCAGTTGTATGACGTCTTGGGATGAGACTGGGGTAATTAAACGGTTCAAATATTCTGAAGAGACTTGACGCTTTTTTTCCTAAACAGATTCAAATTAGGCTTTTATCCAAATTTAAAAATTGGTCATCGAACTTAACCGAACCTGCATGACACTCAAGAACAAACCTCATTGGTTCTCAAGGAAACTCAAACGTGCTGCGCAACACACGAGAATGAACCTCATTGGTTCTTGACGTAGAGCAAAGAAATGATAGACGTGCGAAAATAATAAATGCGCGAAAATAAAGAGCTCTGGAAAGTTTAGTGCGCGTCTCTGCCATAGGGTTCTGAAGGCGTTGCCGCTGGTAACCGATCAGCGTCTCCTACCATCAAGGCCGACCGGCTCAGAGCCCGCCCAAATCGGCACGTGACTCCTCATTCTCAATAGAAGTCTGGCACCCCATTGTACGAAGTTAAACTGAGAGAGCGTGTGTTCAGTAATACAGTACGTTCAGTTCACATTCTCCCAAAGTATGAACGCGTTCATGAACTATCGTTACACTGGAGTTGATGAATGTTTATATGTAAATAAAAGCCTAACTTTAATCTGTTCATCATTAAACGATTGTGTTTCTTCAGAAAATTTGGACTAAAACGCTCAATTCGCAAAGTTTTACGATCTTTTTTTGACATTTTTGAAGCGTCAAAGTGGTAGTTGCGTAGCTGTCAGTGGAGGGACAGAAAGCTCTCAGATTTCATCAATAAGATCTTCAAAGTCCACCCAAAAATAAAGATTGTATTATTAGTATATTACTCATTCCAAACTCATTTAACTTTCTTTCTTCTGCAAATCATTCATCAAGATTGTTGGTAATAACGGTCAGTTCCCATTTACATGCATTGTATTTTTTGTCAATATAATGGAAGTCAACAAAAATTATTTGGTTACCAACAAATCTTTTAAATTCCACAGTCATAAATTCCATTCCACAGGTTTGGCACAACATGAGGGTGAGTAAACCTCTTCGCAAGCAACCGTTTATTTTATTTTCTAGATTTACATATGTGGTCTTGACACTATTAGAAGTGTTCATATCATAAATGTTCAGTTAGTGCCATGAAGAAAATCAGAGAGCGAGTAAAAGAGATTCAGGATTTCAGTTCCTAGGGAATGGATTAAATATGGAAAGCAAGTCGAATGTTTGCAACAGGCTGTGCAAGAAGAGATTACTTGCTTTAGAATTTATTAGCAATTTACTTTCTTTTTTTTGAACACTGTAAAAATGAAATGCTTTATCTAATCAATAAAATTGTGGCAACAGATTACAAGCAATATTATTAATTAAATTGAAGAAATTCAAAATTGAGTAATAGTTAATAAAATTAATATTACTAATTAATTCTTATTTGTACAATTTAATTAATAATATTGCTTGTAATATGTTGCCACAATTTTATTGATTAGATAAAGCATATTCGTTTTTACAGTAAATGTCATCATTTTGGCAACAAAGAATGCATTCTTTATGACAGAAAAGGGGTTGTATTTTAACCATACATGCGTTTAAAATAGTAAATAGCCCGTCATGTGCCACAAGGCTGGTTTGTTCAGAATTGCACATCAGAACATTTATGAAGAATTTCATAACTCTCATATATAATCAATGTTTCATATAGTCAACTGAGCATGAAGAATATTTAACATCTCATGCTTTTTAGGAACAAGAAACGTAGCTCCTGATGGGCCACCGTCCTGCTCAAACACACCTGACGTTTGAAGTAATCCTGAAAGCCTTCATTATTCATGTGCATGTGTTTAGTTAAAGTTGGAGCCTAAGGTTTTGAAACTGAGTTTGGCACTACTTCACAGATTTTTCTTCAAATACTCTATTAATCTCACATGCCATTGTTAAATAAAGGCTGCATAAAGACAAACACAGTACGATGAAGTTAAATGACGACAAACAGCTATCCCTCTTCAATCCCACAACATCCTATTGCATCAGATACTGAGATAAACCCAGTGAGCCTCATCTGACATGATTTCATAACACACACTCACACACATAAGCTTTCAAAACACACTCACACACACATAAGCTTCACTGATGACAGTTCAAGGGTATGCATTGGCACGCCTGGCAGAGCGCTCCTGATTTAGGAGATTATTTCACATCCTCTGCCATTCTGAGATGGATGAGGATAAGATGCAAACAGCTGTCAGCCAGACTGTCGTTCATTCAGATTGTGCTGAGAGCTTCATGAACAGTCACTCTCAATCCTCTAATCCTGGCAGATATCCATTCACCTTGCCGTGTTTATATGCCAGGCAGAGCAGACGTGGTTAGTTACACTTCCCTGCACAGTTTCACCACTGAATAATCAGCAATGTTCTCTAAAATATGTGCGCACTTAAAAATTTAACACAATGAGTATTGTGTTGTGAACTAATGGCTCGATTCATGTTATAAATAATATTAATACATTTTAATGTTTGATTTTACATGTTATATTTAGCAGACGAGTTTACATAAAGCAACTTACAAATAGAAATACAAATGTACATATTTAAACAAATGTGCCTGTGTTATTTTGAATTAAAATTTATTTCATTTACTTATTTAATTTTTATATATTTAATTTCAATGAAAGTTTTAGTATTTTTGTTGTGTGCTTTTGTCATTTTTATTAGTTATTATAAAATGATCTCCAGATCTCAACCCACTATTGGGTTAATATCTGGTGACTGTGGGGGCCATTTTAATACAGCGAACTCAATGTCATGTTCAAGAAACTAATTTGAAATCATTCTGGCTTTGTGACATTATGCATTATCCTGCTGGAAGTAGCCATCAGAGGATGGGTACATGATGTCTATAAAGGGATGGACATGGTCAGAAACAATGCTCAGGTAGGCTGTGGGATTTATATGATGCCCAATTGGCACTAAGGGGCCTAAAGTGTGCCAAGAAAACATCCCCCACACCATTACACCACCACCACCAGCCTGCACAGTGGTAACAAGGCATGATGGATCCTTGTTCTCATTTGTTAACGCCAAATTCTCTACCATCTGAATGTCTCTCTCTCTCTCTCTCTCTCTCTCTCTCTCTCTCTCTCTCTCTCTCTCTCTCTCTCTCTCTCTATATATATATATATATATATATATATATATATATATATATATATATATATATATATATATATATATATATATATATATATATATATATATATATATATATATAAATGTTTATTTCAAGTTTTAGTTTAGTAAGTTTTGGTTATTTTAGTACTTCAACTTAAAATTTAAATAAGAAATGTTGCCTGGCAGCTAGTGGAAATTATAAAGGTTTAAGTTTTTTTTTTTTTTAAATAATCAAGTAATATTTTTCTCTTTTACGTTTTTAGTTTTTGTGAATGATAAGAACTCCTTAAAACAAGAACAAATTCATGTGTGTTTTTGCACACTTGCTGTTCTATTCTATTCTATATTCTCCATCCATTAATTATCTAAACTGGTTTATTGTTCTACTGGTTTATTGTTTATTGGTCTTGGCTCTTGTTCATGGAACCACCATGTTTCAAGGACATTTTAAGGACATTTTTTGTTTTTGTCATTTCTTGACATGGACCATTTCTTTAACTGCAAGTCCTTGTAAATGTCAATAAGTTATGTAGGATAAAAGTATCTATCAAAAATCAGAACAACGAGCAGGGATGGAGATTTGGAAGCCAGTAATACACCAGTGATGAGGAGGAGCTTAAGCAGGAGGGCATCAGAGAGATGTGACTGCGGGGTTTCCAGGGCTATATTTAGCTTTTGTGTTGCCATGTTCTGATATGGCGAAACAAGCTAACACATGTATCCCTGACTTTCAATTTTGTCATTTCATTTGTCCAGTATTTAAAATTTGTGAAAGTGCAGATAGCCTTTTACACTTTCTCATTGTCATTCATGCATAACACAAAGGCACTAAAATATATGTTTATTTGCTATAAAACAACATTAATAGAGTGCAATGTCAGTTGAAACACCAAGAAGCTAGTAGCATCCAGGATGATGTGTTTAATTTAAAAATATACATTTTTTGCATTATATTTTCGTTATAAATGATAACATTATAAATGCATAATACAGAATTTAGCTGTGCTTAGATTTCGTTTTCAGCAAGGTCATCATCAGTCATTCGTGATTTCTGGTTCTTTTTTTCTTTGTGCCTCTTGGAGTTCATCAATATAAAAATATAATCATTTCTCTCTATCTTGACAATTCTCAGAATGTGAATTTTAAAGTAAAAATACAGTATATTAATTTAAAAGAAATACATTATAAGATATAAAACTCAGTCAAACAAAAGAAATAGTATTAAGAAAATATTAAGAGAAATAATAAGCTTGCCCAGCGAGCGATTATTAATAAAGACATTAATAGGTGTTTGAAAATCCCTACTAGAAAAACAACGCAAATCAACAACACATGAATGCAAAGCACATGAGTGATAAAAGTCGTCCTCAAATACTGATCTTACACATGCTGATTTTCTAATAAATCATGGTTCAGCAGAATTGAGCAAATGAAATTCCACGTCATTGCAAGTGTGCAGTTTAACCACTTCACCACAAGTGGTCGCTCTTGACATACTTTTACTTTCTCCCTTTGCGTACCGAATTACATTCTGTGAACTATCATGTCTAGTGTGTAACTTGGTTATTATGTCATCCAGTTGTTCCTCCCATTCCACAATGTAAGGAAAGCTGGAACTATAATACGTGGATGAAGTAAATACATCATCTGGGTGACTGAAGAACTTATTCTTGTTAGAGTTTTCTGTGTGTACAAACTATTTGATACCAGAAAATTGCATAGAATAGTGCATACACTACAGGTTAAAACTGCTTACATACAAAAGTCACTAACACTGCATTTATTTGTTATATATCTGAGCATAGTAGTATGATCATATGTGAATAAAAGCATAAATTAAATCTGTTCGTCATATAAAGTGATCGAGTCTCTTCAGAAATGTATGCGTCAAAGTGGTTGCATAACTGTCAGTGGAGGAACAGAAAGCTCTCGGATTTCATCAATTACATCTTCATTTGTCTTCTGAAGATGAAGAAACTCTTACGGGTTTGGAATGACAAAGGGGTGAGTCATTAATGACAGAATTAGCATCTTTGGGTGAACTACCAACCCTTTGACCTCATGTTAAATTACGCAATAATACGATGAGTAGTGTGTTTTGAAATCAAACGTCTCAATTCCATTAGTGAGTATTTCAGTAAGGAATGCATTTGATAAGTACCTGTATTGTGTGTTAATGGGTTATTAAAACGGATGTATTATCTTTCAAAATGACAAAATATACTTTTATTGTGCCAAACTATAGTGCCTGTTGTTTTTATAGTAAGAATGCAATTGATTTTACACCTAAAACTGCATGTCAGTAACATTAATGTCAAGACAAAAAGGCAAACATGCACAAAAAAAATTGACAAAATGCCCCTGCCTTGAAGAACAACTAACTCATAATAAATTTCTCTCTAATTTTCTCAACATCCAGGTTTTCCCTCAAAGAAAAGAACTGTGTAGATAGCGAACTGATCAGGGTCGTTTTGATAGTGAACACTCAAAACCGTTAAGCTTTTAATGAGCGTCTCATCTTTGTGGGTTTCCTGAAAAACAATGAGAGATTCCCTTTAGTTATTTTTTTTAGCCTAATATATCATATTTGATACGCAAATGTCTACGGCCTCCAAATAATCAAAAACTTTCTAGAAAAAAAAAAAGTTTAGAACGTAAAAGCGTTTTAGTTTGATTCTAAATATTCACCTTCAGGTCACAATTCATTATTTCTGCTGTGAAATCTTTACTGATTTTTATAAAAACATGTAAAATACACTATATAGTGTTAGAAATAATCTTATGATCATCAAAAATGTGGGTATCAAATAAGACAGAGCAGGCTTTTAAGGAAAGCCTTACACGTGTGGCCGTCATAATAAAACTACAGAGCTTTAATAATAAAACTTAAGCATTTAAATAAACATTGAATCATATATACTAGTGCAATATTACTCTTGAAATAAATTAAAATTTAATTATAAAGCATTTAAATGCTTTACTGTTTATAGAGATCTCATTATTTTATGTTAAAAGCTCAGAATTTCATCTTACTTTTTGACCATACAACATCAAATTGCATATTTTTTCTCAGCTTGGACCTCTGAATATGTAGATGTTTTTGTTCTCCTCATCTAGTATGAGTCATAAAAGACTGATGTAAGATGCTCAAAAAAAAAAAAAAACTTTGTCTAAAGGCTCAACAAACTGTTCCATTTAGATTTTTTGGACTATTACTTCACATGTACAGTAGCGTATTGCATTCACTTGAAGAAAAAAAAACTACTCTGTTTTTCTGAATTAACGACTTAATTTTTCATGAGAAAAAAAAATCTGCTCTGTTTTTCTGAATTAAACAGCTTAATTTTTCATGAGAAAACAGTTTTTGCTCAGTTTTTCTGAATTAACGACTTTAATTTTTCATGAGAAAAAAGTTTTTTTGCTCTGTTTTTCTGAATTAACGACTTAATTTTTCAGTGAGAAAAAAAATTCTGTCTCTGTTTTTCTGAATTAACGAGTTAATTTTTCATGAGAAAAATGTTTTTGCTCTGTTTTTTCTGAATTAACGACTTAATTTTTCATAAGAAAAAAGTTTTTGCTCTGTTTTTCTGAATTAACGACTTAATTTTTCATGAGAAAAATTTTTTTCTGCTCTGTTTTTCTGAATTAACAAGCTTAATTTTTAGTCATGAAAATTTTTTTTGTTTTAGTTTCTGATTCTTTTAATTTATGACGATTAATTTTTAATTCAGAAAAACAGAGTCGAAAACTGTATTTCTTCATGAAAAATTAAGTCGTTAATTCATGAAAAACAGAGCTCAAATTTTTTTCAATGACAAATTAATTTGAATTCTTAATTAAAGAGCAAAAACGTTTTTTCTCATGAAAAATTAAGTCGTTAATTCAGAAAACAGGAGCAAAAACTTTTTCTCATGAAAAATTAAGTTGTTAATTCAGAAAAACAGAGCAAAAACTTTTTTCTAGTGAAAAATTAAGTCGTTAATTCAGAAAAACAGAGCTAAAACCTTTTTCCATGAAAAATTATCTAGTAATTCTAAGATAATTAACTCGTTAATTCAGAAAAACAGAGTTTGATTTTTTTTCTTCAAGTGCGATACAATACGCCACCGTACACATGTCAGGCTTTACAGGGATATAAAAAGCAAGTAAATGCAATCAGGGAGATTCTACCAGTATGTACTAAAGCTCACTATTTCAAGGGCTTGTTTACATACAGTCTGCTCAAAACAAAAGTGTTTTAAATTAAAGTCAGTCAATAGGAGAATTATTAATTATTTATATGTTACCAACTTTAAAAACAAGTCTGGATATCTGAAACTAAACACAGTGGTGAAAGGAATATAGTGACCAAGGGAATATATAAAAGTGAAGCCTACACATTTAAGAATAGGTACCTTCTGTGGCGGCACGCTGATTTAGTGGAAATCGCTGTTGTCTCACAGAAAGAAGGTCCATGTTTGAGTCCAGGCTGACCATGGAAAGCCTTTCGTACGAGTTTTCCTGTTGATCCAACACCTCTGTAACTTTTGTGTTGGTGCTGAATCCTGATAGAAGGCAGAACATTGTCACTCCTTGTTTAACATATACTAGTACAATATTCCTCTTGCAAACATTTCACAAAAATACCTTTTTTTATTTGGATTCTTAAAAGCGGCAATTCAACTGGTTTAATGGTCACTTTATTGTCATTGTCTTCAAAAAAACAGGTACATGCTGGGTTCAGCCACTGATTCCAAGCTTCGCCAGTCACTGCTTCCCCCGTACCCCATTGAAATAAGAACGTCTTATTTAACACTTTCGTGACCTCCTGTTGTGAGGATAATTCCTGTGTATGTGAAAGCCAGCAGACTTTGTTAAAAATTTCAGATCTTATCAAATCAAAAATTAGATAATAAAAGCACAAGAAATATATTTTGACACCATGTCTAACAATTTTCCAAAGATAATTGATCTGAAGATATTACCGTAAATTTAATGTCTTTACCATCAGTAAATGGGAAAATGGCCTTATTTCCAACCTCAAACAAAAAACGCCATGCATGCCCTCCCTTATACTCAATGTTAAACACCTGGACTGAAGAAGAAAGAGTACAAATCATATGTATAGCATTATATAAAGTCACAAACACTTTCATTGATAAGAAACACAGTTGTGTAACTTTCACCAATAACTTCCACATAAATTACACTTCACATAAAGTAAATAATATAGCAAGCTAAAAAATTGATAATAATAAAAAAATTAACTGTGAAATGTAAAGATATATTTCGTCCCATCCCATTCAGGCAACATTTCTCATATTTATTTTATTTTTTTATTTGATGTACTAAAATAACTCAAACAAATGATAACTAATGCAAATAACTAAAACTGAAAAGCTAAAATTTAATTTAATAAAAAAAAACGATACTGACATGTTTAAAAAATATAAAAACTACTTTAAACTAAAAAAAAGGACACAACAAAAATTATTAAACATTTACCAAAAAATGTATATATGCTTATACCTAGTGTATATACAGTAGCATGCATATATATATATATATATAAATATATATATATATATATATATATATATATATATATATATACACATATATATGCATACACATACATATATAGGATACATACACACACACACACACACACATATATATATATATATATATATATATATATATATATATATATATATATATATGCACATACATACATACATATACACACATATATACACACACATACACTCACCGGCCACTTTATTAGGTACACCTGTCCAACTGCTCGTTAACACTTAATTTCTAAGCAGCCAATCACATGGCGGCAACTCAGTGCATTTAGGCATGTAGACATGGTCAAGACAATCTCCTGCAGTTCAAACCGAGCATCAGTATGGGGAAGAAAGGTGATTTGAGTGACTTGAACGTGGCATGATTGTTGGTGCCAGAAGGGCTGGTCTGAGTATTTCAGAAACTGCTAATCTACTGGGATTTTCACGCACAACCATCTCTAGGGTTTACAGAGAATGGTCCGAAAAGAAAAAACATCCAGTGAGCGGCAGTTCTGTGGGCGGAAATGCCTTGTTGATGCCAGAGGTCAGAGGAGAATGGCCAGACTGGTTCGAGCTGATAGAAGGGCAACAGTGACTCAAATAACCACCCGTTACAACCAAGGTGGGCAGAAGAGCATCTCTGAACGCACAGTGCGTCGAACTTTGAGGCAGATGGGCTACAGCAGCAGAAGACCACACCGGGTGCCACTCCTTTCAGCTAAGAACAGGAAACTGAGGCTACAATTTGCACAAGCTCATCGAAATTGGACAATAGAAGATTGGAAAAACGTTGCCTGGTCTGATGAGTCTCGATTTCTGCTGCGACATCGGATGGTAGGGTCAGAATTTGGCATCTACAACATGAAAGCATGGATCCATCCTGCCTTGTATCAACGGTTCAGGCTGGTGGTGGTGGTGTCATGGTGTGGGGAATATTTTCTTGGCACTCTTTGGGCCCCTTGGTACCAATTGAGCATCGTTGCAACGCCACAGCCTACCTGAGTATTGTTGCTGACCATGTCCATCCCTTTATGACCACAATGTACCCAACTTCTGATGGCTACTTTCAGCAGGATAATGCGCCATGTCATAAAGCTGGAATCATCTCAGACTGGTTTCTTGAACATGACAATGAGTTCGCTGTACTCAAATGGCCTCCACAGTCACCAGATCTCAATCCAATAGAGCATCTTTGGGATGTGGTGGAACGGGAGATTCGCATCATGGATGTGCAGCCGACAAATCTGCGGCAACTGTGTGATGCCATCATGTCAATATGGACCAAACTCCCTGAGGAATGCTTCCAGCACCTTGTTGAATCTATGCCACGAAGAATTGAGGCAGTTCTGAAGGCAAAAGGGGGTCCAACCCGTTACTAGCATGGGGTACCTAATAAAGTGGCCGGTGAGTGTATATATAGGCTATATATACACACATACATACATGCATGCATGCATACATATATAGGATACATATATACACACACACATACATGCATACGCATACATACATACATATATATATATATATATATATATATATATATATATATATATATATACACACATATATATATATATATATATATATATATATATATATATACATATATATATATATATATATATATATATACATGCATACATACACACATACATATATATACACATACCACATTTACTAGCATTTGAGAAATAAAGTCGAATTACTTCCTAGAAATGAAGTTGAAATAATTATTAGAATAAAATCGGAAATATTTCAAGAATAAACTATGCAATTCTAATAAAGTTGAATTAATGTAGCCTAACCGGTCATTTTTACTGTATTCATTTGTACATTCGCAGGTGTTGATTAGGCTATAATTGAATTTACTGTTTCAGTCCATTAAATAATTAGAAAAAGTAGCCTATAGCTATAATTATCAAGAAATTCACCTCAAAATGCTTAATGTGGATAGTATAGCTTTAAAAAATCAATTAGTCAGAGAGTCGTCTCTCAGTTGCTGAATGTCTTGCAACAACGCTGCGCTGATGCACAAGTGTTGCGAGCTGGTGAGACAGCGACGTTGTCGTGAATAAATGCAGCGTGCTGCTACCTATGCGTGCTTCAGACGTTGCCACAACGTAAATGTGTTTGCTGAACAGTCACTCATTTAAATTAATTGATTTAGGAGTTATTACTGAGACTAATTCTGGATAAGCAAATATTTCTATGAAGCTTTCAGAAGTCTTTACCGACTGATTCAACGCCAGCCTGCATGTTCACCGTGACCAGCTGATGAGATGGACTGGGCTTGCGCTCGACCTGGACGCACACACATTTTCCTTTGCTGCTAAACAGTACCGCTTGTTCAACACCGCAGATATGCATTTTGGATAGCTTCTTTCTAGAAACTGATAAACAAACATAGACAAACAGGTAATAACAGGTACTTTAGCTACTGGACATATTATCACAGTCACTGTACAGTAGGCTACACAACAAACATTAAACTAGAAATAGTATTAGCCTATTAAAGTTAACGCAACATCGTCGTTGGCTAGTCCATTATACTTAATCGTTCCCTTTAGTGGCTCCGTATATCAACAGATCAAAATGCAAAAGACGGTAGCCTGAATGACTGTGATTGTAAGCCTATTCAATAGTCTATCTATAGTCTATGCATTGTAAACATTTAAAAATAATCAATTTACCACAACCTGCTTCTTGCATCTAACTATTTTGCAGCACTCTTTACAAATGATAATGCATGAATTTACCTCAGCTGGTTTTCGGATAAATAGTAATTTCTCCTCCTCGCGGTTCTGGACCAAATGAGCCTCTGCAGATTGCAGTGATGTCGTGTGCACTTTTATGGCAGAACTGTGTTTAAATCCAGCAAGTTTGACGCCCCCTTACCGGAATGATTAACGCAGGCGGCTTCAGCCTCCCTCTAGATCTGTTATGCTGGGAAGAATGTTAAGAATGAAACGTCGTCCCGTTTACCCTATTTATGTAACTTGCATTGCATTTTGTTTATTTTATTAAACGCGCAAAGATTACAGATCTTTTTAAAGAGACTAAAATTGGATATATTTTATGTTTAATATTTTACTTTGGGTTACAAGATAGCTTAATAGCTTGCAAAAAGCACAATAGAGGGTGGGATGTTATGATAATAAATTTATGTATTGGACGTTTCCTTGTTTCAGCTGTTGAGCTGTAAAATTTTACTGTATCTGACCAAAGTGACACGATGATGAAATCCGCCTTTTCATTTCTAACACGTTTTGACCTGCTTATTTTTAAAGGATTCAGTGGGGGTTTCAAGTGTTTCTTAAGAACTTGGATGACAAATTATGAGCCTCTGGTTTAGGATCAGAGACTCGAAACAGAGAAAGTGGGAGAGAACAAGCAGGGCAAACAGGACAGGAGGAACAGGCAAACAATTTCAAAACAGCAGGGGAAACTGTGATAAAGAAAAGTAGAATTAATAGGCTACATAGTGACTTAGTCATTTGTAATAATTGCGAAGGTTGTCTGTGATCTCAATTCCATGCGAACTGTCATGTCCTGAAATTTAAGTAAAGATTCCCACGCAAATGATGCAATAGCAGATGAAGTGATCTGAAGTTACAGATTTCTTGTAGACGTGCGTGTGCTATCTGTTTCTAATTAACACAAGGTCCCCAGATCATTTAGCCTGACTGCGTCAGACTTCGTACTTCCGCTCTATTTCACTTCCCTTCTGTAGGTTACCAAGGGGGTAATCCATCAGCCAGAAGTTGAAGCCTCGTGGGAGCCGCCATTGTAGCAGAACTTCACCTGCTGTTCAGCATTCCATTGACTCCCATTCATTTTTAGCTCGCAGGCAATCGGCGGGACGTGGAGGCATAACGTCTGATAAAGTTCGAGGGAGAAGCCCATAGAGAGTCGAAGCTGATCCTGCTGCTAGCTAATGGACAGCTAATACTCTCTCAGTCTCTGTGAGATTCGGAAGGGAACTATTCAGATTTCACTCGGCACAGCTACTAGAAGACGTACCGGTTGCTCACATGATAGGCCCAGTTTGACGCTGCGGCGATCAGCTTTTAACAGGCTTCAATCTTTCTATGTTAAAATCAATGGGGTTGCTGTTCCATTTCTTTTACCGTCTATCTTCTGTACTTAGTTTAGACATTCGACATGAGGTCGGGCTGAGAGCCGTGACATGGACGCTAAGGTTTAAGACTGTTTTTTAGGTTAGGGAAATCAAATGCAATTTGCTCTGTTGTGGAGAATATTCCCACCATTTGCGAACTTAAGCCCGAACAAGAAGAGAGTTAAAGGATTAGTTCACTTTTGAAAAAACTTTTGCTGATAATTTACTCACCCCTAGGTTATCCAAGATGTCCATGTCTTTCTTTCCTCAGTCGAAAAGAAAATTAAGGTTCTTGATGAAAACATTCCAGGATTTTTCTCCATAAAATGAACTTCCATGGGAACCAAGATGGTTCAAGGTCCAAGAGATTCCACAACAGTTCAATGCAGTTCAATGTCTTCAGACATGCAGCAATTCAATAGGAATCATTATGCGAAACGAATTATTTCAACTTATTCCAAAAATCGAACTTTCTAAAGACAAATGGTAAGCCTAGCTCTATTCTGGAGGCGCGCTTTAACGTCACGTAATACGTAAATTACGTTCAAAAGGTCATGGGCCACGTAGCCGGAAGCACAGAATCAAAATCGTCCAAACATCGTTATTTTACCTTTTAATTCCTTTTTTTTTTGTAAACGGCGTTGAGTTAGTTTGCACGTTCAACCTATGTGTTCAACTTACTGACTCTGTACTTCCGGCTACGTCGCCGTGACCTTTTGAACGTAATTACGTATTACGTGACGTTACAACGCGCCTCCAGAATAGAGCTTAGGCTACCATTTGTCCTTAGAAAAGTTACATTTTTGGAATAAGTTTTGAAATAACCCATTCGTTTCGCATGATAAGACCCTTATTCATCGTCTGGTGTCGTTTAAAGACATTTGAAGCTGCATCTGAAACTGTTATTAACGATCTTTGGAGCTTGGACCGTAGTTCCATGGAAGTCCATTATATGGAGAAAAATCCTGGAATGTTTTCATCAAAAACCTTAATTTCTTTTCCGACTGAGGAAAGAAAGACATGGACATCTTGGATGACATGGGGGTGAGTAAATTATCAGCAAAAGTTTTTTCAAAAGTGAACTGATCCTATCTAATAATTTTGAATGGAGGTGATGTTGTGGCCCTTCCAGACAGGTTTTGGGAAAAGTTTAATTCATCAACTATTACCGATCCTCAGCGAGAAACTGGGCAGGCCATGGGTTTAGGAGGCAGCACAACTCAGTCAGCCATGTTCACTCCGGCATTTCACTCGATGGTTTCGTTTCAGCATCATACATGTGTTTACAGTGGAAGTCCCATACGGCTGAGCTGGCCAATTCACGTCATAATGTGACTAGCTAACGGGTAGACAACGATTATTAAAAGTTCCCACAGGCCAATTAATGTCACGTGACCTCCCAGAGACGCCATCTTTGATGGAAAAGCTGCTGTTTACAAACTTTTACCAGAGAATGTCGTTTTACAAGCAAATTTCAAATTTTTTCTTTGTTCATTAGGTCACGCAAACGACGGAAGAGACAAAGTGAAACAGATTATAAAGAGACTCTATTAACACAAGAGAGAGGTACAATGCGAAAATTTCATTCTTAAATGAAAATGATCCGTATGCGCTAACTAAGCAAGCACTGATTATGCAGCTTTGCCCCAGATACAGTATTTTCATTTTTTATCTCATCAGTTTGCCGAGGGTTGGTTTGGTGACGTTTGCTAAGTGCAATCAATGGAAAAGTAACTTAGGGGGCTTTCACACTGGAAGTTTATTTTGGAACGGGCACGGTTTGCATGAAAAATTGCTAATGTGAACGCTGTCATGGGACCCAGGTGCGCACTGGGGTACCGAACCCGAGACTACCTGGCAGGAGGTGGTCTGAGTTCGGATGCTTCCGAACCGTGCCACGGTTCTCGTGAATGTGAAAGCAACACGGATTCGGGCACGCACTTGTTCAGGAAGAAAAGTAACCTGAAAAATTATTCAATACTTGGTTAAATACTTGGTTAAGTACTTCTAACAAAGTTTGACAACAAACTCCATTTAAGCCAGTCACATGTACTATTTCTTACTTTCAGTTGGGGTAGGCACTCCTTGAGGGTCTGGACTCAAGAGGCAAGACAACATTAGGAAATTCTGTTAATGAAAACAAAACACACACAGACTTAAATAAGACAGTAGTTCAATAAATAAAA
This sequence comes from Hybognathus amarus, assembly GCA_030378365.1. Lineage (NCBI taxonomy): Eukaryota > Metazoa > Chordata > Actinopteri > Cypriniformes > Leuciscidae > Hybognathus > Hybognathus amarus. The sequence goes on from JAQIUQ010001532.1 coordinate 706,242, forward strand.
AAATCGTAAACCATCATATTTTTTATTTTAACTATTTGAGGATGTAGGAAAAATGTTGACTTCTTGTAATCCAATTCTACCTAATCAACTATTGTAGCCATATAATAATCATTCACAAGGTAGCCAACATTCCACACTGTGAAGTGTGGATTTGAACAGCAGTCCTATCACTTCACAATTTAAAATATGTAAACCAGGTGTAGCCAACCCTGGTCTTCGAGAGCCACTGCCCTGCTTGTTTCCAGGGCAGTGGCTCTCGAGGACCAGGGTTGGCTACACCTGGTCTACATATTTTAAATTGTGAAGTGATAAGACTGCTGTTCAAATGTACACTTCACAGGTAACTAATGCAATAATATTGCATTAATTACTAAATTAGCTGGCTGAACTTGTTCTTGAGCACTGACAGACATTATAGGCTCTATATTTGTAACTGGACTCAGATTTTGAAAAATGTATGTTTGTATATAAGGTATATTGTGTATAAAATAAGATGCAAATAGCAAAGTTCTCACATACAATGCGGTCTCCCTGGGACTGGAATGATAATGCAGAATTTGGAACTGTAGACAATAGACAAAAATATTTAAGGTAAGAAAGGAGACCTTAAACTGATAAACACCAAAAATTGTTTAAAAAAACAACCCTATATGGTAAAAAAAAAAAACTGTTAAGTACATTAAACAAGAAACAAATGCAATGCCTCTTTTGGTTCTGCCAGATGGCCTGGAGAAGTATTCCTGAATTCTACGTTTGACAGATGGCGGTTGCGTTATGTGACCCTGAAAGACAAATTCCAACTTCGTCATATACAAAAAAACAAAAAAAAAAACAGAAGTGATTACAAAATTGGTGATCTTAGAGTATGGTTAGAGACTTTAACGTAAGTGACAATACAATCACAATATATTCCAAATATTATCAAAAACAGAAGATTCATTCTTTGCATACAGACAAGATTTATATTCATTATGCAAAAGGCAAGGTCATAAAGCGTTGCATTACTTGCATTTAAAGCTGAGGCCATTGGTGAGGAATCAGGTATTCACCTTTCTAATGATTTTAAGGTAGTGTAAGATAAAAACAGTAAATCACAGAAATAATTTTTGCATAAATTGTTAATTTATGCAAAACACCTGACTGAATCACCAGTTTTCGTTCCGCTTTCATTTATTTATTTTTTCCATGTGCTGCTAAACAACGTTATAGTCGCGACCTAGAACAAAATCTGGTCTTAAGCATGAAAGAAATGGTCTGGAATCATGCCCTTAAACCTATTTACTTTTAGCCAACTAGTTAATTTCATCCAAACTGAACTAACTTTCAGTTGAAAATGCGCGCATCATTTATTTTGGCTCCTTTGCGTCAAAACAAGTAAAACTCAATCACGTTTGTAAAATAATACAAAATGTACTAACTCAACAGCAGATTTTTAGTAATTTGTAAACTTTTTGTAATTTGGCAACAGAATGCCAAAGAGAATAAAATATAAATTAAAGCACATCCTGCTCTCTAAAACTACACATAGTTAAAGGTCAAAATAACAATTATACATTTAACCAGAGAACTGGATACTTGTACAAAATCTGAATGCATTTTTAGGAAATGTCCTGTTCCATATTTTTAACCGATTTATGTCTTACCGCAACTGTTTTTGCCCATGGACACTAACGTTCGGACCATGAGTTCAGTGGGAATTTACAATCACTGTCCCAGACTTAATGGATGCAGAAGTTGATTTACATGGAAAGATTTGCAAACATTTACAATTTACATGGAGTTTACACCTTCGAGAACAGGAGGCCATTTGCCTGACCACCCTCCTTTGTGTGCAATTTATCTCTAAACTCTTAAAAACTTTATTACCTTTTGTTTTACTTCATGATGTTTCACCAAACAAAGTTAGGCAGGAACACGTTCAAATAATCAATCCAATTAACTAGTCACCAACAATCATGACTGACTATCCTATCAGCATGAGAGAAGCATATAAAGGCACTCAGTCACTTACTTGACAGATTTCAGCATCCCTCCACCACCCCGACACCTCATTCTCGGCTGGTTCCTTCCACAGCCAGGAATACGGAGGGAGTACTATGGGTTCGTGGCAAATACAGAGCCCGGAGCCTTCTCCTTGGACAACACACCAAATATACATACTACTTATTCTATTTGACTTATTCCCAAATTCACGAGTTCACACTTACAAATGAGACCTTTGTACCAGTCGCACTGAGACATTTCAAATGATACCAAACATCAGTGGTGGACGCCAGGGCCAGCAAGGCCTTCTCTGCTGGCCTAAACGCTATCAGAATTATTGACTTGAACTTTAATATATTTCCATGAATGAGTATTAAATTATTCCCACATAGTTCATTTTATTAATTGTATAGCTTTTCTCTTGGTTGCGCGGCTTCCAGTAGTATGTTTTTATGTTAGAGCTTGTATCCAATCATATTTCAGCCATCATGTGTTGCCGGGTAAATAAATCTGCCTGAGACCCTCAGAATCGACAGTGCGGGCGTCTGTAGTATAAAATTAATGGCAATGAAACCGTTTCTTTAACCAATCAGATAATCCGTCAGATTTAATCAGCCAATGAGATTTCGCTTTGACGTCAGCGGGGCCATCTAGCTGGCATATAATAACGTAATGTATTTCTCTCGTTCTTTGATTGGATGCGCGTACAGTACCGCGTACTATTTAGTGGTAGTATCCGCATGTGTAGCGAACTGCGTAAACTAAATAAATATTCCTGTAGATGTAATCGTTTTTCAAACCCAAAAAATAATGTTTCTTTTCCTTCCTCGACCTCCAGCAGTAAATAAATCCCTTATTCAGCCTGAGCTAAACGCAGAATACGAATGTGAACTCTATTCGATTCTCTATTCAAAAAACGAATGAGTTTGAAGGCAAAAGTCCCGCTGATCTCACTGATTTCGTTCCAAATCTCTGTGTGAGAGCATGGGAAGCTGTACACATCGTCATGTTTTGCGGTGACTGTGTGCTTCTGTCGACAGGCACTCTCAACCATAAAAGCGAATTAAAAGTTATGCTAAGTAAATATGACGAGACAGACACGACATTGTTGGAACTGAAACATGTATAGTACAGTATGATAATTTATTCACATTAAACCATATAGATTTTTGGGTGTTAGGTGCTCAGCATGAGAAAAAGGGAGTGGGGAAGTGGGAAAGAGATGTATTCTGAGGTGAGACTTGCATCTCAAATGGAGAGAGTTCAAATGTTAATTTCCAGAAATTCTAATTACAGTCTAATTTCTAGTCTCACAGTTCAGTAATTTTTTTTTGGCATTTAATTATTCAACTGCCCATTAAAGACCAGCGAGTTATCCACTAAAGATGGTCACACACAATAATTTCTAGGGGTTTACAAAGAATGGTGTGAAAGGGGAAATGCGCCAGTATGCCGGCAGACCTGTGGCGAAAATGCCTTATCGATGCTAGAGGTCAGAGGAGAATGGGCCTTCAAGCTGATAGAAGAGCAACTTTGACTGAATAACCACTTGTTACAACTGAGGTATGCAGCAAAACATTTGTGAAGCCACAACACACACAACCTTGAGGCGGATGGGTTACAACAGCAGAAGACCCACCGGGTACCACTCATCTCCACTACAAATAGGAAAAAGAGGCAACAATTTGCAGAGCTCACCAAAAAATTGGACAAAGTTGAAGACTGGAAAAATGTGTCCTATAGTCTGATGAGTCTCGTATTTCTGTTGAGACATTCAGATGGTAGAGTCAGAATTTGGCGTAAACAGAATGAGAACATGAGATCCATCATGCCTTGTTACCACTGTGCAGGCTGGTGGTGGTGGTGTAATTGTGTGCACTGGGGGATGTTTTCTGGCACACTTCAGGCCCCTTAGTACCAATTGGGCATCGTTTAAAAGCCAACGGCCTACCTGAGCATTTGTTACATGACCATGTCCAATTCATCCCTTTATGGCCACCATGTACACAAGCTGCGTATGTGGTTTCTTGAACACGACAATGAGTTCACTGTACTGAAATGGCCCCTAGTCACCAAATATCTAACTCAATACAGCATTTTTGGGATGTGGTGTAACGGGAACTTCGTGCCCTGGATGTGCATCCCACAAATCTCCATCAACTACAAGATGCTATCCTATCAATATGGACCAACATTTCTGAAGAATGCTTTCAGCACCTTGTTGAATCAATGCCACGTAGAATTAAAGCAGCTCTGAAGGCGAAAGGAGGTCAAACACAGTATTACTATGGTGTTCCTAATAATCCTTTACGTGAGAGTACAATGATGCCCATTCTTGCACTCGGTCAGTTATAGAGCGGGCGATTGATATGTGCAGCCCAAGCCAACAAGCTGTCGAAACGCCACGTCAACATAAATGGTCAGAGAAAGTAAATTTTTTGACCGATTCCTTTAATGAGTGGCTTGTTTGTGAGTGGATCAGTGATATTTTTCAGGTCACTGTTAATTTCTCAGACGGCCATAACGATTTGCTGTTGTGACTCCAGAACAGAAAACAAGACGGAAATGCCAGACACAATGGGACCTGGCTGCTCAGGAGGGGCGGACTCGAGAGTGAGAGCCAGTGGACCTTTCTGCTATTGCACCATGTTAAGTCCCAAATAAACACAGGGACATATTAATTGGGATTTGAGTCTGTTCCCTATTAATGGGTACACGCATTTGCCATAAATGCAATGGATACATCAAATCTCTGGTGTACTTTTAATCAGGCTACATTGCATGCATTTGTCGTCTGGCAGAAGCTAGAAGTATAACGGCCATTCACTGCCATTATAAAGCTGGGATGAGCCAGGACATTTTTTAATATAACTCTGATTGTATTTGTAGAAGCATGAATATTCATTTTTTTATGGATTTAGTGTTCTACAGGGGTTGCACAAGTTCAAATCTTTCATAACCTGTCAGGTTTTTTTCCTGCTTTGAGAGTGAGAGCAATCCAGTCCCAATAAGAGGTTCAAGCGGGTAAAGAGTGCAGTTAAAGTCAACTGCTACTATAACAGCCCCAGGAAGAGAGGCAATTACTGAGTAAAGATTTTCCAAAAAATGTGGGGTAATCCAAATTTGGGTCTGTAATACTCACTTGACAGGGTACAGCCTTACAGGACCAACAACATAACCTTTCTAGAATGAGAAGAAAAACATGAAGCCAAGACCTGACCTGTCCATCTTCTTTGAACTTTCAGAAGCTCCTCTTTGAATGAATAAGTTTCCTGTAAAAAATACTATAGAGGAAGTTGTTTAATCCTTGTCATTACTTGTTTAATATAATCATCCCCCCGCTCCTTACATTCCAAAGTGGAATTCAACCAAAAAGTAACAAATTAATTAAAAAGTTAATAATACTATATTTAAAAACCTGCCATGAACAAATCCCATTCCCTGTCAACATCCTGTCCCACCCTCTCTGTAGCCATGGGATATAAAGTTACTTATGTCCCAACACTGATCCAATGTCAATAAGGGAGCGGTTAAAACAGACCTAGAAAAAAGAAACAAAACAAGTGAGAGACTGTGAATCTCCTGGCATCATTTTAAAGTCGTAAAAAATACATTTTCAAATTAGGTTCTCGATTCTTTAAAGAAATGAGCCTCATATGTCTAATTTTCTTACTATTAGGTAACAATGCTGGAAAACAGCCAGTACCAATTCAATAATTGGTAAAATCTACTCATAAGTGAAGTTAACAACATACAACAGCATTTTAATCCTTAGTTAAATTCTTGTTGAGACTTGGGTCTGGTGGAAACACCTAATTTTCTCATATCTGAGGCGTGGTTTATGAATGCCCGGTGCTGTTTATTGGGGGCTAATAATGTGTATCAAATGCGCCTGTACGTAGCTCATAGCCAATCGTTTCAATTACAAAAACACAAGTGTTAAGTACAGTTTAACATAGATGTTTAAGTTGTTATTTGCATTGGGAAATTGTTTGCACTTGTACTTCACAAGTTTAAAAATTTAAATTGAATTTAATGACTAAAGTTTCAACAACTTTAATCGGGTACGTGTGTACAGCTGAAAGTTATGCTACTAAAGCGGTAGCTGTATATTAGATATTGAAAAGCAACACAACTTAGTGGCACTGTGACAACCACAGTAGGTAGTCTAAAGGCATAATGACAATATAATATAATATAATGCCCACTTACCTGGACTTTGAAGGCAAGACAACAATAACGACTGGGGTCTTGTGAAGTTCAACGCCAAAAGCTGCTCTTTTTTCAAATAAACTTGCATTCTAAACTACTTCATCTATGATTTTACAGTCTTGACAGATTTGATGGAAGATGTCATTATATCTCCCAGAAATATAACAATACAGTATAATTCCTGTAGCATCCCAGCAAGCAATTTCAGGTTCTGGGAACATCAAGTTTTGTTTCCCAGAACGTTGCCTATTGGCTTCCCTGGAAAGTTTTCTTAACGTAAATAGAACGTTCCTTAAGGTTAGGGAACGTTCTGGAAAAGTTCCTTCTAGGAGAACCTAGAAAATAACCTACAGGGAACGGTCTCCAGAATGTTCTCCTTAGGTTATAAAATTAAACCTAAAAATAACCTACAGGACTGTTACCCGAGAACGTTCTCAGTTTGGTTCCCCCAAAAAAATAACCAAATAGGAACGTTAGGGGAACATTCTGTGTTTGCTGGGATGGGTGATTATCCACTACTGACCACTATGTCAGTGGAACTGAGACCTGGAAATGTTTCAACAATGAAACATTCACAAGTGATAAGTTCCTTTCTACTTGAAAAGCTGAAGCTTGGGTATTTTTACTCACCGAAAAATGTCACCTGGGGCCTCATTTATAACCATTGCATACGCACAAAACAGGCCCTGAAAGTGGAGTACGCCACTTCCGACGCATAAGTTGTGATTTATAAAAACAAACTTGACAGGAAAATGTGCGCACCTACACGCAAACTGACCCATGCATATGAACGTTTTGGAGATGGAGCAGTTTGACGTCGATTGTACTGGTAACACTTTTAGACAGAAAATCTAAGGAAATGATACATATACAGAAAGATAATACAAATATAATTTCACTCACCAAACCTAGCCTATCACTTAAAGCAAATATCCATCCCTTCTTAAATATCCGCGCCAGTGAGCGCGCTGGGCCGTTTAGTCGAAACCGACGCACATATAGCCTTCGGCAGATGAAGTAAAACCGTAAATCTTCATTATGAGTCCATCATAAATACAGTGCATGTTCACAATAACAGTTTAAAAATGAATGATTTAAACTATGTTTTACTTCTGATATAAACATTTAGATTAAATATGCCATTCTCATTAATGGTGTTAAACACTTAAACATGAAATCATTACTGAGAAGTTACAACATTTTTATATTCAATAAATATAAATATTTGTTGTGGATGTGATGCTTTTGAACACTTCCTCTGGCATGCTGTCTGTGTTTTAATGTGTTAACTACATAGATAATTGCTTATCATGATAGCAGATTGTCTGAGAAAATGGTTTCGTGCAAATAATGCACAACAAGGTCTATCTGTTTCCATTAAAAATATAAATCAATTAAAATACTATTTGGCCAGTGGAAAAGATTGAGAAAAACTTTCTCTGAAATGTATTTTGCACTATTTTATTTTATTTATTTAAAAAAAAAAAAAAAACAAGGGAAGGATGGGCTACTAAATGATTTTTATTAATGTAATGTGACGGCACTGTATTTCATATTTTCCTAATGTCTTGTACCGTTAAACATGTTATCATGTGGATGAAATAATCATATGCAAATTAAATGCACGATGAGGATATGCATAGTAAAACTATGCGTTATAAGCTCCATATATGGTTATTTCGGAAGGAGACGCATATGCGCACAATCTTCCGTTGACTGGGATTTATAAAGTGAATTCTGCGTAGGTTCTGGTGATGTTTTATAAGTCTGAATATTTTTTTCGTACAACATTTTTGGCTTTCGGGTGCACGTACTATTTTAGTAAGGATTCTACGCACAGTTTTATAAATGAGGCCCCTGCTTTGTAATTCTGTTAGCTATCGTCATTATCAGTTGGCCAACTGCATCGACACAATAGTCAGAAACAGAAATGTGCTCTTCTGACAGTAAAATAATAAGTGAACTTCAGTGGAAAATATTGTTATAACACAATATTTGATATTTATATCAAATATTGTTATATATGGATTTTTAAAGTGAAGGAGAGTGACAAAATGGTGTTGTGCAAGACTTGTGCAATATAAATTTGGCTTTAGTTTTTCTACACTGTAATAAACAGATATGAACAGCATGCTATAAAACAGAATAGGTGGTTTAAGATTACAACAGGTGCACACACAGTGCATATTTAATCTGAAGTGCACATAAGGTCACAAGGCCTTACACTTGGTGTAATGTAATATTCTGGGTTTAATAAAAGTTTAGCTCAACCAACAGGACTTATGGCATAAATTAAAGGTACATTATGTAGCCTTTTAAACCTCTATCGGATAAAAAAAAACAGAACAGCATGCATGTTTTTTATGGAAGAACATGTTTGACTGAGCTCATAAATACTCACTACTTGTCTTAAGAGATGTAACCAGTTTAGATGGAAAAGATCTCAAAACGGAAGACAATACTGTAGCTTTACCCATTAAGACACCGTAGATATTTTCATAAATAAATTCCAGCACAGCGCTGCAACCATAATAAAGGGACCTTTTCACAATAGATAATGCTTTACAATGAACCCTGTAAGTGAGATATGGTGTTTTATGTTCAATAATAGAACAACTTATTCAACTGAGTAACAAAAACACACGCTGCATTGCTTTGTTTTACAATATTAAAAAAATCCAAAAATCCTCCGAAAAACCAAGCTATTGCCGATTCACGATTTATTTTGAGCTCTGTTGCGTTCTCTTTTTGCCAGCAGACTTTCTTCTGTTCTGAAGTTTCTATAACACCACACCATACACTAGTCAAAGGAGCAACTGCTACTATTTACAGATTAGACGAGATTCGCACGGTCCGAGCTGAAGTGTATGTGATTTCCACCAAAAAAAACATACCACTAAAATACAGTCTAAAATAAACACTACTGAATGAATCAGGGTTAGACAAAAACATGTTTTGGAAGGATTGATGACGTATTGGACTTAAAAGTTTTGTACATTTTTGAAAAAAAAAAAAAAAAGTGACAGTGTACCTTTTATTTTGAATGTTGAAAAACTGGTTCAATAGTATAGCCACAAGACAACAATATGCATGTCAAAATTACTTTGTAGTTACTGTGTAGTTATCCAATTTTATAGCTGTTGCCCTCACAATGAAACTCCTTAAAAGACCATAAGTTGACAAAAACATTTTTACAGCCCTAAAGATTCAACATAAGAATGCTAAAAGTGTTTTTCTATTTTATTAAAAGCTACACATTTCTGCTTTTAAATGAATATTTTGTAATACAGTGCCGTACAGTAACTTAGATTGTTGGTATGTTATTATTATTTTTTTTTTTAAGTTAGCATGAAACAAAAATTGTAAGTCTATTGGGACATATTGAAGTGAAATGGCTTCTCAAACACGTAAAAAATGGCTGGATATGATATTGTCCATCAGGAATTTATTGGATAGTTGAGGTTTGCTATTGCTGTTATCTCATGTGACAGGTTGTCCCGCCCTCATGGCAGTAAACGCTCATGAGATTAAGAAGGCTGATGAATAAAAAAAAAATTTAAAAAAAGATGTGCATGCCATGGATGAATAATTTAGCCTACAGATATTGCAATATTACATAAAAAATAAGTTCTGTCGATTTTGATTTCATGGTAACTTTAACTTGTAGTCTTTTAGAAGTTAAGTTGGGCCAAAGAGGTGCATTTTGTTGCATCACATCTTAGCTCAGATGCTATGAACTGCAAATGTCCTTTATGCTATTGTCTAAAGTACACAAAAGTCATCAGTTAAAAAAAAAGTAAACAATGAAAGATTAATTTTGGGGGGTTGAAATATTTCCTTCAGATTACTAAACATTGTCCTGTGAACGTACCGCAGATAGTTTCCCATCTACCACATTCTACTACAATCTACAGCCACTACTTTTAGGATTGACTGACCTTTAACTGAACAAAAAAAAAAAAATACTCAGTAGCACATGAACTTTAAAGGGATAGTTCACTTTGAAATTAGTTTTTGATGTGTTTTAGCTTACCTCAATGGCATCTAAGATGCAGGTGTCTTTGTTTCCACAGTATTTTCAATTTTGACATTTTTCAGTCAAACCGTTGTTGTCTATCAGTCATACACTGGAGGCTAAGGGGTCCACCAAAAAGCATGCACAGAGAAGTCAAAATTAAACATGATTTAATGACTCGTAAATGTACACATTGATGGCCTAAGACACGAAACAAGCATTTTTTGTGAGAAAATGAGCAGTATTTATATCGTTTTTAACGCTTGTAATCATAGCCATGACAAAATGATCTGACGGCACGGGCGCTTCGGTCTGCGCATGCGTCGGAAGTGATCGCTTGCGCGCCTACGCTGGCCTACGTCACTCTTTGTTTATACAGAGATTTCGGAAGTTTTAGCTTTCACTAAACATATTTAGATATACGGGAAACCGCAATGGAAGAATCAATTTCGGTATATCTAAATACGTTTAGTAAAAGGTAAAACTTCCGAAATCTCCGTGTAAATATTGAGTGACGTCACATGCAAGCGATCACTTCCGGCGTAACATTGAACTGATTCAGTTCGGTTCAGTTGGACATTGCACAACTGATTCAGATCACTTGGGCGTCATTGTGATTACACGAGGTAAAAACGATATAAATACTGTTCGTTTTCTCACAAAAAACGCTCGTTTCGTGTCTTAGGCCATCAATGTGCTACATTTACGAGTCATTAAATCATGTTTAATTTTGACTTCTCTGTGCATGCTTTTTGGTGGACCCCCTTAGCCTCCAGTGTATGACTGATAGACAACAACGGTTTGGCTGAAAAATATCAAAACTGAAAATACTGTGGAAACAAAGACACTTACATCTTGGATGCCCTTGAGGTAAGCTAAAACATATAAAAAATTTATTTCAAAGTGAACTATCCCTTTAACATCTTTAAAGTTTTACAAACCTAAAAACCTCACAGTGTTCTGCCAATCAACAGCAAACATCTACATTTCAAGATTTAATAAAGAAAAACACTAGAGATTTTGTTTGTTCAGATTGTAGAACACTAATAGCCATCCATCCATCCATCCCATCAATAATTCTGCAGCTTCATTTGAACAAAATCATAGCATCGGGGACTTAAATAAGGTTTATTTATAATGTAAAATCCAATTTCTTACATTAAAATCCATGTGTGCTATTGCTCAGACATGCACAAGAGATTGAGACTGATCCATAAATTATAACTGAAGTTATAAGGGATAGGTTTGAATTAAATCTCTGATTAACTGAACGTGGACTCTTCTGTTGAATCTTTTGCAGAAAGAAATAGACAATGTCATTTTTTTACACAGCAATGCTTAATGTTGAAATTCATCAAAGCAAAAAAGATATGATCTTTTTTGGCATCTAACCATTATGAAGTGAGTCAAAGCTCAAAGTCTAGCTAAAACCTGGCAAAAATATGTTTAGAAGTATATGAACTTGTCTTAATGTGCATCATAGTACAAAAGACATTACAAACAAATAGTAAAAACAGAATGAAAACAGTAAAAACAATAATTGAAGAGTTCAGATGCAAAAGCCTCTAAATGCCATTTGAAATTTTCTTCTAAAATGACCATTTTTATCAAGCTTGTATATTTAGGTTCAGTAATTTCACTTAAATGACAATTAATAGGTAATCTTCACTGCCATTTAAGTGAAATTACTGAACTTAAATATACAAGCTTGATAAAAATGGTCATTTTAGAAGAAAATTTCAAATGGCATTTAGAGGCTTTTGCATCTGAACTCTTTCAATTGTCTTCCAGATGGGAAATGAAGGTCACTGCATTTTAACAAACATTATGATGTTTCAACCTCCTCTGGATAAACAAGTTTAACTTGAACATGGTCGCTCAGTGCTTCATTCTCCCGGTACACATACACAGGTGAGCTCTGGGGTTGTGTGTTACCTCCCACCTCTTCCTTACTCTCACCTGCAAGGTCACAAAGAGAGGTCACACAGGGGTCGTGTTCCTGCAAGGCTGTTGGGTAGCGCAGAGCAGTTTTCTCAATCCGCACTGAACGCCGCACTGGGGTAAAGAAACGGATTTCGTGACCGTCTACTTGTCCTGATTCCACTCCCTGCTGACACCTTTTCCCCCTTAAATTGTGCAAGAGAATACCAAGTAATCAGACATTACTAAATGTATTGCTGGCAAAAGAGCAGATAATCATCATGACTTATGGCCTGACAATCATACTTGGTGAAGCTGGACTGAAAATGTGTTAATTTCCTGTATTAAATATTTTTATTAGTAGTACTGGGTTGAATATATAATTTTCTCAAGTGTAATCAGTTCTCATTTTGATGAGCCAATATTAATTATTTAGTCTATGCTGTTATTGTGTTGTATTTTACAGACAAACACCCTATATAAATATCAGTCTAATCATATTAAGGCTCATGTTTAAATGTTAGTTTTTTAGGCAAACATAAGCTTAAGCATAAGGTTGTAAAAATGTCTTATAGTGAGTATACATTTGTTGATTATTACAATTATTTTAAATGTGGAAAAATGTATTAATAAAGAATGAGATGTATTCAGAGTTTACTGGTACTATAAAGCAGTAAATATATGATTCAAAATATTTCAATTTATTATTATCTTGGTAACACTTAAATAAGGTTCATTAGCTAACATTAGTTAATGTATTACCGTAACTAACACAAATTAACAATGAGCATTATAAATTGTTGCAGTTATTGATCTTTGTTACTGTTAGTTCACAGTGCATTAACTGTTAAAAAATACAACCTTTATTTTTCCTAATTAATTGAATAAATGTTGAAATACATATTAAGTAAGACTGATAAATGCTGAAAGTAGTATTGTTCATTCTTAATTCCTGTTAACTAAATTAGTTAAACCTTAACTAAACTAATGAACCTTATTGCAAAGTGTTACCATTATTTTATTTAAATACAACAAAGAAAGTGAATTTTACATTCAATAACAGTCCTAACATTATGCTACTTAAAGGAGAACTTCGGCGAACAATGAACCTTTGGTCTAATAAAACATTCGGTACATAGTCAATCGCTCTCTCTGAGATTTGTTTTCATGATAATCGAACGTAAAAGAGTTTTTATCTCAAAACTGTTTTAGCGTATAATGCTAGTAATGGGGGCATTGACTAAGTAAAAAGAAATTGCTGGTTTATACCACTAACAAGGCTCAAAATCGCCCCACACTAACACAGTAACATAATGAGGGTCCATACATGCAAAACGAAGCATTGAGAACTTTGTAAGAGTACAGACCGTTTAATAAGAAGATGCTGTTATAAAGACAGTTCACTTCATGTATACACAGTAGGAGCCATCTTAGAAAATAGTCTCGATAAGTCCGATCCCCGAACGCCGTTCAGTACAGTTCAGAAGTTCGCTGAACTTCATACAGTTCAGCTCACTCCGCATGACGTTCTATGGTTTAACTTATTGAGACTATATTCTAAAATGGCTTCTGTCTGTATACATGAAGTGAACTGTCTTTATAACGTTTCTTCATATTAAACGGTCTGTACTCTTACAAAGTTCTCAATGCTTCGTTTTGCATGTATGGACCCTCATTATGTTCATGTGTTAGTGTGGGGCTATTTTGAGCCTTGTTAGTGGTATAAACTAGCGATTTCTTTTACTTAGTCAATGCCCCCAGTGCTAGCATTATACGCTGAAACAGTTTTTAGAGATAAAACTCTTTACATTCGATTATCATGAAAACAAATCTCAGAGAACGATCGACTAGGTACCGATGTTTTATTAGACCAAAGGTTCATTGTTCACCAGAGTTCTCCTTTAAGCCCCGTTCACACTACAAGCGACACGTTACCGGGAACCCAGATAGACCGGTATTTGCCCGTTTGCTGCAGTTAAATAGCCGCGATGGCAAAGAGCACTCGCTGTTTCTCGTTCGTCATGAATTTTATGTACTGATTCCATTTATATTTAGACTTTTCCTTCCAAAATATTTGTTTTGTAGTGGCAATAAAAAGGTATTTGTTGTCTAACAGAGTAACTTCTGTGAATGTCACTCACAAACATTACTGGGCAACCAGTAGTGGGAACGCCCTCAGCGGCAACCACTGGCGGACCTGCAGCGACAAAGTCGCTTGTGGTGTGAACGGGGCTTTATTCCAAAGATAATTTAGGCAAAAGTGCACATGAGATCAAGGTTATTCAAATTCAAGTTAGTGTGTGTGTGTGTGTCTGTACCCTGGGGTGGCTGTAATTTTATATTTGACGACAGACGAGTCTCCCCTCATTCCACATATGACGGCCCCTACAGGTTTTGGAGTGCACATGACGTCACCGACTTCCTGTTCGTCATGCATCCTAGTTTCTACCATTTCAGGCTCTTTTGGTATCGGAGACATACCTGAATGATTTAAGACATGGTGAGAGATATGAAACAGGACAAGATAAGATGGATGAAATAATAAAATCTAAAAAAACATTTCTTCTTTTTTGTTTTTGTTAGACTTTGACCCTAAAGGGAAGCCAGACTTTGTACCTTCAACCTCGCTTAATTCTCAATTAAATATTTAAATACTGTAGATTTTAAGTACCAATAATAAAATAATGTCTATTTCAATTATACATATTATATATTGGAATATTTATTTCACATTTTCATATATTTTTCATAAGTAGAACCCTTGTCCCTTGGGTTCACTGTCATTTCCGCCACACTGTACAAAATAGAATCCTGGGATCATTGTTTTAGGTTTGAATACTTAGTAACCATAGCAATAGAAACTCCACAGTGAACACATGACTGGGTGAAAGGGTGACCTCTTTAGGGGTAATAATGAGAAGAAAAATCAAGGCAAATAGGACTAAAACCGAGAATGTTTATTGGCCGTCATTTCCAAACGGCTCATATTTCACATGGACGTAAAAATAACTGGATATAAATTAATTTAATAATGTGCAATTTGTGTATATTAAATGCTAACTGTAAAACTAATATTAACAGGCTAACATAGCATGATATTTTAGAAGAAAGGGGGGAAATGTCATTTCCGCCACAGTCATTTCAACCATGGTGTTCATTGTGATGGTAAAGACAGGTTGTGATGGAAATGACATTGTTCATGCTAAACAGCAAATTATTTTGGGCTATAATACTAAAACGTTAATGTAAAAACAAAAAAACATACATTTAATTAAGTTATTAAGGTAGTAAGAAATATTTTAGTATTTATTATTGCTAAAATATTGTTGGTAAATAAGAGAACTTTGGCGTTTTCTTGGCCTGTCAAATAAAAATGCCAAAATATATATTTATTATTCAATACAAATCATCGCAGCCAACTAAGGGAAGGTTTCTTAGACAAATTGAGAAACCAACTGATACTAAAAAACTGTTTGTAGAAATGTTTTTATGTTCTGAAACTGTCTAGCCCAAAGAGTACCATAGTTGAAGAATCACCCATACATATATATACATATATATATATATATATATATATATATATATATATATATATATATATATATATATATATAAAACATTTACATTTACGCATTTAGCAGACACTAATCCAATGTGATTTACAGTTCTTTTTATTGCTAGCCTGGGTTTCCCCATGAGGAAGCAACAAGACGATAACGACGTCTAATGCGACACACTGATGCAGTTTGTTTATACTTATGGATCAAACATGGCAGCAGATGCTGTAGTTACCTTTCAATGCAGCCTTAGATATTGTTCTAAGTAGTTTAGAAGGCAAGCTAATTTTGAAGAAAGAGCAGCTTTTGGCATTAAACCGCTCTACATACATCATCTGGTATACTCGAAATGATTGATTGAGGGATGGAAATTGGCACCAGCACCAAAATGCTGGTGATTTTGTGTTGTAGCTGGTAAATTTAAACGTGACAGGTAAATCAAAGTAGCATGCCGTTTCACCCGGACAGTTTTAGAAGAGGCACGCCTTTGAGACTTTGCCCTATGGAATAAATGGCTTAAAGGGCATATTGCAGGTTAGAGGACCCAACGAGTCAATGCACAGAAATATAATGTAGGAACTTGATTTTCTTTAAAATATACTTTTAGATAGAAGCTTCTGGGGTCGTTTTTGTGAGAAAATGTTACTTCCGCGTCTGAAAATGGGTGCAACGGGCGGGAGAGTGGTCCAATTCAAAGAACAGGAAAACAATGGATCGCAATGACATTTCGGAAATACTCGTATGACAGATCAAGCCATAAAGTTATGATCCTGCTATGCTAAAGAGAGCAGGGACAGGCCAGGATAATGTTAGACAGAACAGTCAGAGACAAATTGAGTTGTGGTGCGAGGAGAACCAGTGGAGAACAGGACAGGTGTCTTTTGGTGAGAGACCTGCTTATAGATGTACACTTTCGTGAACGATATACACTATGGTATGATATATCACTATGGTACTAAAATCACTCTAAGCAACCTTAAACATTTTTCACGTAGTGATTGCAAGTGCCCATGACTTGCAGTTTGTTCCCATATATTTGTTTTTCTTCTTTTAAGAGGTGCATCTAAATCTAACTGGTTGAAACAGATGGAAAATTGACAATCCTGTGCTGCAGTTCAATGAATGTTTTGCCCTCCAGTCATGTGATGGAAAACTTTGAATCGTCATGCCGGGTTGAAATAATTCATTGTATGGTGTAGCAGTAATATTTGTCCTCACAGTTATGACTGGAATAGCCAAATGCATTATTAGTCCAGTCATTTTTAACCAAAATGGGGGTCAACCTAGAACAAATCGCAACAGAAGCAAACTCAACTGATTTTGTATCCTCAATATGCCCCGAGTAAGGGAAAAAAGCCAGATGGCAAAAAGACAAAATGTCTTGTAGAATCTTGTTGAAGACTCTACCTTGGTTAACATTCAAATTCAAGGACTTTTCAGGTCCAATACCCTCAAATTAAATGACTTAATGTTGGGACAATTCAAGTGAGAGAAAGGTTAAATAGTGCATGTAAGATAGTAAGAAAGTTTACAGCGCGTGTTCTCTAGACTCTGTCGCAATGAAAAAAAAAAAAGCAAACTGCATTAACCACCAAATGAATGTCTGGGACCTGGGACCCTATGTAAGTTACGGAACAAATCCACTGTCTATGGACAAATATCTTGAAACTTGCGTTTTCCAAGCATCACATTTCAGCGGTTTCAGCCTATTTTTGCAATGTTTCACGGTGTGTCTGTAAAATGTTAAGTTACCATCGTAGTAGTTTTCGTGCTCATGTGAACGTCATGGCAACGTACAACACAAAAAGTGCCTTAAGCGGCAAACACTTGATTTGACCAGAGAATGTCTAATATGGGACTTGACTTAACCATTGGACTTAACGTGTAAATGCGTCGAAGCTTACCTAAATCAAGCAAGCTAGTGCATAAGCCGCAAAGTGT
Organism: Hybognathus amarus; assembly: GCA_030378365.1. Lineage (NCBI taxonomy): Eukaryota > Metazoa > Chordata > Actinopteri > Cypriniformes > Leuciscidae > Hybognathus > Hybognathus amarus. The sequence continues at coordinate 723,870 of JAQIUQ010001532.1, forward strand.
TGGTGAAATAACACATTTGCAGACCGGAGAGAATAATTTAAGAATTTAAAAACTTCTTGAACAAAATAAATTCAAGCACTTTCAAGGACCTGCATCTATGCATGTTTATTTACAAGAACTTTCCAGGGCCTTGAAAAAAAAAAAAAAAAAAAATCAGAGCCACAAACTTTCAAGGATTTCAAGGACCCGTGGGAACTACATTTTCACCTCGCTATACCCAAATGTTTAGATATGTTGTGTTATTTATGCAAATTAGCATATACGATTAATTAGATTATGCACCGATTTGCCCATGTTAACAATTTCAAAAAACATGCAATACATTTTATTTGTTTTGATGCAAGTAATCAACTCCGCAATTGTCATGGTGATATCTCTAAATGTTAAAATAGTTAACATATTCAAATGGAAAAAATTATGAATAGGCGTATGAATAGGCTATATTAGGGTCTTCTCTTTAAACTTTCCCCTAATGGGATTCTTCTGGGACATATTGAGGATACAAAATCAGTTGATTTTGCTTAAGTTGCAAAATCATTTCTGATGAAATAGAATGATTAAGATTGTTTGTTAGACAGATGCTGCTGTCCCGAGAATTTTCAGTTTCTGTGGAGCACCCCTGTGGTAAACTTTAGTTTACAAAAACGTGAAACTCGTGGTCTGGGTGTTCACTGATATGCTCACACAAAAATTGTCTAAAATAACTAGTAACACTTTACAATAAGGTTCTTTTATTAAACATTAGTTAATGTATTAACTAACATGAGCTAACCATGAGCAATACATTTGTTACAGTTTTTGTAAATCTTTGTTAACATTAGTTAATACAGATCCAGCTGTTCATTGTTTGTTCATGTTAGTTCACAGTGCATTAACTAATGTTAACAAGATTTTAATGAAAGTATTAGTAAATGTTGAAATTAACATTAACAAAGATTAACAAATGCTGAAGTAGTATTGTTTATTCTTCGTTAATGTTAACTAATGTAGTTAACTAATGAACCTTATTGTAAAGTGTTACCAAAATAACTAGCTTCCGGATTTTATTATTGGCACTTCTTGCATTTATTGCCTTCTTGTATTATTGGCACTTCTTGCATTTATTGCCTTCTTAAGATTGTTTCTTGTATACCTCAACTTTGTCACTTTTAATAAAAGCGTTTGCTAAACGAATAAATGTAAATTAGTTCTGAAGGATCATATGACACTGAAGACTGGAGTGATTACAATTACAATTTAAAATACATTTCAAGATTTTATATTTTTTTATATTTTATTTTGTTATAATATTACACAAAACACTTTCTTTATAAAATAAAAACAGCCTTTGTGAGCATAAAGCTTATTTCAAAAACAGTTATTTCCATATTTAATCATATAATTGAGTCATTTAACACTTTTAACTGATAGTGTAGACCAATAATCCACACCTAATCCAAACCCAAGTAATTGCAAAAGCATGTACTGTATGTGACAGTCTGGCAGAAATATGTATTACTCATCCTCTTACTTTACCTTGAATCTGACCCTTTTTAAGGATCTAAAAACCACAGATCGAAGTTCATCCACCGGCTGTTGAGAAAAAAACACATTAAGTGAAAACAAGTCTGTTACTCATGCACATGCGTTTCTTTGATTTGCTGTTACAGTAAGTTCTAAACGAAGGAGTAACTGGAATTAGCTTATTTCCCCATGACCAAGTGTTGAGGTGTCCACCTAACCCCAGCTGCTCCCGACGAGCTGGATGGCGCCTTGCATGGTAGACACTGCCGTCAGTGTATGAATGAGTGAGTGAATGGGTGAATGTGAGGCAATATGTAATGCGCTTTGGTGGCCATGGGCCTGTGAAAGTGCTATATAAATACAGTCCATTTACCATTTCATGGGCATCTCAGATTATCAGATAAAAAGAAAAAAAACAAGCAAAAGAAAAAAGTCTGTGTTTAAGAGACAAAGAGAGACTGACCTCTCTCACTACACGGATGGCCTCCTGGAACATGGGTAGAACATCCAGGTTTCCTTCTCTTTCCATTAGTCTGGCCCGGCAGATCCAGTATTTCAGCAAACTTCTGTGCCATTGGCACCCGAGACAGCACATCTTTGACCTTTTCCACTGGGAAACCCTGTCAGATAAAAGACAAACAGCATTGGATCAGTTCTCAATACGCTTGTGAGCACTTCAAGGAAAGCATCATCTAATTAGAATTAGATTCATATTTATATTCCTTAAAGGCTGTTCCACATAAATACAGGAGTACAATGCAACTTGTACTTCATAGCTCAAGAAGACCATAAATTCTGAGCAGTGAGACTGTTGGACAAGAATGGTAAACACTATAGTCAATTTATGCAAGTAAATGGCAAACACATGAGATCTGTTCAACCAAAGAAGGACAAGGAAACGTGTATGCAGTCAAATGTACTTACCGGGAAGTTCTAACATTAACATTGCGGTGGATTTTAAACAGATACGATTAATTATGTTACCAAGCTAAAAATCCAGTAAGAGTACAATGGAGATTACCGGTAAGAGTGCAAAGTCAGAATGGCTGACGTAAGAAATCTCCTTTGGGACAATCGGAGTTCTTATGGAAGTAATTTTGGTAATTTTACTGCAATTTACCTGGATTGCTGTGTGAAAGGGCCTTTGACCTAAAAGGTTTTAATGTGCTTTTTTTTCACAGGGTAACGTAAACATTGCAGTTGGTCCATCTGACAATGGTGGAACTGAAAGATCAAAATGTTTACCGTTTATTAATAACAACTATATCCAGCTGGATATAAACTATTAGCAAAGGTAATCTAAAAATAAAATTAGCATTTTTATTCAAATGTATTAATTTAATTTTCAAAAACTTGCACTTGAATCCCGTTTTCAGGCCGCCAAAACGCCATTGTCGTATAAATGAACAGCCAAAACAGAAAAAGTTTTCCATTTTTAGTTGAAAACAGTGTCGTGTAAACAGCCCCTGAGGCTTTCCTTTTCCAAGTCTCAGCACTTATTTCTGTTGAGTAACTTCTAGTGGAACACTAAGGAAGATACACTATCGGTCAAAAGTTTAAGATCATTTTTAAAAGAAGTCTCTTCTGCTCACTAAGGCTGCAATTTTTTGATAAAAAATACACAAAAAACACAGTAATATTGTGAAATATTATGACAATTTAAAATGACTTTTATGTTAATATATATTAAAATGTAATTTATTCCTGCCGAAAAAAAGCTGAATTTTCAGCATCATTACTCCAGTCTTCAGTGTCACATGATCCTTCACAAATCACTCTAATATGATGATTTTATGCTCCAAAAACATGTATGATTATTATCCATGTTGAAAACAGTTTTTTACATTTTTATTTCAGGATTCTTTGATGAATAGAAAGTTCAAAAGAACAGCTTTTATCTGAAATGGAAAGCTTTTGTTACATTAAACACTACCCTTTAAAAAGTTTGGGGTCAGTAAGAATTTGTATTTTATTTTTGGGGAAATAAATAAGAAATCAATAGTTTTATTCATCAAGGATGAGTTACATTGATCAAAAGTTACAGTAAAGACATTTATAATGTTAGAAAAGATTCTAATTAAATAAATGCTGTTCTTTGAACTTTCTATTCATCAAAGAATCCTAAATAAAACTGTAAAAAACTGTTTTCAACATGGATAATAAATCATACATGTTTTTGGAGTATAAAATCATCATATTAGAGTGATTTGTGAAGGATCATGTGACACTGAAGACTGGAGTAATGATGTTGAAAATTCAGCTTTTTCAGAGGAATAAATTACATTTTAATATATATTAACATAAAAAAGTATTTTTAAATTGTCATAATATTTCACAATATTACTGTGTTTTTTGTGTATTTTTTATCAAAAAATTGCAGCCTTGGTGAGCAGAAGAGACTTCTTTTAAAAACATAAAAAATCTTACCCAATCTTAAACTTTTGACCGTTAGTGTATATTGTGTGCTAACTTCTGTGTAGATAACCCTGAGTTTGTAGATACCATTAGCCGGTTGGAGTGTTTTTTATTGTATTAATCTTTGTAGTGTTCAGGGGCCGTATTCACAAAGAATTTTATCTTACCACTACGAGTACTCCTAAATCGCACTAAAATATTTTAGCTAGGAGTTTTCTCTTAAAAGTTATTCACAACGCCTTTCAGACCTACTCTTAGTAAGGAAAAATGACAACACCTAAACTAAGAGCGAGTCTTCGTCGTATGAATGACGTCAATTCTCATGCACGAGCTTCCTCGCAATGATTATGGTGATTGGTTGTTAGATGACAGGGCCATCATGCGGAACATAACAGCAACAAATCATGGAATTACGACATTTATATGTCTGTGTCCTACACAAAATAATATAATAAAAAAGTAATGTCATAGAAATGCATAGACTATATAATGACATGTTTGTGCAGGACACAGTGAAGTGTAATTCTAAAAAGGCAGAGAGAGAAAAGTCATGAATGAAATTATTCAAGGTAGCCTGAGGGCCTGCCGTGTTTCACTTATCGCGTCTTTTGCACGCTCAAGTTCGTTATTTTAAATATAGGCGTACTATATGTGTGCCCGTTTTTTCAAGCGCGTGCGTAGGTTCAATTGTCCGTAGGTCACGTGACAAGAACCAACTGGAGCGCAACCGCCGGGAGATTGCTGCGCGCGTGCGTTTTAGGCACTATGTGAATGGTGCCGAATACCCTAAATGAAAACCTTCACTTGCCTAATAATTAAAAACGACACTTGCATTAACACTTGCTTGGTTAATTGACATTCTTTTAGCCTAACTAGACTATTTAAAGCAAGACGTATGTTGCTCATATTGAAGTAATGTAATAGTTGATTGACAGTGGATTATGAACTCGCCAAAATGGAAAGGAAAGCCCAACTGGACGCAGGATCAGGTACTGCTGCTTGCCCAGTTGGTGCTAAAAAATAAAATAACATAATAAAAGTGAAATTCGACACTGGGATGTCATGCAAAATTAAGCGTGAGACATGGGAGAGGATTTGTTTGCAGAAGAATGCAGCATTCCCGCTTGTGTCGCGGATCCGGACGACTGCAAGAGGCGCTGGTATGCGCTACAATCCTTTGTGAATAGGTCTTAGTGAGTTAGGAGTCCTCTCGACTTCTTTTAAGCTGTCCCAGACTTAGGTGCTACTTTTAGGGCTAAAATGCTTTGTGAATTACTCTTAGTGAAAAAAATAGGAGTCCTAAAGTTAGGAGTGACATGCCCATTATTTTTAGGAGTTGCTCCTAAATTTGCCAGTTAAGAGCTACTTTAGCCTTAAAATTCTTTGTGAATACGACCCCAGATCTACAAAATAAAGGTGCAGTACGTTTTACAAAACGTTTCAAACGTTTACAAAATAAAGGTGCAGTATGGAATTTTTAGCAGCATCTAGTGGTGTCATAGCAAATTGCAACCAACAGATGTTACGGTGGCCAACAGGAGATGTCATCATCTGTCATTTTAAAAAGTAGAAACTCATATTATAATTAAAGCTGCAAGCAGCGATGGGCGGGCCCTCGCACCTGTAGCGCGTCGGGATGTGAGGCGGCCGCGTTACATATTCTGCAGCTGAGCCGGTGCGGCTGTGAATTTGCTAAGCAGCTTCGTTAAAGGTCACTTCCTGTTGCCAGCAGGTGGCGCTATGACTGTGGGTGAATGTCGTCATGTAGATTTGTTCAGGGCAGGACTCTTGTCAAATGTGTAAAATTTCACACAGATCTGGGCATTCACAGCCAAGTTACTACAACTTCCTGTTTCATGGCGAATCATTCGACGCCACGGACACGCCCATCGACGAAAACGCGCAGATAGCACAACTTTACATCATCAATGCCTTTAGAAGGCACAGCAGAAATGTGAAGTCGATCTGACTAAATCCCTAGGAGGAGTTCGTTAAAGTACGCAATGAGTAAATCATCCAAAAATGGCGGTAAAATTAGAAATGGCCGACTTCCTGTTGAGTTTAGGGCATCGCTCCAAGAGACTTTTCTGTGCGTCTGGACATGGTAGATGTACCACAGAAATTTCGTACATGTCGGTCAAGAATGCGGCGGGGGCTGCTTCATTAAAGGTCACTTCCTGTTGCCAGCAGGTGGCGCTATGACTGTGGGTGATTGTCAGCAAGTAGATTTGTTCAGGGCGGGACTCTTGTCAAATGTGTAAAATTTCGTGCATATCTGGGCATTTACAGCCAAGTTACTACAACTTCCTGTTTCATGGCGAATCATCGACGCCACGGACACGCCCATCGACGAAAACGCGCAGATAGCACAACTTTACATCATCAATACCTTTAGAAGGCACAGCAGAAATTTGAAGTTGATCCGACTAAATCCCTAGGAGGAGTTCTTTAAAGTACGGAGTATGTAAATCGTCCCAAAATGGCCGCCAAATTCAAAATGGCGGACTTCCTGTCGAGTTTAGGGTATGATTTCTTGAGGTTTTTTTGTGCGTCTTGATATGATGCACGTCCCCACCAAATTTCGTGTATGTAGGTTGAACGTGGACGAGGGGCTAATTTTTTCCAATTTTCTAGGTGGCGCTAGCGAGCCATTTTGCCACGCCCATCCGCGAAACCCACAAAATACGAAATTTTTCACCAGTCCTGACATGCGTGCCAAATTTGGTGAGTTTTTGAGCATGTTGCGGCTGCGAAAATGGCGCTTACTTTGCAGAAAAAAGAAAAAAAAAAAAAATAATAAATAAAATAACCCCAACAGTTTCAATAGGGCCTCGCACAGCTAGTGCTCGGGCCCTAATAATAATAATACCTGCTGTAATAACTGAATGCAGTCATCCAGTGACCGGTCCACAGCAAAGACAATGTTATGAGCTTCATCTTCTTTCTCAATAGAAGCCCAGTATGGCTGAGGAATAGCAGAGACCGTCTTCCTCCTCACCAGCCGGACAGGCATGGGAGGACGTTGCATACGTGATGCCCCTCAATTCCCGCCACTCCTGGAGCTTACACCTGTACAGACAACACTTCTATTAGGGTTTGACCCACACACAAACAAAAACTCTACTTGGTTCTAGGGACGAGCATTAAAAAAAAATGTTTTGCATTCGAATATTCAGGCACATAAAAAACGAATATTCGTTTATTTAAATGAAGTTTAACGAAAAAGACAATATTTAAGTTTAATTTTTTTGTTACCATTTCAGAACAAGTTTACGATTAGGAAATATACAGAACAAGCTTACAATACACAATAGTTTTATTTTAGTTGAAAATATTAAACAGTGTAAACAAATATTTAAAAAAACAAAACAAAGGCATTAATAAAAGCATGCTCAAGCAGAGCGAAAAAAAAAGCCCAATAATGCAGATTGCGCCAGATATCGTACAGAACGTACACACACACTCGAGTCAGCATACGATTATCTTGTTTATATTGAGAAAAACAATAATAGACAAATGCAGGGGCGCCTCAGACACACAAAGATAACGGTGTTCTAAGTTTCTAACAGGACTTTGCGTTTTCTTTTGTTAAACCGGTTCTCCTCAAAGAAACTTAAAGGAAGTAGATGTCATCTCGTTAAGTTATCATCTTGGATCGTGCGTGGTCCAGCTGCGCTTACCTGCAGTCGAGATGCAGTGATGGACAGCTGTCTTTTCTCAGTTGACTGTTTGGATTTCCTGCAATTTCTCATTGTGGTCATGATATTATGACTAAGATTAATTAATTAGATCAAAAGTAATTCAATTTTGTAAGATCATTTATTAAGATAGTAAGTAATTCTAAACTTTGCCAGGCAAACGACAACATTGTGACCAAATACACACAACTTAAAGTAGTAGTTCACTTTTAAAAAAACTTATGCTGATAATTTACTCACCCTCATGTCATCCAAGATATCCATGTCTTTCTGTTTTCAGTCGAAAAGAAATTAAGGTTTTTGATGAAAACAGATCAGGATTTTCTCAATATAATGGACTTCAGTGGGTACCAAACGGTTCAAGGTCCAAATGAGAGTTTCAGTGCAACTTCAAGGGCTTTAAATGACACTATACGATCAATAATGGTCTTATCTAGGACCCTTCGAGTCATGACTCCAAAAAATTAGTAGTTCAACAGGAGAGTCACGAACGCTTATCACAGAACAGAGCAAGGTGAAAATTTGAGCTATAAAACTTAAACTTTATTTTTCAAATGACTTATCGTTTTGCGCTGAAACGACACTTATTCATCACCTGGTGTCGTTTAAAGCTGCACTGAAACTCTCATTTGGACCTTGAACCGTTTGGTTCCCATTGAAGTCCATTATATGGAGAAAATCCTGGAATGTTTTCATCAAAAACCTTAATTTCTTTTCGACTGATGAAAGAAAGACATGGACATCTTGGATGACATGGGGTGAGTAAATTATCAGCAAAAGTTGTGTTTAAAGTGTACTACTCTTAACACTCCATAGCACCACCTAGTGTATTTAATTATAACTGCGAGTTAGTGCTTGGGAGATATCATGGATTCACTGCATTTTCGGCAAGCAAAGCAACGTAGCAAAATTCGAATACTACATTATTTTTTTTAATAACAATTTTCATAAATTGAATATTCATGCACACCCCTACTTAGTTCCCAACAGGGATCGTTCACCCAAAAAATAAAACTCTTATCATTTACTCACCCTCATGTCATTCCAAACACATACAGAAGCCAGTACTACTATTGTTTTTCAAACATTGGGTCTCATTCATGAAACACGAGCAGAACAAATTTTTGTGTAAATCGTGTGTAAAGTGGTTCTGGCGTAAATTTTCGGATTCATTAAAATGTTCGTATTTTCCAAATGTTAGTTGGTACGCAAGAAATCTACACCTGCTCCCAGCCACGCGTAAATGGTGCTCTTAACATCCGAACGTTTTACTCATTAATAAGGCTGCATTTTAATTCACCTTAGAATCGGGTAGGCTACATATTTAAACAGCATTTTGAAAAAAATATTTGATATAGTAGCCTATATTATATAGTATAGTATTTTATATATTTTATATATAAAAAACGTTTGTTTGTTTTTTTTTTACTTCTATTATGAGAGCCAGTAGGCTAATTTATGGAAGCTTGTTTCCGCCACTGAAAAAAAAAAAGAATAAATGCGACTTTCACATAATTGCGTGTTATAATTGTGAGATATAAAGTCAGAATTGCAGAGTTATCAGGCTAATTCTAAGGGGGAAAAATCCTAACTTTCCCCTAACCCCTCAGAATAGTTTAAATCTCACAATTCTTACTTTATAGCCCATCATGCATTTCTGACTTTATATCACGCAATTGCGACTATGTCACGCAATTCTGAATTTATATCTCATTTACTTTACATCTGCAATTCTGAGAAATAAAGTCAGAATTGCGAGATGTAAACTCGCAATTGTGAGAAAAAAAGTCAAAATTGTGAGATAAAAAGTCGCAATTACCTTTTTTATTTTTCATTCTATGGCGGAAACAAGCTTTCGTAAGTAATAGCAGATCTGGTGATCGATGGTGGTCCTTCTCCAGTTTGAATACGATTTTTTAACTCATTTGTTTTTTGCTGTCAAGCTTAATGTCGAACCATTTTCTTCTCACTTCTGGGACTGTTCGATTAACAGATGAAACTCCATTAACTGCATCTGTAATATGCTGCCAAGCTTTCTTTTTTTAGGATCTGATAGGCCAAAATATACGCTTGAAAATAAAAGTGGCGTTTTGAATGAACTTCTGATAATAAAACTTCAATTTCTGCATCTGAGAAATCCTTCTTTTTCATTCGCATTCATGTTATTATATGCCTATATATAGTTGTCAGTCGAATATAATGGGCGGGATTTATGGTAATTGAGAATGAACGTGCACGCGCATCCCATTTACGACTGGTTGGAATTCACTAACACACACACACATTTCACTATCACATCTGACGTTTACGAAGTATTTGTGAATCAGGAGAAGAGTTTTCAGGAAGATCTCTTTACGCGCAAATCACTCTCATATTTACTCGTATATTTACGAATGTTTCATGAATGAGACCCATTATCTTTCATTTCCAATACTTGCTAAGTTCACATACTCGTTTCTCTGAAAACAGTGCTGTTAGTTAAACTTAAGGAAACTTACAGTCTCTGCTCCTGAGCTGCAGTCGGCTTCTTCCTTCCATCTACCGGGGCTGTTCGGACACCTTGAGTACTGGGACAGAAACTGGATTTAGGTGTCTGAAACTGCACAGAGGGCTTGGCCTGGCTGGATCTCTTGGCGGTCGCTGAAGCTCTTGGGCGCAGTGCTTGTCTGTGGCAATACACAACTCTTGGTGTTTCAGACCAAGGAGTCTGGTCGAAGCAGTGGCACTAATTGGTTTAACAGTAATATTCTGTTTATTTTTGATGATAGCCGATCCTTCACTATTTGCAGGGTTAGATAAAGTCGAGACACTTGCTCTTGTTACTCTGTTTGTGACAGAGCAATCCAATTTTGTTTTTGTGGCATCCACTTTTGTGATAATGCATGAAATATCCTTTCTCTGGTTCACGTCAAATCTGTTTGTCGCTGAATTAGATTTTCGGCTCATGGGTTTACTGCTGTTGTGAATCCCAATCTTGGGTACAGCACTTTGACTCCTGAGTTGCTGTGTTAGTTTTGCCTGGGGTTTAGAAACAATGTTTGTCTGAATTTTTGTCCCAGTTGTGCTTGTTGGTTTTTGACTCTTCAAATTGGCAGTTGAGGTTGTTTTGATGGTTGTTTCTGCTAATTTCTTAGCCAAAGGCCTTGTCGACTGAGGCTCCGTCTTGGTACGGGACGTCTCATCTGTGCGTCTGTGAGCCGAGATGCCATATCCAGACTTTGAAGGGCCACAGACTGAAACAAGACTTGATTTTCTTGACTTTTGAGTTGTATTTGAAGCTGGCTGTGCTTGATGGGCTTTGTGTTGATCATTTTGAAGGCGCTGTGAACGAGTCCTATTTGCAGCATGGATTGATGCAGGAGTTTCCTCAGCTTTGTGTGGTTTCCTTGGATTTTGAAGAGAAGCAGTGCTATTGCTTTGTGTCTTTAAGACACAAAGGCCTGCCTGGCAAGTATTACTGGGAACTACTGGAAGACTGTGCAGGGGCTTTGGCTTGTGAATGGAGACTGAGTCCTTTTTTTGTGGATGTGTTTTTATTAACCTCTGCCAATTTCTTTACTTCTTTTACATTTGTGCCATTGATGCCACAATTCTCCTTTGCATCACCTCTCTGAGAGAAATAAAGAGACATCAATTCATCAGTCTACACTTTCAACAAAGAACAGTGCAAAATTTCAATGTCATTTTAACTTACAATTTTGTCATTTTGATTACTTTCAGCAGGTTTCTTTGTAACAGGTTTGTCCTTGAGATATGGTCTTTAGTAAAAGCAATAGAAAAACAAGTTTATTCAGAAGATAAACAACATTTTATGGTGAATATAATAAATGGTGAAAATATTTCCATTTTTTTTTAAGTAATGAATTATAAATTCAATCCATTGTTACAGACAGAAATATCCCTTGAGACCACCTACTTTGGATTAGGTGCTTTCAGTCTTCCTTTTGCCACCAGATATTCTGCCAATTTCAGTTTGCGTTGCTTGTAAATGAAAGGGAAATCCATTTAACATACCTGCATGTATTTAATACACTTTATAGATGGGTTTTGTGTCTTGTATATTTTTAACCAAATAACAACAATAATATATATATATATATATATATAATATATATAAGATTTTTTATGTTTACACACTGTAAGATTTTTACGTTTTAAAGAAGTCTTCTGTCACCAGGCTGCAATTTTTGATAAAAAATACACAAGAAACACAGTAATATTGTGAAATATTATGACAATTTAAAATGACTTTTTTATGTTAATATATATTAAAATGTAATTTATTCCTCTAAAAAAGCTGAATTTTCAGCATCATTACTCCAGTCTTCAGTGTCACATGATCCTTCACAAATCACTCTAATATGATGATTTTATGCTCCAAAAACATGTATGATTATTATCCATGTTGAAAACAGTTTTTTACATTTTTATTTCAGGATTCTTTGATGAATAGAAAGTTCAAAAGAACAGCATTTATTTAATTAGAATCTTTTTCTAACATTATAAATGTTTTTACTGTAACTTTTCATCAATGTAACTCATCCTTGATGAATAGAAGTATTGATTTCTTATTTATTTCCCCCAAAAATAAAATACAAATTCTTACTGACCCCAAACTTTTTAAAGGGTAGTGTTAATGTAACAAAAGCTTTCCATTTCAGGAAAATGCTGTTCTTTGAACTTTCTATTCATCAAAGAATCCTGAAATAAAAATGTAAAAAACTGTTTTCAACATGGATAATAATCATACATGTTTTTGGAGCATAAAATCATCATATTAGAGTGATTTGTGAAGGATCATGTGACACTGAAGACTGGAGTAATGATGCTGAAAATTCAGCTTTTTTTCAGAGGAATAAATGACATTTTAATATATATTAACATTAAAAAAGTCATTTTAAATTGACATAATATTTCACAATATTACTGTGTTTTTTGTGTATTTTTTATCAAAAAAATTGCAGCCTTGGTGAGCAGAAGAGACTTCTTTTAAAAACATAAAAAAATCTTACTAACCCTAAACTTTTGACAGGTAGTGTATGTATGTATGTATATGTATGTATGTATGTATATATATATATATATATATATATATATATAAACAGCATTTTGCTAATCCTTTTATAATTATAAAGCAAAAAGCTGTTTAAAATAGTTGTAGTTGAAGTATAGTTTGTCACTATATGCATGACTAACAAATGTCAACTACGCCTGAACCTCCTTGTTAGGACATTATTCAACTAATTCATGAAGAAACGACTTTCACTTGTATGAGCTCATATTAAGATTGACATGTATGACGTTTACGTTCTACTACATGACTAACAAACAAGTCGAGGCAAGCAAGACAGCCTAATGATGGAAAATGACAACCTGATATAGATACAGGAGGCATTATTAAAACTAGGTTGTAACTTTATTAAGCTGTTTCCCTGAGGGAAAGATGAGGTGACACCACAAATAATTACATTTAGTCCATTTATATAAGGCAAAAGCTGTCTCTTTCACTCACGCGCACACAAACAAATAATACACACACCCCTGTCGTACTGCAGTGTTTCTTTTGAACAGCAGCTCATTGGTTTTCACATCAATATTAGATGATTTTTCCAAATTATATTCTTGACATAACTAACTATAACTTCGGGTATAAAACTAAACAAATTTGAATCGATAGGAACAAAAAATATCCAACAGCGTAACGTTAGCACATGACGCATTGACTAGCCTGGTGTTAGCATAGCTGTATAGGAGAGCGCTTTACCTATCTTAGATAGTTTAGATACGTCTCCCTCCTTCACTGTTTCCATTGCTTTATCCGATCATCCACAATAAATTTCGTATTAGTTTTTAACTTTATAAACGAGTCTATTTGCACACAGACACGGTGTTGCTAAACCAACGTCCAACAACACATTCTCTAAACTGTTGCTTGAATTTGACGGGGACACGCCTCTCATTTCCCATTGGTTCGTTCAAATATTTGGATACCGCCTATTGGTTCGTCAGTTTTGATGAGTCATATTATTTGATGATTCGTCAAATCGGCACTTAACTGCTGCCTGTTCTATTTCAAAACAATAATATAAGAAGTTTGACTCTACGTAGAGGTGACTATTGCATTTAGTTATCTATATGACATAAACCATGTGAAAAAAGGTCAGATTTTCACACAAGATGCTTTTTTATTATTATTTTGAAACATTTGGAAATCCTCCTGCATCATTCATCAGGTTTTACTCATGTATGTCAATATATAATTTGCTATGCTAATAGTACACCATAATTAAAATAGAATTTTTCATGTTTCTTTCATCAATCTTAAATATTTTCCAACTGTCCCTGATCTCCTTTTTTAAGCCAGAGGAGACATTAGAAGTGCATTTTAAGTTTTCAAGTGTAACCAGTAAACATAATTATGAATTTTACTTAAGTAGATATTTTTGTCAAGATCTTTCAGTTTATTCTCCAGTGCATCCTATTGCATCTGTCATGGTTTATGCTTCCAGCATTTTCAGTGTTTAAACACCTTGGTCTTACAAAATGCAATACATAAACAACACAGCTCGTTTTTTTTTTTTTTTTTTTTTTTTGAGGAGTAATGCAACTTTTAAAAGTAACTCACCCCAACATCGGTGAGTACAACTGATGATAACTTAATGCAGATTGCAGAACATCTGAATTGTTAAACAGCACTTTTGCTGTGTTAAACAGTGAAAGAGTCAGAGGGAAAACGGGATAATTTACAGAATAAATCCCACTTTACAGTGGAAAAACAGGAGATAAAGTCATATAAAGGACTACTCCCCTTTAGTCCTTTTACACCTTCTCTAGATCATTTGAGGTTTATAAAATAGCACTGATTAAGAATACAAGAATATGAAACATAATACACTGATTAAATAAATAATTTAATAGCCAAACTCAGATCATCTAAAAGAAGACCTTTTCCCAAACCACAAAATAACTTGGAAAAATACAGTATAAAAAGAATCAATACCCTAGAATTAACACCTTCAGTTTCCATTAAAGAAACAAAAACAATCTGTGTTAACTTGCAATGTATTTCATGACTAATTCGAGAAGGACAGGAAATAACTCGATTGACAGTTTGAACCAACAGGGATTTTTCTTAAAAAAAAAAAAAAAACACTGAGCAGCTGTCCACAGCCAAAATTAGAAATACACAGTGCAGTTCTTGCACCCTCTTTTTTATCAGAATCGAGAGATGCTACATAACTGAAGAGGCTTTTGTGTCCAAGTAAGATCTTCCATGTTCTCATCAGTTTCAAACATATTTGGTATAAAAGCAAAAGATTTGAACAGAGGCAAAACAAGGCAAAGAAACAGTACATTTTATGAAGTCACTTCCTGAACCTGCCATCTCCTGAGTTTTAGGCATCTACAATTTGTAGTCTGTGACCATGTCAACCAGCATATAAAACGCACAGCAATTTTAAGAAATCACACACAAAAATAATAATAAAAAAGAAAACCATTTTAAAAATATACAACCTCAACTGAATTCTAAATAAATACAGCAAAGAGTCCAATTCTTTTGGTTGGATTACCTCTGGTCCAATGGGAGCAAACAGATACAGTTTGAGAGCTCTAATCACACAGAAACGTCTTGTGCAGAAAAGTGACTCCAATTACAGTTGTACTACAATGACAAATGCTTGTTCTCTTTGGAGTAAAAAAAAGTCAATGCATTATTTTTAAAGGACAATTTTATACTTACACAAACACTGCATCACATTAACAAACCTCCACAGACAACCAGCAGAAATATCAGACATAGAAATGACATGTGTATGAGATGCAGTGTATCTTGAGTATTTCACTGTTTGGTGCATTTGACGACAGCATGCTTCACTTTTTTTGATCACTTGTCGCATGGGTTCACGTAAATCAATAGGGAATTATCCAACATGCAATTAGTCTGTGAAGCTCAGCGTCTCCCTGAGTTGTTGCTTACGTGGGCTGCAACGGCCAAATCGGACTCATGCGTCTGTCGTATATACAAACATACACTGGCACGTATATCTTGTCACAAACTCGCTTTCATTTTCACTCTCACACACATAGAATTTGATACAAATATGACAGAGCTATGGACTAACACCAAATAAAAAGGCATCCACAGTTTCCCTCATTCGCGTTTCTGTGAGCAACCTCAATAGAAAAATGACAAAATAAACATCTTCATGTATATAGAAACGGCTCTATTCGCACAGTCTATAAAACACCCCAGAGAGTCTGTCTGAAACAGGGGTCCTTTCTCAGTCCAGATACACTTTGGCTTCTCTGTTGCACAATGTGTTACACAAAGTCTTCTTTAGATGTCTCAGCAAACTATTGCTCTTCATAGACCCACACTGATATACTGTAATGGCTAGCGCTAAAACGGGTCTTGGGAAAAAGTGCTAAATGTCCAATGGGTGTGTCGGTGAATTGGGTGTGAGCGTGTCAAATGGCACTCTCGTTGTGTGTGCTGTGGTTGGCCTGGCACGTGGGTTGGCTGTTCTGTTCGATGAGGAGCGAAGGTCGTCTCATCGGGGGCATCCGTGAGCATGTTTTTCGACGAGGGATCGGGAATGGATGATGTGCTGTTGTTCACACGGCCGTGTCCGCTGTCTGGAGACTGGGGCGAGCTGTTCAGCCGAGACGCCATCAGACCGTTTTGATACTGAGAGCGTGTGATCTGGAAAACAGGAAAAGACGGAAATGTATGTTTTACAATTTGCAGTATGACGTTATCCATTGCTAAATTATGGCTCATCATAGACTAGCTAACCACAAAGCTAGCTAATACCACTATCATCAGTGGAAGACCGCTAACGTTAACATTAATGAGCTTGGAAACCACAATTTTTCTGCCTAAATAAAGTAATGATACTGTATTTATAACTAGCATATCTCTAGTTACCTTCCCTGCATTGTAAAATGTAAGTTAGACTTGCGAGGAGTGAACATTTAGACAGAGAAAAAGTATCAAACGTATCTTGTGCATAAAAGTTAGCTTTTCTTTTACACGTGTGTGAAATCCAACGACGCCAAGCGTGCGTTGCATACTGTCGTTCTGTAAGTTTTAGAAGGCAAGCAGCAACTGATGATTGAGAATGGTTTGATGTAGCTTGATGGAAAGTATTTAAAAAGTGCAGGTAAATGGATAAGCAAGCTGACATTGTAATTATAAGGTAGCTTATAAGGCAATGTAGGGACTAATTATTATTTTATTTATCAGAACTTTAATATATTTTGATGTTCCTCTGTTCTGTTGTGACAATTAAAGAAACAAGTTTCTTTTTAAAATGCTTTTATCATATTATTTTAGTTAAAACTCATAAATATCTAAAAAAAGTATGTTAGGGAACTCTGTTAATGTAATGTTGGCGTTTCTAAAAACAAAAACAACATCGGCCGATATATCGGAATATCGGATTTTAAAACCCAAAAATATTTGTATTCGTATCGGCCTTTAAAATCCTTTATCTGGTCGGGCTCCAGTGAGAGGTTTTTGGAATATCTTGTGGAATTTCTGGATGGATGAAGGAATAAACCATTTTAGTTACACACCGAAACTAATTAAACAAAACCAAAAGGAAAGTTTTCATTGTGCTGAAAACAGAAACCGAAAATTAAGTTCAATTAAGCATACATAAACATCTGAACTGTACATTGGGCATTTCTTACATCAACCTTTTTATTATTATATAACTACACTCACCAACAGGATTATTAGGAACGCCATACTAATACTGTTTTTGACCTCTTTTCGCCTTCAGAACTGCCTTAATTCTACGTGGCATTGATTCAACAAGAAATGTTGGCCCATATTGATAGGATAGCATCTTGCAGTTGATGGAGATTTGTGGGATGCACATCCAGGGCACAAAGCTCCAGTTCCACCAAATCCCAAAGATGCTCTATTGGGTTGAGATCTGGTGACTGTGGGGTCCATTTTAGTACAGTGAACTCATTGTCATGTTCAAGAAACCAATTTGAAATGATTCGAGCTTTGTGACATGGTTCATTATCCTGCTGGAAGTAGCCATCAGAGGATGGGTACATGGTGGCCATAAAGGGAAGAACATGGTCAGAAACAATGCTCAGGTAGGACGTGACATTTGAAATCGATGCCCAATTGGCACTAAGGGGCCTAAAGTGTGCCAAGAAACATCCCCCACACCATTACATCACCACCACCACCAGCCTGCACAGTGGTAACAAGGCATGATGGATCTATGTTCTCATTCTATTTACGCCAAATTCTGACTCTACCATCTGAATGACTCAACAGAAATCGAGACTCATCAGACCAGGCAACAATATTCCAGTCTTCAACTGTCCAATTTTGGTGAGCTCTTGCATATTTTAGCCTCTTTTTCCTATTTGTAGTGGAGATAAGGAGGCATTTTTACCCACAAGACTGTCATATACTGGATATTTTTCTCTGTTCACACCATTCTTTGTAAACCCTAGAAATGGTTGTGTGTGAAAATCCCAGTAACTGAGCAGATTGTGAAATACTCAGACTGGTCCGTCTGGCACCATCAACCATGCCATGCTCAAAATTGCTTAAATCACATTTCTTTCCAATTCTGACATTCAGTTTGGAGTTTTATTAGAATTCAGTTGAGGTTGGAGTTGGAGATTGTCTTGACTAGGACCACACCACTAAATGCATTAAAGAAACAGCCATGTGATGAGAAATTGAACAGGCGTTCCTAATAATCCTTTAGGTGAGTATGTTGAAATATAAACATTTAGACGGTAGCTGTAGTTGTTTTTATTTTAAATTTAAAGAGATACTCCACTTTTTTTTTGGAAAAGGCTCATTTTACAACTCCCCAGAGTTAAAATGTTGAGTTTTACCTTTTTTGAATCCGTTCAGCCGATTTCCGGTTCTGGCAGTACCACTTTTAGCATAGCTTAGCATACATCATTGAAGTGCATGGTACGGCAGTGAAGTTTCCTGATTATTACGCAGGAATGAAAGTATAGTTCCTAGTCATATCAGCCTAGAAAATTCGCAACAAAACACTTTGGTAATTTTTTTGGAAAAATGCTAATGGTCTGGTGCACTTCAATGATGTATGCTAAGCTATGCTAAAAGTGGTACTGCCAGAACCGAGATTCGGCTGAATGGATTCAAAAAAGGTAAAACAACAGTTTAACTCTGGGGAGTTGTAAAATGAACTCCAAAAAAGTGGAGTATCCCTTTAAGACAACAAGTTAAGCAAAAATGTAATCAATATACATAGCAAAATGCTTTATATAGCCTCCTGAGAGTCATTTTTTCTAGTTGACTAGTTATGGTCATGATCGGTATGTTGCTATAAAAATGACAGAATTTGAAAGATGAGATTTTGCTTCATATCAAAAGCAACAAAGCTTATTGCAATTTTTGTATGGTAAGTGTGCTACAAATAATGTTTAGTGAAGTTTTGCTCACGCATCAACTGAAAACAGCACTGACTAAATGAAGATATTAAAGTCGGCTTCTAAAACAAGAAAAGAATTTAGGGCGGGGCTTGATTTTGTCAATGGGGAATTGATTGGATGGTTAAATTGTTTTGGTTTTCTATATGTGGGTCCTTTGTGAGTGACAGGTTGTTCCCGTCCTCGCACCAGTAAACATAGTATTGAAGAAGTTTTGCTGCAAGAAGGGAAGGGAAGTAATTTTGATTAAATATAACGATGGCACATGAATACATTTTACAATTTATTTACAATTAAAAACACAAATATTTCACAAAAAATATGAATGGTCAATTTTGATTTCATGGTGACTTTAAAATGAGAAATCAAGATTGTCAACTCAGCCCTAGTAGTGTCCACCCCACACACATGTAGCCGACATGTTTACCTGTTGTAGTTTTATCCACATTGTGTACATGAAATATACGCTAGCCATTGTAGAAGTGCCAATCAAATGTCACCGTTTTGGATTTCAGCCTTCCATAATGGTTTTGACCATTTCTGGTGCATCACTAACACCATATCTTTACCTTCACAAACTGCAGGTCTGCCAGAGCTCGGACATTGAAGTCTGGTGTGTACTGTGGCAATGGAGCGCTGCTGAGCTGCGTGTTGCTGCCACCAACAGACTGAGGTTCAGGGTGATCCGTGTAGTTTAGAGACGCAGATCGGTTGAGTCCGCTGATGTGAGAGGGCGAGCGGAATTCTGAAACACACACATGGAATGTTGAAAAGGAGTGAGAGAGGAAGGCGAGTAAATGATGCACAATGATGATGATATACAATGTATATTGCCGTTACAGTGCAAAAAATATAATAAATAAACCAAAAAACAAAATTATACTTTTCATTTATCAGCAAGGACGCATTTATTTATCAACTGTATTATTATTTATTTAACAACTGTTTGTTTATTAAGCGTGTGGGGCAACCACCCAGTAAACAGTGGTGGTAAGTAACGAAGTAAAAATACTTCGTTACTTTACTTAAGTATTTTTTTGGGGATCTGTACTTTACTTGAGTATGTTTTATTTGCACCTACTTTCACTTTTACTCCACTACAATATTAAAGGCAAAATTTACTTTTTACTCCGATACATTTCCCCATGCCCGCTCCGAGTATTTATTACACTTGGCTTTCCAAACCAATGAAAAACGTGGTTTTCTTTAGAAAAAAAAGAACGCACGCGCTCACGCTCTTTGTCAGCATACGCTCACATAGCAGTTTGTTCAGTTCGCCAGTTCAGTGGAAGATGATGACCACAGAAACAGTAGCAGCTCTCGCTGTCAGCAGAAATGATCCCGAGATTCGCGACAGGGATCTCCCATGGCCATATCTCAAGGATATGTTTGAATTCACTGAAGTTAAGTAAGATTCTTATCGGCTGAAATGTCTTCTTTTGCCTGCCACGACCGTGTTACAGTGCTTTCTATCAGTTCAGTTCTGGCGCCTCGGTCTCATTTGTAGCCTACAACGCGACGTAGCCTACACATCACACGTTAATGAATAGGTCCGGTCCGGGACACTGCAATTCACCAAAGTTCATTATTTGTCTTGCCGGTTAAACATTTAATTCACGTGCTGATGCGCTGTTCTAACGTCCGCTTTCCTGAGCGCAAACCCCCGACGCTCGCAGACAGAAGCCTGTCAAACAGCGCCTGAATAACGTTACTGGACTAAGTTCTCTTTCGAGTCTTGTCATGCTAATACTGTAAAATACACACAATGTTTACATAAAAATAATTGGCTATGACTAAAGTGAAAGCAAACATTTGAGAGAAAATCTGTTGTAATATGCGTCTATATTAAACATGTCGTCGTGTGCTGGTCTAAGCGACACTAGTAAATAGTGCTGCTGCTTGTAGCCTACTTAAAGGGATAGTTCACAAAAATAAATAAATAAATCTGTCATTATTTACTCACTCTAATGTTGTTCCAAACCTGTATTAATTTCTTTCTTGTGCTGAATACAAAAGATTTTTTTTTTGAATGTGGGTAACCTAAACAGTTGCTGGTCCCCATTAACTTCCAGGAGAGAAAAAAAAAACTATACACTGGGGACCAGCAACTGTTCGGTTACCCACATTATTCAAAATAACTTTTATTTTCAACAGAAGAAAGAAACTTGAGGATTTAAAACATCTTGAGAGAATAAATTAAGACATTTTTTTCATTTTTGAGGGAACTATCCCTTTAGTGTTAATAAAAAAAAAATAAAAAAACACAAGGAGAAAATCACTCACTGACTGAGAACTTTAATAGTAGCTTTAATAAGAATCAATAATAGTGAAGTCTATGTAGTGTTTTAATTTAATATTTGTTCATTTAATTACTTTCTTCAATGCTACTGTTAAATACACCTACTGCATTTGAAAAAAAGCACTGTTTATTTAAATTGAATATTAATTTGTGTAATGTTTATCTTGTCTAATTTTTTTTAATAACAAAGAAAATAATGACGAAGATTTTTATCTTCGCCACTGGCCTAAATGTATGCCTTTCTTTTTTTCTTTTGTTACCTAAGGCTTTGTTTTTAACATAGGGACATTAGTTTGGCTGTAATGAACATCCACTTGCAAAATAGTAAAACTTCAAAAAGAATCGTGATAAAAAAATCGTGATCGTGATTTTCCTAAAAAAAAAATCGTGATATGATATTGTTGCCATAACACCCAACCCCTGAAATGAAGTATAGCATTATTTACAAACCAGTTATTTAAGAGTTGTCAGTCATTCATAAGATCACTTAAGTAAATGTAGTAAATACAGGTAGTTATAAAGCATTTACTAGTGGTCAGTTAACTATGTGTGCTGAGCTCATCTAAAGTGAGTATTCATGCCTTGTAAAGCATTTATAAAGGAGATTTAAAGGAGATCAATCTTCTAAAACAGTAAAATGTAACAAACACAACACAGTGCTATAGAACATATTTAACAGCCTTTAAATCTCCTGTAATTGTCTTTTATTATTGCAAATCTAACAAATTCTTAATTGCAGTAATCTGAAAAATGATGTAATCTCATCATTTGTTAAATTAAATAATTGCAAACCCCCCTCAAAATAATTGTTCTGCTTAATTATGTATATTTACAGTTCATTGGAATGTTTACTTTTTACTTTCGGTACTTAAGTACTTTTTAAATCGGATACTTTTGTACTTTTACTCAAGTGATGTTTGAATGGAGGACTTTCTACTTTTACTGGAGTAATATTTTATTTAAGTATATATACTTTTACTTGAGTATAACTTTTGAGTACTTTTACCACCCCTGCCAGTAAAGCGTTACAATTATCTAGCCTTGAGGTCATGAACACATGAACCGTTAGAACTGAAAAGTTCATACCGATATCAATACAAACATGTTTCTATTTCCCAAGATTTTGAAAAGGATTTTACAACCACAACCCTACTTTTTTATTGCAAATTTGAACATTTTTAAAAAGAGATAGTAAAAAGGCAACAGAGAGAGATGGTAAATGAAGTAAATGAAGACGAATACCACATGCCACATCCATTTCCAACAAGTTAATAAGCCAAAATCTGGACGGTAGAAAACAAGTGTTTCCATCTGCTCACAGTTTTGTCCTTGGGAAAGTGCTGCTGACACTCTGGATGTTTTTTTTTAAAGGTCAACAGTTCTTTTACATGCTTTCACATGCTTGGTAAGAAAAACTTCTCTGCTGATGCATTCTGTACACATTTTTTAAGCCAAAGACCATATCAAATTTAATTTTGGTAAGACTCAAGACCCTTTCTTATCTTACTCTTTGTCAAAACAGCAGCCAAAAGGTATTAAATTGCCCATAAATCAATGCATCAGCACATTTTCCACATCTGCAATGCATGAACACACACAGAGAGAGAGAGAGAGAGAGAGAGAGAGAGAGAGAGAGAGAGAGAGAGAAGAAGAGAGAGAGAAAGAGAGAGAGAGAATGGCATGCAAACACATTCATCATCACTACAAGAGTTAAAGGAGTAGTTCATCCAAAAATAAATACAGGTCACATAACACTATAAGGACAAGTCGTTCAAAGTTTGGGGTTTTTACTAAAGAAATATATTCAGCAAAAATACATTTAATAGATCAAAAGTAACAATCAAGGAATTTGTAATATTACAAACTATTTTGATATCAAATAAATGCTGTTCTTTTCAACTTTCTGCAGGGTTTCTGCAGGTATCTTCAAATTAAATTGAATGCCTTTTTAATGCCTTTTAATGCCATTTTAAAATGTTTTAATGCCATATACGACCCATGACTAACCACATATATACACACAGATGCAAAGATTAATGCATCCATGGCCCGGATATAATTATAAAATATGATTTTAAAATTGAGCTATAACATCGACTATGCAATACACTTTAATTTTGCTAGTGCTTATAAAATTAGGAGAGAGTAAAAATATAAAATATTTGGAGAGAGAGAGGCTTTTAATATGACAATTTATTTTACAATTATTAATCAAGAAGGCTATATTCAAATTCATTTATATAAAATTATCTTCAAAACTATATATATAAAAAAATGCCAGTATGAATCAGATTTAATGATTTTTAATGCTTTTTAAGGCCTTAATTTTCAGGACTTTTAATGCTTGTTAATGCCCCGCAGAAACCCTGTTCTGTTCCCAAAGAATCCTTAAAAAAAAATGATCAATTTATGTTTTCCACACAACTGTCTTGAACAGCAAATCATCATATTAGAGTGATTTGTGAAGGATCATGTGACACTGAAGACTGGAGTAATGATGCTGAAAATTCAGCTTTACCATCACAGGAATAAATTACATTCAAAAACTAATCTTCCGAAACCCCAAACTTTTGAACACTAATGTACATATTTATAGCTGTTGTTGTAATGTGTACAAGTGTGTAAGAACGAATACATTATGATGTAAAGAAACACCAGACAAAAGGATAAGGTATGCAGATGTGATGGCTATAACACACAGATAAAGACAAGCTCCACTCAGATATCGCCACCTACTGGAACATTATAAGTACAGCAGCCCACAGATTTAATAATTTTAGCATTTCAAAATTGTCATTATTTATTCCCTCTCATTGCCCTGTGTGAAATTATTATTTCTTCTATCAAATAAAAAATAAGCCATCTTGAGGAATGTCGAGAGCCCAAAAAGACTAATTAAAGCACCCACATTTTAAGTCTTACATCACAAGACACAAATTGAATTTGTTATTCACTGAAAATGCTTGCACATATTCATTATATGGACTGTTTTTATGGTGCCTTTTTGTGGCTTGAAAGTGTCTACTTTTACACTTATAGAAAAGAGCTGCTTTTCTGCTAAATATCTTGGCATTTCTTATCTTGTGTCCCACAAAGAAATCAATTCATACAGGTTGGGAACATGTGGGTGTGAACTGATCTGATCAAATCTACGATAAATCTAAGTGTTACGTTATTTGTGCTTGTTAAGAAAAACGTTATTATTCTTCTGCAAACACAATCACTGTTAATCAGTCTGACCCTTCCCTGTCAGTGGTTAGAGCCCGACATGCCGGCAGTTACCTGGGAAACGAGAGAAGAGAGAGCATCTCTTAAGAGACAGTTGACGAGGACGAGACACACTCACTGGGAGTGAGAGAGAGAAAGACAGAGATTGATGGGACATGTAAGACAGGGATGAGGGAAGTACAGGTAGAGGGAAAACACAAGACGATACACACTACCGTTCAAAAGATTGGGGTCAGTGAGATGTTTTTTTTAAAGGAGTAGTTCACCTTTCAAAAAACTTTTGCTGATAATTTACTCACCCCCATGTCATCCAAGATGTCCATGTCTTTCTTTCTTCAGTCGAAAAGAAATTAAGGTTTTTGATGAAAACATTCCAGGATTTTTCTACATTTAATGCACTTTACTGGGAACCAAATGGTTCAAGGTCCAAAAGACAGTTTCAGTGCAAACTGTTCAAAGGGCTTTAAACGATTCCAGACGATGATTAAGGGTCTTATCAAGCGAAACGATCACTCATTTAATACATAAATAACAAATTTTAAGTTTTATAAGCTCAAATGTTCGCCTTGCTCTGTTCTGTGATGTGCGTTCGTGACTCTCCTGTTCAAAATCGTTCATCAAAATGAACGAATCTTTTTCCGAGTCAATTCGTTCATTTCGTTCGTTGAATGAACCAAATGACATGGAAAAAGATTGAAAATCCTGGAATGTTTTCATCAAAAACCTTAATTTCTTTTCAACTGAAGAAAGAAAGACATGGACATCTTGGATGACATGGGAGTGAGTAAATTATCAGCAAAAGTTTTTTCAAAAGTGAACTACTCCTTTAAGTAATTAATGCTTTTATTATAGCAAGGACGATTTAAATAGATCATAAATGACAATAAAGATCTCAAGAGATTTCTATTTCAAATAAATGCTGTTCAACGTTCAATCCATCAAATAATCCAGAAAAAATGATTAGAGAGATTTCACTCTTAGAAAAAAAGGGATACTAAATAAAGTTCTTGCCTCAATTTTAAATACCATTTTGTGCCAAAAACGTTTAAAAAAAATGAATTCATACAATTTAAACCAAACTAAAAACAATTAAAACAAAAGGTTCTATAAAGCACCCTTTATTCTAAGAGTGAATTATTTTTTAATTTATTCCTATGGTTCATTTCCATATTATGAATATGGTATAATTTTAAATCCTATACGTGGGCTTTATTATTATTTTTTTAACCATTTTTCTGTATTCTCAAATAAAGCAGCCTTGGGTGAGCATAGGAATTTTCTTTCAAAAATGTAAAAAAATAATAAAAAATGTATGAATCCCAAACCTTTGAACGATAGTGTACATTCATGAGCACAGATAGAAAAACACCAGCATGACCTCTATTATAAATAAAGTGTTTATTGACTCAAAAATTGATATTTATTAACTCACCCTGATGACAATCCAAAACAAACTTACTTTATTTCGTGGAACGCAAAGGAGATGTTAGGCAGAACATTCACGCTGCTCTTTGTGTGAGGAAAACACTGAAATTTAAGTTTTAAACCCGCCTCTCTCCATCACAGCTCTCAAATCTCATTCGCATAGATATAATTATGCAAATGAAGATGCATTACAGGTTTAACATCAGTAATGCTGGTTGTTAAACAGGTGGAATATATGAAGAAACCAATTTTAGTCTGTTCCTCACACAAAGCTATCATATGGATTCAAAATGCTTATATGGTGGAAGTTTTATGAAATACTTTCATGATGCTTTTTCACATTTTCAGCATTCACATTCAGCCAACAATCTTCTTTTGTACACCACTAAAAATCATACAGGTTTGGAATGACTGTGACGATAAATTATGACAATTTTCGTTTATGGGTGAACTAACCCTTTCAATGAACTAAGAGGAAGCAGATGGCCACTAGAGGGCGATGATCTACAGCTTTTCCAGAGCTCAACAAGTAAAGATGGGTGGCCTGGAAAAGTCCCAGTATCCCACGTGAGATAATTATAATTATGAGTGATTAGGGGCAAAGCCAATTGTTGCTTTAAAGTATTTTTCCATCCATTGTTGAACCCTTTCATGACGTGGCCTTTACCATAATGCACACACAGACGCACAAACAAGACCACCTACTGCACAAATCCGAAAGGATAGGATATGATCTTTAAACAGACTATCCTGAACGTCGAGGAACCTACAGCTTTGAAGGGGTCAGTAACACAATATATAGTAGTATATATGTTTGCAAATGAAATATTAGAGGTTTAGAGTGTCATATTGATTACTATTTTGAAGTTGTTGATGAAAAGAAGTATGAAAAGAGTCTTGGTGTGCATGCATTTCTGATGTATGTTTGTTTGACTTTATGTGTTTGACTCACCTAATGTTGGAGCGCTGAGAGCCATGACTCCATAGAAAGAGAAAGGTCCAGTCTCGAACTTCATGTTTTCATTCCCAGCCTCCACCTCCACACGGCCCTGTACACAATAAATTAAGATGATTCTGGGTGTTTGTTTTTTAAACAACCACAATAATAAAATTCATGATTAAATTATTTGATATCAAAGTGTGCATAAATTATAGGTTTAAACAAAGCAAAAACACAATTATTCTGAAATATTATTACAATTTAAAATAGCCGTTTTCTTATTTAAATGTATTTGAAAGTGTATTTATTCCTCTGATGCAAAGCTGAATTTTCAGCATCATTACTCCAGTCTTCAGTGTCACATGATCCTTCACAAATCATTCTAATATGATGATTTGTGCTCAAGGAACATTTCTTATTATCATCAATGTTGAAAACAGCTGTGCTGCGAAATTATTTGTGGAAAACATGACACTTTTTATCAGGATTCTTTGATGAATATACAGTTTAAAAGAGCAGGATTTATTTTTAATAGAATGTATTAAATATCTTTACTGTAACTTTTGATTAAATTATATGAAGGCCTAAAAATGACAAAAGGAAAAATAAATAAATAAATAAATAAAAGTAGAAAGAAATAAATAAATGCAGAAATATAGTGAAAATAAATACATTTTGGTAATATAAATGTCTATTTCTGTATTTTTAGATGTATTTATTTATGTATTTATACATTTATGTATATATGCATGTATATATATATATATATATATATATATATATATATATATATATATATATATATATATATATATATATATATATATATATATTACAGCCGGGAAAAAGATTAATCACGATTAATTCGCATCCAAAATAAAAGTTTGTGTTTACATAATATATGTGTGTGTAGTGTGTATTATTATTTTATATATATAAATACACACACATGCATGTAAACATTTAAGAAATATTTGCATGTATATACTTTATATATATTTATACAAAATTAATATTATACATAAATATAAATATTTGATATATTAATAACACATTTTTCTTAAATATATACATGCATATATGTGTATTTATATATACAAAATAATTATACACACACATATATTATGTAAACACAAACTTTTATTTTGAATGCGATTAATCGTGATTGAATCTTTTCCCAGCCCTATATATGTATATATATATATATATATATATATATATATATATATATATATATATATATATGTATATATGTATATATGTATATATATATATATGTATGTATGTATGTATGTATGTATGTATGTATATATATATATATATATGTGTATATATATATGTGTATATATATATATATATATATATATATATATATATATATATATATATATATATATATACATACACGCACATTTATTTATTTCTACTTTTATTTATTTATGTATTTCCACATTTATTTTTCCCTGCGCCTGTATGCTAATTGATTGGGGGGTGCCAACCTCAGTCTGAAGCAGGATTGGTTAGAGCGATGTGATCAAATCTACTACTACTGCCTTGATTTCACTGGTACAATGAAGACTCTGAGGTAATGCTGAGTTAATAGAAGCTGTTTTCAGTTTTATGTAGCGTGGATGTTCAAGCAATTGCTAATGATTTAAAATGGGAAAGTTTCTGACCAAACAGACAATCCACAGTTAAACACCGCCTAACTCATTACCACAGCTCATTATTATCATAGATTGTATTACACACAGTGTTGTACACACGTTTAATGAACTTGTTCATATTTTGGGCGAACATGAACTGAACACACTGTATTACTGCCTGATGAAACTTACTGTACACATTTCTACAAATCTACAAATGTAGAAATGTGGAAATACAGAAATAAATAAATGTAGAAATACATAAATGCACAAATAAATAAATATAAAATACAGAAATAGCCATTTATATTAGAGGTCAGACCAATATGTTTTTTTTTCACGCCGATGGCGATTCCGATCTTTTGAAATTCGAGGTTCGGCCGATGGCCGATTAATGCTGCCGATTTATTTTGGCCGATATTTGCTTGGTTTTCAACCTCTATTTGAAAGATAAAATGTAAAAGAAATGATAATTACTTAACATAGAAAAACTTTCTCAACAAAAACATTTATCCTCCCAAAAAAATGTCCTGAAACATGTATTTTTGGTTTATTTTGTTTGTTGACAGACAAAGACAAATGGACATAACCTAATTATCACAAAAAAGGAGAAAAAAACTATAAATTGTTAAATTTTTTATATATAATATTTATTATATTTTATTTAATTTAATTTAACTTCTAACAATAATTTATTTCACTAGTAAATTGCTATTGAACGACAAAAAACAACCACCAGATGGGAAAATGATATTTTACAAAAACTTCAAATGCACCACAGCGCACCATCCGTCTGTTGTTCTTCAGACAACGGCATCCCGCTGTTGGACCTTTCAGTCTACAGTGAAATACAGTCACACTTTACACTGTTTGGCCAGCATTTTAACCATGTTTAATCCAGCTACTAACTAACGGTCAGTGTTGTGCCTGAACGCACTCAATGAACGATAGTTCATGAACGCATTCTCATTAGGTCTGCTGCTCATTCGGCTGAAAAATGACTCTAGTGGCAGCGTGCGTCAAACACGTGTTCCACGACAATGCCCACAGATGCCTGCCCACAGATGCCCCTGCCTAATAATCGGCTTGATTTACTTGGATATTGGACGATGCCGATTATGTTAAAAAATGCCAAAAACCGGCCGATTAATCGGATCTACATTATACCAAAATGTATTTACGATATTTTATATTTCTGCATTTATTTATTTATTTTTCTACTTTTATTTATTTATTTTTCCTTTTGTCCTTGAAAAAATGAATGAGTCTGAATAAAAGCTTTTTTTTAAACTAAATTTATTGACCCCAAACTTCTGAATAGTGTAAATTCTGATGAAAATCTGCTCAGTAAAAAAAAAATAGCTGAAACAAGTACAGTACTATTTTCAATATTTTGACAAGCTCAAAAAAATGGTCAAAAAAAAGTACTGCACCGAAAGTAGTACAAATAACCACATGCTCTTCTAAATTAAAGTTACTAATCATTGAAGATCATGAAAGTCTGCTGATGAAAGTATGCTTAAAATCAAAAGCTTGAACATTTTTAAAACATCTCTTTGTGTTGTACGGAAAAAAGGGTTTGAGTGTGTGAATAAATTATAGATTTTTCGTTTTAAAGTGAACTAAACCTTTGAATGAATTTGAGACATAGTGGAGATGAGATCATACCACAAGACTAGTTTCCCAGAAGCACCACCACATAGGTGGACAGACACATAAATGAACAGCTAGCTTTACACTGAGAAGGCCCTGAGTGGATTAAAACGATAGGAGTGTGTGAATGTGAGCTCTGGTCAAGAGGAATGTGAGAACTGTAGCACAGTAAATCCACTGAGACAACAATGATGCTCTGAGAGAGGGGGCCGAATACCACGAGTGACGGATGTCCACATAATGAGGTGCA
This sequence comes from Hybognathus amarus, assembly GCA_030378365.1. Lineage (NCBI taxonomy): Eukaryota > Metazoa > Chordata > Actinopteri > Cypriniformes > Leuciscidae > Hybognathus > Hybognathus amarus. Next base: position 754,372 of record JAQIUQ010001532.1, read on the forward strand.
CAAAGCAGTGACACACACACACAAACCCCACTGCGAACATCAAGGTAGTGAGATTGTTTGCAGGGAGGGACTGCAGCAGCTGCATCAATCCCGTTTTTCTAGAAAGATCCGGTCAATCACGTTTCACAAATATGCAAACTGACCTTACAGAGAAAGACCTCCAGGACAAAAAGTGCAGACGCACAAACATCAGAAACGCAGAGAAGAGATCTTTAAATAGATCGTCCTGACTGTCATTGTGCCACTTAATAGGCAAATCCACGATTGTGAGAAGGTGTAAATATATGTGAATGCCCTTCGTGTGTATGAAGGGTGTGTTAAATATTAAAAGTTCACATTTGTCCTTCATAAACACACTTAACAAGCAAATCCCACCTTAGGATGTCAACAACAAACAATCTTGCATATCCAGTTATTACAAATACAGTTAAACAGCAACTGTGCGAAATGAGGACCATCAGAGACTTATATATATAAATAAAACATAATATTGTTTACATGTTTACAAAATATATGTGGGTGCACTGTGTATAATTATTTTGTGTATATATATATATATATATATATATATAAATACACACATGCTTGTATATATATATATATATAAATAAATACACACATGCTTGTATATATATATATATAAATAAATACACACATGCTTGTATATATATATATATATATATATATATATATATATATATATATACATATATATATATATATATATAGAAATATTTTCATGTATATACTGTATATAGATTTATTTTATACATAAATTTTTTACTTAAATATATACATGCATGTGTGTGTATTACATATACACACACACACACACATATATATATATTTATAGATATATACACTCACCGGTCACTTTATTAGGTACACCTGTCCAACTGCTCGTTAACACTTAATTTCTAAGCAGCCAATCACATGGCGGCAACTCAGTGCATTTAGGCATGTAGACATGGTCAAGACAATCTCCTGCAGTTCAAACCGAGCATCAGTATGGGGAAGAAAGGTGATTTGAGTGACTTTGAACGTGGCATGATTGTTGGTGCCAGAAGGGCTGGTCTGAGTATTTCAGAAACTGCTAATCTACTGGGATTTTCACGCACAACCATCTCTAGGGTTTACAGAGAATGGTCCGAAAAGAAAAAACATCCAGTGAGCGGCAGTTTTTTGGGAGGAAATGCCTTGTTGATGCCAGAGGTCAGAGGAGAATGGCCAGACTGGTTCGAGCTGATAGAAGGGCAACAGTGACTCAAATAACCACCCGTTACAACCAAGGTGGGCAGAAGAGCATCTCTGAATGCACAGTACGTCGAACTTTGAGGCAGATGGGCTAGAGCAGCAGAAGACCACACCGGGTGCCACTCCTTTCAGCTAAGAACAGGAAACTGAGGCTACAATTTGCACAAGCTCATCGAAATTGGACAATAGAAGATTGGAAAAACGTTGCCTGGTCTGATGAGTCTCGATTTCTGCTGCGACATTCGGATGGTAGGGTCAGAATTTGACGTCTACAACATGAAAGCATGGATCCATCCTGCCTTGTATCAACGGTTCAGGCTGGTGGTGGTGGTGTCATGGTGTGGGGAATATTTTCTTGGCACTCTTTGGGCCCCTTGGTACCAATTGAGCATCGTTGCAACGCCACAGCCTACCTGAGTATTGTTGCTGACCATTGCCCATCCCTTTATGACCACAATGTACCCAACTTCTGATGGCTACTTTCAGCAGGATAATGCGCCATGTCATAAAGCTGGAATCATCTCAGACTGGTTTCTTGAACATGACAATGAGTTCGCTGTACTCAAATGGCCTCCACAGTCACCAGATCTCAATCCAATAGAGCATCTTTGGGATGTGGTGGAACGGGAGATTCGCATCATGGATGTGCAGCCGACAAATCTGCGGCAACTGTGTAATGCCATCATGTCAATATGGACCAAACTCCCTGAGGAATGCTTCTAGCACCTTGTTGAATCTATGCCAAAATGAATTGAGGCAGTTCTAAAGGCAAAAGAGGGTCCAACCAATTACTAGCATGGGGTACCTAATAAAGTGGCCGGTGAGTGTATATGTATATATATATATATATATATATATATATATATATATATATATTACACAAAATAATTATACACAGTGCACCCACATATATTATGTAAACACAAACTTTTTTTTGGGTGCAATTATTAATCGCTATTAATCATTTGACAGCCATATTTAAAAAATAAATATACAAAAATATTGAGACTTATCGTTATTTAAGTCCAGCCAATTAATTTTAACTATTATTAATAATAATAATACTAACATTTTAAAATAAAGTCCATTTTTTTTAAATAGTAGTATTTTTTAATTAATATTGACTTTTTTTGCATTTTAATAAATGATTATAAAAAAAAATAATACAAAACATTGACTTCTATTGTTTAAAGAAGCCAATTCTTGAATTTTAATAACAATAAATTATACTACTACTACTACTAATAATAATAATAATAATACAAACAATATTTATTTGTTTTTAAATGAAGCCAAATATTGCATTTTTATATTGCAAGCTTTTGTCAGATTTAGCCAACTCATTTGAATATTTTTACCTCGTACACACAGTGAGCCTTAACTGGCAGGCAGATGGGCTGTATGAATAATAGAGGTGTTGAAGAGATAATATTTGTTTATATACGTGTGTGTGTGTGTGTGTGTGTGTGTGTGTGTGTGTGTGTGTACGTGCAGAAGGCCTCGTTGAGTTGCATCACTCAGTAACCTCTTCTCAGCGTCAGTATTGTCAATCATTCACAAACATAACGTGGGTGGCCATGCACACAGTGTAAAATTACTATGAGTATGTTTAACGGCTCATTGTTTGAGTTACTAACAACAGTGAACACAAGCAAACATCTTCAAATATTTGTGTACAGAAGAGACAATCACAGCCTCTCTTCCTGCACTGCTATAATTCTCTTCATCAAGACACGAGTTAAAAATAGGTATGTGCAAAACTATATATATCCAAAATCAATTAGACAGTGGTTTGTCTGAACAATTAGACGCTCTTGAAGATGTCCTGTATAATTATGCAGCTGAACAGTTCCTCCACCAGACATATTTCTTTAATATATAACCAAGCAAGCAGAGCCCTTCAGTACAGCGACCAACAGATATTTAACAAAAAACAAGAGTTTGTTTCATAAAAATGCTCAAAAAAATGAAGACCTACATTTTATAACTAATAAGAGCTTTAAATCACAGCGGATGATTGAAAACCTGAAAGTAAATCATCTAAAACCCTCAGAATCTGCAGATACATCTTCAAAGCACTGCCGTTCAAAATATTCAAGCTAAATCTCCACTAGGACCTCAATAACGGACTCAGTCCTGACCTTTCACATAAAGCTCGCCGCATGATATTTCAAGCTTTCTATATATTTCTCATGACTTTGAGGAGAGAAGCCTATACGCTGAGTTACCTCGTGATGACAAACCGGATCGAGCTACCGAGCAATACACAGGGTTTCTGCAGGTTTCAGTGAGTCAAATTTAAGACCTTTTTAAGGCATTTTAAAACCATAAACATTGAAATTTAAGACCTACACGACGCATAACCAAAAATTTAAATAAGAAAATATTCTGAAAAAAATAATTTTATATGTGTTTGTGTGTAGGTGAAATTTGTACTTTGCATTTTATACTGTAAAAACAAAATTATAGTTGATCATACCCAGAGATGAAATGGCATGAACATTTCATTTCATGATTATTATGAAATCAATTTGCCAAATGTATGTCTAAACCCAGCAAATAAAATTAGCATCAATATGCACTTTTTTGTTTACATAAACATTAAAATACCATTAAAAATAATGGCCAGATTTTATGGCCTGTCTTGCAACAGGTTATCTAGTTAAAATAAAGTATTCACAAAAATAGTTTTATAAACAGATAAACCTCACGTATTTCAGCCTTTAAATTATCTTTTATAAAAAGATTCAGTCAAAAAAAATTAATTTTATAAATTACTGACATTCACATCCCCTTATCTTTTATTATTAATAGTAAAATAGCTTGTTTTCACGTGACGTCATGCCACTGCGTTGCCATGGCGCGAAACACAGATGGAGGGCAGGAAGTGAATTTCTATATTAGGAAGCACTATAACACACTCAAATGCCTATGTTTTGCGTTGTTTATGGTTGCTCAAATCGATCAAACCACAAAGAGTTTTTCTCGTGTGCCAAAAGTTGTTGTTCATAAGGGGGAAAATACAAGAAATTGACAGAAAAACACCGGTAAAAAATGCCTTGTAAACCTAACCTACGTCTGCGGTCGGGAGGAGCCGAATGGGAAAATGCCTGTGTGTGTGTGCAGTAATCACTTCGTCAAATGTGAGTTAATACATTATTTATGTGGCTTATAATTACATTATTCAGGTGTTTAAATACACTTATGTGGCTGTTTGTGTAACGTACCAGTTTCCGAACTTTGTAAAGTCAAAGCATGTCTGTAATACGAGGTAGTTGCTGATATCTACAGCCTCGATGGCAGGCAAATCTCTCAATTCAGTTGAAAATCGGTCCTCTTCATAACTTAAGGATCACGTCCAACATATGTTTCGATTTTCTGTTTATATATTTCGCTTGTAATAGCGTGTAAAGTAGTACAGTACGGATATTCCTCCATCTCGTCCATTGCGCTCTTCACTCCTTGCCCTCCATCTGCAGTCCGCGCGTTAACACAATCACGTGACTGCAAACCACCTATTTGGGCCGATTTTCCTGTTGCGTCTGTCGTTCCTATGCAATCATGCACTGTGCTCTCCATAACGACAAAGATGTTTTCAGTAGCCAATGGATTTCCACCACCGAGAAACGATTGCTGTAACGTTAGGCCTGCTACAAGATTTATTCACGGAGAAGAAAAACACCGGTAGTGTTTAGGTGCACCGCGATCCTTTCATGTTGACTGAGCTTTCAATGTTGTTACGGAAGGGCCTGATTGGTTGGTTCTTCGGTTCGCTTGTGACATTCTGAATCTGAAATGGTGAGATTTTTTCAATCTCCCTGTGGTTGCGACGCGCCTATATTTGAATGAACTTGAGCGCGCAAACCTGGTGTATGAATGGCCTCTTGGCGAGCTACCTCGTATCAAGCCACGAGCTAATGCTAGCGCGCGAGCAGCGGTGTTTGAACCGGTTTGAACCCCTGCTCTAGAGCTCCGCTATGTAGGCTACGACTCAATACTTTTTGCTACTTTGTAATAACTTTCTGCGGCCAGAGTTTTGGCAAATGAACGAGATTTTCGTAAAATCTTTTTAAGACCTGACTAAATCAAATTTAAGACCTCAGATGAAAATCTAGCCATTTTTGAGACTTAAAGGCCTTAAATTAAAAGTTCCGAATTTTAGACTTTTTAAGACCCGCGGAAACCCTGAATACAGAATATTGTGCAGTGCCTGGTTGTGGAAGAAGACAGTCGCTGCATAAGCTTCCTCTGGATTCCAATAGAACTGCATGGATAAACTTTATTTTTAATGACGTTCCAGCTGATGAGGTAAAACATTGTCCGTCTGTTCGCTTCATTTCACTGAGGATTGTTTTGTAAACAAGACTGGATTTGCAGACCGATTAAGAGTAAAGAACGGTGCTGTGCCGTCTATATTGGATCTGACAGGAATTGTGCAACACACAGACTCTGGGTTCGAACAGTATGAGCGAATCATTCCGGTTGCCATGTTACAACATTGGACGTTTTCAAAACAATTTCCCCCAAGTGCATCGACGGGTGAGTTGAAACTCATTATCATATGCAAAACTGTTATCCACTCACAGCAGTGGGCGTTTACTTCCAAGTCTTCAGTGTGAGACACCCATAAAAACAGAGCGTTTTTCAGCTAGGCTCAAAACTAGGGTACAAAATAGCCTATTACTTATTCATTTTGATGTTTTTGAATACAAAAACCAGGCAAATGTCATAAGTTGACCTCAGACAACACTATAATAAAATTTAAAAAGCCAGTTCATGACCCCATTAAAGGTGCACTGCGCAACATTCCATGTTAGAAATAGCCGTTTTCGAACCCATAAATGCTTAAACAATTGCCTGATGGGCTGAATGAGTCCTTCTCTGATCACTGCGATTGCCTCTATAATCCTGTACAGTGAAATAAATAAGAGGGATTCGGGACGGAATTTGAGACTTATGCTCACCTGGCTATGTCTGGCAGGTTTGTGTATTGCGCGCCATTCTCCGCATCAGCGAAGACAACTGGAGCGACAAAACTATAGACAACTTTCGACAAAAGTAGAAGCTGGATTCAAAGAGACCGGCTTGTGGATCATTTCAAGCCCCAACGCAAACTCCACGTAAGACATAATAGAAAAGTAAGAAAATAAAACGTTTGTCTAGAGCCAGGCGTCGCAATTAGACGAGAGTCAAAATCAGGAAGGCTTTCAACAAATAGAGATCTCCGGTCGGCTCTAGGGCTCAGAACGGGATCCTATACAAAGTAATAACTTACATTGTTCAAGAACGTGTTTCCATAATAGTACAATTATAAGTGGATACAGTAAGCACAAACAGTCCATGAGCGTGCACACCTCTGGTTGCAGTTTTGCTTGTCGCCAGAGGGGGCATAGTTCTGCAAAAACTCAGAGACTTGCGCAATGCACCTTTAATTTAGACAATACAAAAATAAACATCAAAAACGTTTGTCTTATCTTTACATTAAAAGATAAACCTGTAAAAAAACTCATTTTGAATATAAAATATTTAAAGCAAAATTTGAAACCTTCCTTGAAATCCAGTCTTTATTTTCCTAATTTGTCTGTCATCTTATGTTTTCCTAATTGTTATGTCTAGTTATTTTTCTTGATGTCAGGTCTTCGGATTATGTCAAAACGTTAAGTTTAATTTCTTAAAGTCTTTTTAACACACACACACAGGAGCGCAACAGAAGAATTGGATCTTTAGCACATAGCTTGACACCTCAGAGAAAGCAGCATTAACATTTGATGAAGGTCAGTGAGCCGCTCTCAGTTGGAGGCCTTCTTCAAATGGTGCCAGGAAAGAAAGGTCTCCATGTTGGGAAGTCTACTTGCAAGCACACTCAATGAATTAAATAATCATAATAATACAGCACATCCTGCTTCCAACACACACACACACACACACACACACCATTGAGCGGCTTTAAATAATAAATAACAAAAAGCCACACAAACAGATGCCCGACAGCCTCAGACTGCTGCTAGTGCGCTCTTCATGATCTATTAATCAATCTCCTTCCCGCTGTGAATAATCTACACCAGGTGAACTAACTTCAGACATTTTAACAAGAGAGCTTGAACGCAAGTTGAGTCCATGACAGTTCAAGCAAACAAAGGTCACACTCTCAGAAGCGTAAATGCCAAAAATGTTTAGTTTAGTAAGTGCATCCAATTATGCTTTTTCAGATATTACCTTTCATGTAGCGGTAATATAGCTGTTTGTGTTTGTCAAAGTTTCAAAGATTAAAGTGTCTCTCGAACGAAAGAACCGGTTCTGAACTGCCTGAAAAGTCGTTAAAAACAAAACAAAAAAGCATCTGTCTTACTTCCTGCTCAAAACCTATGCAGACCCCAAATTTGCATAATGATAATGGTTTTTGCATTGTATATTATAAAAAAACATTAAAAAAATGTTTTTATTTTTGCATGTACAGCTGTGCGGCGTATATTTTCACAACACGGTCATAAAAAAACCTCCTTTGCTGTACCTTCCTCCCACTTTCTACCGCTGCTCATGTGCAGTTGTTATTATTGAGAGCCGGACAACTTTATCGTGTGGCGTTTAATCTCAAGGTTTATCTACAGTTACATGGTAACAATGTACTAACAACTGAAACTTTTTCCTTCGTGTTTTCCCGTTTTCAAAAGTTTGATTTTTAAGGCCCCCAAATGTTGTTGTCATGTAAATGACCGGAATAAAATGCATAAAAAATTTCCAGTTTTTAGTTAAAACGGTGTCATGTAAACAGCCCCTGAAAGCTAATTTAAACATTTACTAAAATATTTTTTAAATTAAAAGTTGCATCTGTTAATATCATTTAATGGACCTGAGCTAACATGAACAAACACTGAAAAAAATGATTTTTGCTGCTTGTTCAAATTGCTTAATTCACAGTAGCTTAAGCAACATAATTGCTTTACATTTTGTCCAAACTTAATTTGATTGTGTCCAATCTGCTTAAATATATGTACAATTAAAGTTTACTTAATCCATTTGTGTTGATAACATGAATGATTTGTGTTGCATTAACTGAAACTGGGCGGTGCATGTTAATTCCCAGCATGCTTTGCATATGTCTGAATTAGGAGAGAATAAATGTTGAAATGAAGTGTTATTTTATATGTTTTTGAGAAATTAAGAAAAGGTTAGTGTGTAATTGTGTTTAATGTTCAATTACATTGGAATTATTAGAACCATTTAAATTACAGTTGGTTACCATTATGGAGAAGAGTGGATCATTTGGTTAGGCTGTGGACCAATTCAACTATGCTTATAGCAACTGATTTCTGCTGATGGTGTATGTACCTTAGCTTTCAGTATGCTAACAAGTGCTATTGGTAGCTAACTGCAGGCTATATACTAGAAATTGAGTTGTGTGACACTAAAATACATTCAATCTTAATTGGATAAATGAATATATGAATTTGCATACCTGAAACGACCAATCAGGGAGCCTTTTAAAATCACTTTGAGACTACTTAATTGGATAACTTAAAATGACTTTATTCCATGTTGTTGAAGATACATGAATAAATTATGTTTGTGTAACTTAATTGGTTCATGTGGGACCGATGTACACTATCAAATCATGTAAATCCAACACACTTTTTTTTTTCAGTGAACAATGAATAGTTGTATTTTTATTAACTAACTAACACTTTGTTACAAATGTAACAAATTGAACCAACAAGGTTAATGTAAATCCATGCCAGCATCCAAGGCTATTTTTATAGTGAAAACTGGGTAAACATTAAAAATTTTGATTCTAGGTTAACATCAATTTCTTCACTGCATGTATAATTATTATGTCAAAATGTCAAGTCGATATTATGATCATATTTTTTCCCAAGCACATTTAAACAACACATCAATCTTAATACTAATTATACATTTTGTATATAATCATTTAAGTGATATATAATTGTTAGGGCAGGAAGTGAAAAACGTCTTATGTTCAGATGTGCATAGATATTAAATGAGTAGTTCACTTTTAAAAAAACTTTTGCTGATAATTTACTTTTTTTTATATCTTGGATGCATGTAAATCTATTGTAGGAGACCTTCAAAACAAAATCTGGAGTCTTTAAAGTAAACTAACATGAAGAATATTTGGCTCCCTGCATTTATTTTGTGGATTATCATAGTTTTGAACGTTCATTATAGAAGAAACAATGTGTGAGGTCTGAAATTCACTGAAATCACTGAAAGGTTGAGGTGTGCATGTGATGTTTAACCATCATGAGCTGAATGGTCTAATGATTGTTTAGAGGCCAATGATAACAACAACAAATCCAAGAAAAAGACCGAGAGAATGAATGAAGGAATACATGATGGATGATTGTTCCACTGTGGGAAAAAGTACAACTCTGCACTTAAGAAGTCATCTGGATTTTACAAGTGAAAAGCTCCAAAGATCTAAGATGGGCTTCATCCAGGTGATGACAATTTAACACAGTGCAAAATCACCAAGCTAATGGATGGGAAAGCGCGTGCAGACATGTTTTTCGTAGTTAACCCTGCTTTATTGGCAATAACCTCCATTAAATTACTTTAGTGGTGCAACACTTACAAGGTATTTTGGCTCAGTTCTTTATACACAAACAGTTGCAGGATATTTTTAGGATGCCTTCTTGAGAGCTGAGACTAAAATCCAGACATGATACTTTTCCCTCCGAAAAACCAACACATAAAGAAACTGCCTCTTTTTTACTGTAGCTTCTGCATTTTGAATTCTTCCGTAAATGGATACTTCAGGATTTAGCATTAAGCTTTGTATTAGTAGAAAACCTGTAGTATTTTCCAATTATCGAGCTTTCCACCCTCATATCCCCCTGAGACGAGAGATTTATGTATTTTTTGTCTGGAAAAAATCCTCTGATGATGCAAAAATCGTCATTTTGCGTCATCAGCAGGATTTTTTTTAGCCAGAGGCTAAAGACTACAGTCAGTAGTCAGTGTCTGTCCCGCATGTTCTCAACCCGCCCATAGAGGGTGTGATCTCACTCACAGAATGAACACATAGTGTCAGACATCTTTTTTGGAAGCTAAAGCCGCGTTTCCACCGCAATTACCAGGAACTATTTGTCCCAGGAACTTTTTTCACAGGAACCTTTTTTTCCCCAGACCGCTTGCTTACTGCATTTACACCGCGTACTAAAGTACCGGTCCGAGGCGGGAAGATTAGTGACGTTAAACTCATGGTTAAACTGCGTGCGACTGCTCTTCCTAGCCTGCGCGTTTGTTTTAAGTTTTGTATGGAGGAGATTCAAGCTTTGCTGCTTTTTTGTGTGCGATTTGGTTTACTAACGAGGTAATTAACAAAACGGCAGAAAAGAGACGAGCACCCAAAGCGTATTCAGAAAGCTCGTAATGCTAGATATAAAAGTAGACGTTTTTTATCAGCGGACATTGACCGTGAGATGGATGGGACGGACGCGCGCCATCGGGCAGAAACAGAATAGCGTGGTAAGAACCAATCAGCATGTTCAGCGCACAAATCCCACCCCGAAAGTTCCTGAACTCTGAAAAAGTACTACCTCGCCAGCAGGGACTTTCTGGGGTGGAAATGTTTACCCGGAACTTCATTTAGACCCTGGTTCCTGCGGTGTAAACACACCGAGTACCACCCCAAAGTTCCTAGTTCCTGGGAAAAGTTCCTGCGGTGGAAACGCGGCTTAAGCTAGCAGGCTCTTGTTCTGTGGAGAAAGCCGAGTGGTCAGGGTTACCGCCCACTCATTCTTGGACATGTCCGGCCGTCGAGATCGTACAAAATGTCCGGGATTCAGCTTTTGCTTTCTGCAGTCACCATACATTGTTAACATGCACACCATTTGTTTCAATCTAACTGAATTTATTCCGATTGGTGAATCTGAATGTAGTGTTTACATGAACGCTAAACAAGTGATCGGTTGATGTGCGTTTTAACATTGCTCAAGAAAATTCCCGCTCCTCCGTGAGAGACACGAGACCGGTGCGTCTGAACAGGTGTCTCTCATCGGTAATTAGAGGCCTGCATTTCAGCCCGAGCCTGACGGGCCCGAGCTTAATTACACTCCTCGGGCCGAGCTTCGGGCCAATTTTAACGTCATAGTTCACAGGCGGGCTGGTTTTAGGCTTATCTTTTTTATAGCCTATTTTAGATTTTAATTAAAATAAAATATGAGAGGATGACTATTGAAAAGCAAACATAGAAAGATGTTTTATAACCTATCATACTGACATATATGACTGACAGTCTGCTCGCGCACACAGGCTTCCCGGCGGCGATTTGCGCGACCGGCTCGTTCTGTGTTTAGTGTCCCGCCAGCAGCAGAAGTAGTGAACGTGACTTCAGCGCAGCTGGAAAAAGTACGACTGGATTAAAACCTTCCACAGTGGATGCTGTGCTTTTTCTGCACGATGCTCTGTTAGAGACTTTTTTTAGCCATGTTAGGAGGTTGTCTTGTTTTTTGTTTGATTGGACTTTAGTTTCATGAGTCTGTTGGAAACTATTGGAAATACGAATGGCCATGTTCTGTAGAGAAGACTTGATTTTTGAGATAAGATAACCTGCATGTTTGTTTTTAATGTAATTTATTTGATTTGTTTAGATTGCATTCTCTGTATTGTATTGTAATGTAAATGCATTTGCGAGCGCTGTTGCGACTGAGCAGCAGGAGTTTGCCTCAGCTTTTCAAAAATGACAATAAACGTTTGAACAAACGTTTAAACTAACGTTAACTGTCTGTGTCATATTAAGTTGTTTTATATCAATGGATTTTATTGTAGCCAAGTAAAGTGTTGATTTGAGAGGCTATAAATGGATCAAACATGTTTAACTCGCTGTCGGGTGCTTGGTCGTCATAAAAAAATAAATAAAAGGAAACATTTGTCTTAATTAACTTTATAAAGAAATGAAAATAAACTAAACGGTAACTACTTTGCCATTGAGGACAAAACATATCTGTTTAAATGACTGCAACATAGGGCAGGCTGTGTAAAGTTTTTTTTTTTTTTTTAATGAACGGGCTCGGGTTCGGACTCGGGCTGATCATTCTGATGAGCTGTCGGACACGGGCCGGGCTAGGGCCTAGATTTGAGGCCCGTGCAGGGCTCTATCGGTAATCACGCCGTGCACTGGCCTCGCGCTGTTCTCCCGCGGCCATGACTCATCCCGCTCGCCACAGTAAACATGATGAATGGCGACTGTAGAACGCAAAAGCCGAATCCCGGACATTTTGGGCGATCTCGAAACACATTTTCGGGCAGACTCATCACGAGACTCACTAGTAGCCTAGACTTGTTGTTTAACTACAGTGCTCTGTTACTGGTAGACGTGGCCTCCTAGCAAGTGCATTCAGGGAGTTGTTGTCTTTCATCCACATAAGCCAAAAATAAATTTTCTGGCTTTTCTCAGTCTAGAAAGCCCTTAAATTCAAAACTAATTTCACATTTCTTCTACATTAATGACCCATTTTTAAATACACATTCATCTTTCCAGAGATGAAGTATCCCTTTAAGCAACCAGCACATATACAGGTACATGTATCAAAAAGTGCAACTTTTTTCTTGAATCTTCAACTTTCCTCTCTTTTCTTGAAGGGAAATTAAATTAAGACACAATTGCTCTCATCAGCACATATAGCAGGCAATTATTACTATTTCTGATAACGTTTTTTCTCATCAACACTATTGTTCAAAAGTTTGGGGTCAGTAAAAGGTTATTTGAAATGCAATTATAATGCTACAAAAGATTTTTTTTTACTCTACATTCAAAGAATCCTGAAATTGTTAAAAATATCAAGCAGCACATCCGTTTACAAATGAAAATAATAGGACCAAAAAAAAAATCTCACCAACTAATTTTCTGATCGCTAGTGTCAAAACTTCTACATCTAAAACCAAAACCTTCTTTTGAGGTCCTCTGAAATCATTTCTGATAAGGCCATAGCGCACAACATAGATGATCAGCTGGGCTGTACCCAAACATCATCATATAGCCCTGATAAACTGTTTTGTAAACCAGCAGTTCTGTTGAATCAATTCTTCACATTTAGCATGTGACAAAAAGGCAATGCCAAACACACACGCTCATGCTGCAAGCCAAAGCCTGTTTTCTTAAACCGCTTAACACACCTCGTCTGCCCAATTGGCTGCAAGCCGTGGCTTAGGTAAGGATCAGGTGATTAGGAGTCAGTTTGTGCCGTTACCTGCAGTATGAGGATGAAGTAGTCCACGGGTTTGCCGCGCAGGTAAAGGTAGTGATGCGGAGATTTCTTTTCGTTCTCGTCTGAACTTGATCTCCTGGATCACATCAGGGTGTTTAAGGATACGCAGAAGGATTTTTTCTGATATCAGAGATGGACTGAACAAATTAACCTCTGCGGAGACACAGACAAGAAATGTCAAATTTACAGACCATTTTGCTTAATTTAAGATGCATATTGTCCTACTTTTTGAGAAACCTGACCTGTAACACTTTACAATAAGATTAAACAAGTTGGTTTGTGGTACTTAAGTTTTCATTTCTTAACATTAGTTAACATGAATTAAAAATAAAAAAATTGCAAGGGACACTTGCAAGGTTGGTTTTCCGCCTGGGAACGCTGGGGGGAGCTGGGAAAGTCACTATTCTCTCCAGAACAGGTTATTAAACCATCCAAATGATTTCTAAACGGTTTTATTAAGTTGAAATAGTTGACAAGTGCCCGTTTAATCTCAGGGTTAATCTAAGTTTACATAATAACGATGTACTAACAACAGAAACTTTTTCCTTTGCGTTGTCCCGTTTTCAAAAGTTAGATTTTAAGGCCCCCAAAACGTTGTCGTCATGTAAATGACCGGAATAAAATGCATAAAAAGTTTCCCGTTTTCGTTAATACGGTGTCATGTAAACAGCCCCTAAAGGTTAATTCAAACATTTACTAAAATATTATTAAAATGAAAATTTGCATCTGTTAATATTATTTAATGGACCTGAGCTAACATGAACAAACAATGAACAGTTGTATTTTATTAACGAACACTAAAAAACAAAATATATGAATAGTACAGTGAGGCTGCAATTGATCAATATTATGTGCATATGCGCATCAATCATTAAAGCCGGCTTCCCTTGATTACAGTAAATCACCTCACTGCTTCAGCGGCATTTACTACAAGAGCCGCATGACTACAAGCTGAGCCATATCGCATTAAATGTCGCTCGGCTGACAGTCCCCTCAGATATTAACGCGATTTGGCTCAGCTTGTCAGTAAGTTGCGCTCTTTCTAGTAAATGCTGCTTCCATCTGAAAGCAGGTGAAGGTGATTTACTACTAATCAAGGAACCGGCTTTAATGATTAGATGCGCATGTCAACATCTTGTCAATTAACGTGCAGCCCTAAATAATACTGTAATAAATGCAATGCTGACTGTTAGTTAAAGCTTTAACTAACAGGACCTGATTATGAAGTGTTACAAATGTAACAAATTGAACCAACAAGGTTAATGTAAATCCATGCCAGAATCCAAGGCTATTTTCAATGGCAAAAAAACTGGTAAACATTAAAAATTTTGATCTATGTTAACATTAAAAGGTTTGATCTAGGTTATCAATTTCTTCACTGCATGCATAATAATTATGTCAATATGTCAAGTCGATATTATGATCATATTTTTTCCCAAGCACATTTGAACAATTCCAAAACATCAATCTTAATACTAATTATCAATTTTGCATATAATCATTTAAGTGATATATAATTGTTAGGGCAGGAAGTGAAAGACGTTCTTATATTCAGATGTGCATAGATATTAAATGAGTAGTTCACTTTTAAAAAAACTTTTGCTGATAATTTACTCACCCCATATCATCCAAGATGTCCATGTCTTTCTTCTTCAGTCGAAAGAAATTAAAGGTTTTTGATGAAAATATTCCAGGATTTTCTCCATATAATGGACTTCATTGGGCACTAAACAGTTCAAGGTCCAAAAGACAGTTTCAGTGCATTGAAATCATTTGGTTCATTCAAAAAACGAATAAACGAAATGACTCAGAAAAAAGATTTGTACATTTTGATGTACGAGTTTGAACAGGAGAGTCATAAATGAACGCGCATCACAGAACAGAGCAAGGCGAGCATTTGAGCTTATAAAACTTAAACTTCGTTATTTATTTTTGATCGTTTCGCTTGATAAGACCCTTATTCATCGTCTGGTGTCGTTTAAAGCCCTTTGAAGCTGCACTGAAACTCTCATTTAGACCTTGAACTGTTTGGTTCCCATTGAAGTCCATTATATGGAGAAAAATCCTGGAATGTTTTCATCAAAAACCTTAATTTCTTTTCGACTGAAGAAAGACAGACATGGATATCTTGGATGACATGGGGGTGAGTAAATCATCAGCAAATGTTCAAATGGCAAGGCAAAGGTACACACAGTTACACTCAGTCTGGTAATTGTTTACCTGTTGCTAGGAAGCGGTGAGCGGCCAATAGCAGCTGAGGAGAGATCTTGACTTTAGACTCACTCTCGTGTTTAAAGGCAGAGAAGTCTCGCTTGTTCTTATTGTGTGCCACTTTCTTTCTGTTGCGGTTATCAGCTGCAAAAAATACACACACAAACTGATATGAACAGAACAGTGAGGAATTTATAACAGAAGTCAGATGACTTCATTCCTCCAACAACAACTAAGAAGACATTAAATCACATGGTACCATGAAAACTCTTAACATCATGAACATAATGATACAGGCTTTTCTCAAAAAAATGCTGAGTGCATGTCTCTGTCATTTCGTAAGCAAACGTGAAATGGTGTGTGATGCAGCACAGCAAGAGGAAGTCAAATGTGTGTGTGTTGGAAAACTGATATGTGAAAATGCTGTGTGAAATTATTTAAAGAAAACACTAAAAACACATTGACTAGACACTGTTCACTCACTGTAGAGGTCAGACTCGTCCAGGATTTCTGATTTGATGATTCTCCTCGATGACATCTTCCAGGGTGACCAATCCCAGCACCTCATAGAATGGATCTCCCTCCCCTCATTATTGACTTTCTGAACAATCGCCAAGTGTGATTTACCTGCAGAAGATTGAATTAGAAGTTACTCTTTCAATAAATATATTCAGCCAAATAACACTCATCCAAGTGCTTTAGTATTAACCCTCTGGGGTTCTTCGTTTAACAGTCACACTCAGGACCTTCGGGTAAAATTGACCCGAAGGGCGGGATTCATATTTAAAAAAGGAAATCATATATATTTTTTTTTTACTTGTTTTTTTTATAATATTTTTTCTTTTCATTTTTGGTGTTTTGAGAAAATCTCAAAAATAAAAAAATTATAATTAGTATTAATGCAATTATTATGACCAAATTTTCCCCCATTGAATATAATAGAATTTTTTTTTTTTTTTTTTTTTTTTTTTTAAAGCTGTATTTCATTTTGGAGTCAAGCCTAGGCCTCATAAAAGCAATTTTTGAAATTAGATGGATGCCATCTCGTGGACAAACTGAGCTTTTTAAAAATACAAAACACATGTAAAATCTGAATTTTTTGGTGTGTTTGTGTATAAAGGTGTGTTGTGTGTGATGTGTCTGTTTTGCACTCTTGATGTTTTATAGATTCACCCCTTCACTGTTGTGTGCTTTTTTTCAAGATCGTTGATGATTTGTAGATTGTACGCACAAAAAAACTCAGTATTTTCACATTTTTGCCAATTTCCCATTCATTTCCTATGCGGGTCATTTTTGACCCGAAGGTCCTGAGTGTGACTGTTTTTTTACGACCACTTAGACTTTTCAAATCCTGTCCCCAATTTTTTGGGTGTTCATATACCAAGTACCATTAAAGTCACCAAGTTTCGGACCATTCCGATGAAGCTACAATTTTTAACTTTTTTTTTTAAACGCTTCGGATCATTATTGACCCGAAGAACCCCAGAGGGTTAAAGGGGTCATCGGATGCTCATTTTCTTTAAGGAGGACTCCGGCGCAAAATCAACCTTTGGTCTAATAACACATCGGTACCTAGTCGACCGTTCTCTCAGATTTGTTTTCATGATATTCGAATGTAAAGAGTTTTATCTCTAAAAACTGTTGAGCATATACGCTAGTGTATGGGGGCATTTAATAAGTAAAAATAAATTGCAAGTTAATACCACTAACAAGGCTCAAAATAGCCCCACACTAACACAGTAACATAATGAGGGTCCATACATGCAAAACGAAGTGTACAGACCATTTAATATGGAGATACTTTATAAAGACATCTTTGAAAAACAGTTCTACAGAGTCAAACCATGAGCGACATGCTAAGTGAGCTGAACTGTATGAAGTTCAGCAAACCTTGAACTGTATGAACAGCGTTCGTGGTTCGACTTGTCGAGACTGTTGTCCAAGATTGCTCCTGCCTGTATACTCGTTGTTATTCATTTTTTCTTGTTTTATTACTGACTCAAAATTTTAAAATCAAGCTTCCTTGCGCGGTCTAAATGCTATTATAAAAATGATCCCATTGTAAAAACAAACACAACAGAGTCACTTAAGGGGGAACCCTTTATCATCTACAATCATGTAACAAGGTATTTATTTGGCATCCCCACAGTAAATGCACATAGTGTATCCTACTGTACGCTTTTGCTCAATTTAGTGACAAATCACAGTAGGCTACTGTAGCGCGCTGCTTACTATATCTTGTTTCTTTGTAAATAGTGTCATGGACAAACAGAAAGAGCCTGAGGGGTCACACAGTTTATAAGACGTCTATTGTTGCCATTCAGCACACAAAGAGCCAGGAAATCCTAAAGCGTTTGCTCATCAAAACAAAAATCCAGGAGTTATGCGTAGACATAACACCCTGTTGCTCTGACATAAGGAGCCAAAACAGTGAATTGCGAAACATAATTTAGCATCTAAAAAACATTTCGACTCGGCTTGTCCAAAACCACAAAAACACTTCCTATCTTCTACCACAGAAGTTTTGACTGCAAATGTTTAGACCATTGAACAATCACAGGAGTTTATATGAGGAGATTTTACTGCAATGAAAAAATTGTATTTACTACGTGGTATATAAAGGGTTCAAAGTTTGGGATCACTAAATTCAGCAAGAATGCTTCAAATTGACCTACAATTACAAAAAAGACTGTTTAAAAAATAATAATTCCCACTAACGTTCTTTAGAAATTTTTTTCAACTAATAATACAACCAAGGAATGTTTCTTGAGCATCCACTGAAAATATTATCTCTTTTTTTTAGGATCACTTAACTGCTGAAAATTCAGCTTCACCACTACAGAAAAAAATACAAATTAAAATACAATAAAATAGAAAACAGAAAATAAAATCTTCATTAAAGCTACACTGTGTAACTCTTAGTTTATTCTTAGCTAAAAACACTTAGTTCTTTCAAAAATATATGTGCTCATTAATGTATATTTACTTCGTTCAAGTAATGAAGTATTCTCGTGAGTGTATAATATGCCATTGAAAATACATACGGGTGAGGGGTTCTAATGTCGGTCGCCATGTTGCCCCTCCATCTTGAAAGTACATTAGCCAAAGAGGGACATACTCATTAATTCAAGCTTCGCCTTTTCGCGTTTACGTTCTGAGTTAACACTCATGGACGAGGTCGAAACTGGAAGCCGTGTTAATCTTGGACTACATTGGCCACCGTAGGAAGTTAAACCGAAATCAGAATTAAGAGGAACAGAAACTAATATTCACTGGATGGTAAAAAGAAAATACAATTAGTCCTTTATCGGTCCTAGAAGAGTATGATTTAACAAAAAAACCTTAGCCCCTATTTTATTATATTTATTTATTATTTTTTATTTTAAGTTTATTTTTTTATTTCATGCACCTGTTCTGTAATGTATTGTTTTGTCTATATGTAAAGAATTGTTACTATTGCCTTACTGTATGTACATGAATAATTGTTCAATAAAAAAAATATATATAATTCACTGGATGGTCATATACAACTTTTCACCGCTAGATGGGGGTAAAAATTACACAGTGTAGCTTTAAAAAGTATAACGATAAAAAAAAGTCTAAAATCTTTTTTTTAAGAATCAGTAAACTGAAACATTATAAGATATATATATACATATATATATATATATATATATATATATATATATATATATATATATATATATATATATATATATAGATATAATTATAATAATATTTCAGTTTTACTATATTTTGATCAAATAAATGCAGCATTGGTGAGCATAGAGACTTCTTCCAATACAATAAATACAAATCTTACTTTTTGTGTGTACATACACAATCTTGTTTTCAATTGTAATATTTCCCAAAATGACAACTATTTTGAACAGTCCAACATACATTTTTTTCATCAACTTCTGAACACTAGAGTAGAGTGTACTTTCAAGAAGTATGTGATAAAAGTCCCAAAAAACAACAATAGTACTTTGGGGTATGTCCAAAAACATGCAGTAGCATGATAGATGATTTAGTGTTTTTCAGATTTCAAAGTCAATCAAAGACAGCATGGTATTACCATGGTGCATATCTAAATCATATCATGGTAGCAACATGGTGCCACATCTAAACAATGATAATAATACCATGGTACTTTTCAGTTAGCGAACATGGAATGAAGAGTTAAAGCTCGTCGGCTTATCTTCCATCTGACTGTTTGTAATGTGACCGGATGTAGCTAATAAAGCCTGCGCGCACATGCAGACTAAACAGCCTGTACTCGAGTGATGCAGAAGATTCCAGATCCCTGATTCTACAGCAAGTGTCTTTGCTTGATATGAGTGTAAAGTCAGGTCAGTGTGCCTGAGGAACAGATCTCCGGCAGCAGACGTCTCTCAGTGGGTCTGCATCATGCTGCAGAGGAACAAATGAGCCAAACAACATGACGACACAACAGAGAGAAACTCTTCACGTCATGGACCAGTCAGTGGAACATTCTGAATAGTTTGATTGGCTAAATGACAACTAAACACCATCTACTGCCAAAACAATAACTCCACACAACACAATAGAAATAAAAATAGAATATTTTCATGACGCTCATTCTGAACCTGCTCAGAATCGTCAACGCTTCTAAACAAAACATATAATAATAATCCTCCAATGCAATCTGGAAGGCCATTACAAATAAAGCGACCATTCAGTTGTCCAATGGTGTAAACCTACTTTTTAAATGTCTAGCTCTGAAGGCATGTGACTTCACAGATCCCACAATTTCCAATTAAATCAATTCTGTTTATGATGAGAAGGACATTTTAAGCTATGAAACTTTCAGGATGTGTTAATGGTACAAAGAACAGAGTGAGAAATAGAGGTGATGCCACAAAGTACTAGAACATTTAAATTGAAGTGCTGCTGCCCACAAATGCAGTGAAAAGTACATGTACTTTAATTCAAATATATATATATATACTATATATATATATACACACACACACACACACACACACACACATACACACAGTACTGGCTCAAAAGTTTAAGATCTGTAAGATTTTTTTATGTTTTTAAAATAAGTCTTCTGCTCATAATCATAAAAAAAACACAAAAACACAGTAATATTGTGAAATATTATGACAATTTAAAATAACTTTTTTATGTTAATATATATTAAAATGAAATTTATTCCTCTGAAAAAAGCTGAATTTTCAGCATCATTACTCCAGTCTTCAGTGTCACATGATCCTTCACAAATCACTCTAATATGATGATTTTATGCTCCAAAAACATGTATGATTATTATCCATGTTAAACAGTTTTTTACGTTTTTATTTCAGGATTCTTTGATGAATAGAAAGTTCAAAAAGAACAGCTTTTATCTGAAATGGAAAGCTTTTGTTACATTAAACACTACCCTTTAAAAAGTTTGGGGTCAGTAAGAATTTGTATTTTATTTTTTGGGGGAAATAAATAAGAAATCAATACTTCTATTCATCAAGGATGAGTTACATTGATCAAAAGTTACAGTAAAGACATTTATAATGTTAGAAAAGATTCTAATTAAATAAATGCTGTTCTTTGAACTTTCTATTCATCAAAGAATCCTGAAATAAAAATGTAAAAAACTGTTTTCAACATGGATAATAATCATACATGTTTTTTGAGCATAAAATCATCATATTAGAGTGATTTGTGAAGGATCATGTGACACTGAAGACTGGAGTAATGATGCTGAAAATTCAGCTTTTTTTCAGAGGAATAAATTACATTTTAATATATATTAACATAAAAAAGTCATTTTAAATTGTCATAATATTTCACAATATTACTGTGTTTTTTGTGCATTTTTTTATCAAAAAATTCCAGCCTTGGTGAGCAGAAGAAACTTCTTTTAAAAACAAAAAATCTTACTCGATCTTAAACTTTTGACCGGTAGTGTATATATATATATTTATATTTCAAAAAAGAACATCCTCTGCATTTTCTGCATTTCACAAGCCAGTTTTGTCTTGCTGAGTCATCAATCCCTTCGGCTAGAAACAATGCTCTTGTCTTTCTCTTGCTTGCTCCCTCCTCTCTCTCTCTCTCTCTCTCTCTCTGCATCACAGTAAACACACTCACCCACTGACACACTCCTGCGATCTACCTTAACAGCATCACCTGACAGCCAATTATGTTGGCATATTTATTAATATAGTAACACAGGACATACTTAATCAGTCCCTGATTTGATTTAAAGGGCGGGTTTACTGCAATTTCACTTTTTTGATTTCAAATAGTGTGTAATGTTGCTATTGGTGCATGAAGAGTATCTGCAAGTTGCAGCACTGAAAGTTTAGTGTATGCAGAGATATCGATCTTTTAGAAATCAGGAAGTAAAATTGCCTACAAAACCGACTCGTTTTGGACTACAGCTAGGGTTATGGTACGTCACTAACCCACACATTTGCATCAACCACTCCCTCAGGAATATGCAGGAAAGGGCATGCGTCGAGTGAGTTGTGTTCACGCAGCTGTCAGGTCTTCTGTGTTTCGGGCTTCCCACGGACACTATACTTCGAACAACAATGGACACAATTTGTGTTTGATTATATTCCTGAAAGTGACGATGGTAATCTAGCTCTCTGTGCTGACGCATTTACGAGAGACAGCTTCCAGAATCTCCACGAATTCAATACTGGATTAACGTCAAACAAGAAACTGTTTCTGGAATCATGAAGCAGATCCAGCTTTAAAACCAGGAGTTAAAAGTCAGCAGTTGTTGGCCCACACTGTAAGTAGGCTAAGACTTCATCATTTTAAATGTATTAGCATGTATAATTACCGACGGAGCGTTGTGTTTTTTATTTTTTTATTTCAAATGCCAGCGCTGGCTTTGTAGGTTTTATGGGCTAGGCAAAAAATGAAGCAAATTATCATTCAGAAACCTTTATTAAGAGCCGTGTGTGGTGAGGTTCTGCTTGACTCGATTCCATTGACGGCTTTCTCGGTCTGATTCTGCCTCACTGATACTGCAGTCTCGAACATCATTATTTACGTGTATCCACCGTCTATGTTATCCACATTTGGCAGATGCCCGTCCCGCTTCGCCCGTTAAAGGCAATGGGCGTTAATCTTCCGGACAACGTGAGCGACGTGTTTAGCCAATTACAACACACCGGCCCAAACGAACCAATCTGAGCCCATAACGTCATTCTGAGGGAGTGTTTTCATAGACTCAGGAAGTCATCCGCTACTGTGCAGGGGACAGAGGAGAGCGCGGCTGACAATAAAGGTGAAATTTATGAAAAATAAGACTTTTAAAAAAAAAAGAAAAACCACGGATACATGTTATATTGCACCCCATAGACACAATCATGCAAAAGAAAAAGAGCAGTAGACCCGCCCTTTAAACTTTTGGGTCACTTGATTGAGTCTCTCACACCTCTTAAATCAAATCAGCCCTGACTGTCGATTTTTAAAGGTGTTACAATATTTGAAAGAAGACATTTAGGAGGAGGATTTCTATGAGACTTGTAATGATCATTAAGTATCCTGAGTGACGACATCATGACATTAAATCCTTTTTAACCTGCAAATAAAGATCTCCAATATCTTTCAAGTCTTAATACACATGCATCTGGATGTTCTTACACTGAAGACTGAATAATGCATTTAACAAGCATGTTTGTCCTACAGAAATTGCGTGGACATTACTGATCTCCTCCAAATGAATCATTCGGCTAATCTGAGTCATATGCAATGGAAAAACACAAATGCTTCTATTCTCAGGGGATGAGTAAATTGCATTTGTAACTGCAGCACGCCGTCTTTAGTTTTATGTCATCTGCAGTTACACTGAGGTTTCTGTTTTCTGAAACTCATCTCAATTTACTTCACTACAAGTAACATCTGTCTGCAGCCAGCACTGTGGATGTGTGCGCTAATTGTTAAATATAAGTTTACATTTGTGTACACTTTTTTTTAAGTAGTTGTCTACTGCAACTTTACATCTTTATGAAAACTAAAGATGTAACATACTTATTAGATTGGAAGCAGACCCTCATGGATGGAGAGTTTTCTAAAACTATGAATAATTGTCTACTTATCCGTTAGTTAACATTAAGTAAAGTCATCTGAAAAAGAAAAGTGATTTGAGAGAAAGAGCAATATGGTCCATATTCTGTGATATGACTTTAACCAATTCTTAATGTAATTTCAATAATGCATCAACCATTTAACTTAATAGATTATACTATAAAAAGGTATTAAAAATCTAAAAATACAAAATTGAAATGTTTTTAATTGACAACGTAAATATTAGTCAAAACTTTAAATCAATTGACTTTAAATAAATCCTTAAATAATTATGTAAAAAACATGGAGAGTTTTCTAAAACTATGAATAATTGTCTACTTATCCGTTAGTTAACATATACATATATATATATATATATATATATATATATATATATATATATACATACATATATATACATATATATATATATATATACATATATATACATATACATATACATATATATATATATATATACACTCACCGGCCACTTTATTAGGTACCCCATGCTAGTAACGGGTTGGACACCCTTTTGCCTTCAGAACTGCCTCAATTCTTCGTGGCATAGATTCAACAAGGTGCTGGAAGCATTCCTCAGGGAGTTTGGTCCATATTGACATGATGGCATCACACAGTTGCCGCAGATTTGTCGGCTGCACATCCATGATGCGAATCTCCCGTTCCACCACATCCCAAAGATGCTCTATTGGATTGAGATCTGGTGACTGTGGAGGCCATTTGAGTACAGCGAACTCATTGTCATGTTCAAGAAACCAGTCTGAGATGATTCCAGCTTTATGACATGGCGCATTATCCTGCTGAAAGTAGCCATCAGAAGTTGGGTACATTGTGGTCATAAGGGGATGGACATGGTCAGCAACAATACTCAGGTAGGCTGTGGCGTTGCAACGATGCTCAATTGGTACCAAGGGGCCCAAAGAGTGCCAAGAGAATATTCCCCACACCATGACACCACCACCACCAGCCTGAACCGTTGATACAAGGCAGGATGGATCCATGCTTTCATGTTGTAGACGCCAAATTCTGACCCTACCATCCGAATGTCGCAGCAGAAATCGAGACTCATCAGACCAGGCAACGTTTTTCCAATCTTCTATTGTCCAATTTCGATGAGCTTGTGCAAATTGTAGCCTCAGTTTCCTGTTCTTAGCTGAAAGGAGTGGCACCCGGTGTGGTCTTCTGCTGCTGTAGCCCATCTGCCTCAAAGTTCGACGTACTGTGCGTTCAGAGATGCTCTTCTGCCCACCTTGGTTGTAACGGGTGGTTATTTGAGTCACTGTTGCCCTTCTATCAGCTCGAACCAGTCTGGCCATTCTCCTCTGACCTCTGGCATCAACAAGGCATTTCCGCCCACAGAACTGCCGCTCACTGGATGTTTTTTCTTTTCGGACCATTCTCTGTAAACCCTAGAGATGAATGCGTGAAAATCCCAGTAGATTTCTGTAAGAATCCCAGTAGAATCCCAGTTTCTGAAATACTCAGACCAGCCCTTCTGGCACCAACAATCATGCCACGTTCAAAGTCACTCAAATCACCTTTCTTCCCCATACTGATGCTCGTTTGAACTGCAGGAGATTGTCTTGACCATGTCTACATGCCTAAATGCACTGAGTTGCCGCCATGTGATTGGCTGCTTAGAAATTAAGTGTTAACGAGCAGTTGGACAGGTGTACCTAATAAAGTGGCCGGTGAGTGTATATATATATATATATATATATATATATATACACACACACACACACACACACACACACACACATATACATACATACATACATACATACATACATACATACATATGAAGAGTTCAGATGCAAAAGCCAAAAGTTCAGTAATTTCACTTAAATGGAAATGAAGATTACCTATTAATTGTCATTTAAGTGAAATTACTGAACTTAAATATACAAGCTTGATAAAAATTGTCATTTTAGAAGAAAATTTCAAATGGCATTTAGAGGCTTTTGCATCTGAGCTCTTCGTATATACATATCTCAAATATATACATATATAAGTCATATATATATACACACACACAGACACACACACTATATATATATAGTCATATATATAGTAGTCATATCCGTATATCACTGCAACAAAGAAACCCAGCTGATTTTTTAATATTTGTATATGTATACTATAAATACATATTTCATAAATATTTTATAAAATAAATAGTATTCATATTTTTCAGCTAGATTTCTTTGATGCAGTAATTACATCTTATCCAGATATATTCCAAGAAATGTCTATAAAAATCCAGAAAAAAAATTCGACAACGTTTCAGTCTTTTTCTCAGTTCAAAAGAAACCAAATTACACTTAAAAATTGTAGTCTGACAAAAATGAAATACGTTTTTCTAGAAAATTGCATATTTGTGTCATTAAGTGTATGGAAAGTGAGGCTCTGACATTAGACCTAGAACCATCCAATGCCTCTTCTCCTTCCTCAACAGAGCCGTTCCTCCTTGGGATCGAACACAAGCACATGTATGCTCGGTCAGCACTCCTAATCAACAAATGACATGACAGGAAGTGAAGGATAGGAAGAGAGAAGTATTTGTGACACTGTAGCCATGAATGCATTCACAGAGACCGTGATCCAACTAGAATACAGAGAGGCTTATGACATGACAATACCGTCAGAGAGCCGGACAAATCCACTTAGCAACCCTAATCACTGACCAAAACAACAATGTTTGACAGAAATGTGTCTTTTCCTCTTTCTCTGGCTGTTTTTTTGGATTCCACTTGCACTTATATGGGGCCAAAACTCCAGTGAAGTCAACCAGGAGAAATAGACACGGGTCTTGCAAGAAATCCAATGACTAAACTCACTGTAAACAAACCAAAAGTGCACATTCAGGAATCAGCCATTCATTGTGGGTTTTGCAATGCTTTTACCCCTTACACATTCATACATGCATGCAATGCATAACCAAAACCATTTGCCAGAGTACCACGTGGTAGAAGTCGGTAACCCAAACATGGTGCAGAGGCAGAATGCCGTCTTTGAGTACTGCTGTGTTTAAGCGGATGAGGAAGGAAACACAAAGATTTGGGTTTGTATCATGGACAGAACGTGAAGAAAAAACTTCTGCTTAAATGAGAGGAAGTGCTTCAAAACGGACAAAACTCACGAGCCTAGCGAACAGCGTGCATATCAATGCCATCTTGTTTTCCATTTAATGAATCTAGTAGCCAGCCGGTAACTACATATATTACCTAGCCACTAGCCAGCCAAATTCAAAAGGACAGTTCGAAGCAAAGCATGCGTCTAGGCAGGGCTTGACTGCCTTTCTGCTATCTGGTTAATGCCCAGCACACATTGTAGGATATTGGGCTGTCCCAGATGAAGAATGACCAATCGTGTTGTGATTTCTGTGGTTCCAAAACGGTGTTCTACGTCATACAGTGTGAGAGGTTCAAAGAGAGCAGTTTTCAATGACTGACGTTTACATGCAGCCAATTTCCGGGTTATGTTCGGGTTAAGGTCACTTTTCGGGTTTCTGAAACATTAGGGATAACCCGTTTACATGCGTGAGCAGAGAGAGTTTCTCCTGTATACATGGAATTGCAATATCCCGATGTAAACGGCGACGCGCGGTTAGCGTCTAGACGTACGGACAACCTTAAGACGCAAAATGCGTCATTTCCGATTCTTCTTCCTGTATCCAAAGACAACAACAACAGCAGCATGCGGAT
Source organism: Hybognathus amarus (assembly GCA_030378365.1). Lineage (NCBI taxonomy): Eukaryota > Metazoa > Chordata > Actinopteri > Cypriniformes > Leuciscidae > Hybognathus > Hybognathus amarus. The sequence goes on from JAQIUQ010001532.1 coordinate 781,850, forward strand.
AATGAATAGTTCGGGACAGATAGCGATCGTCTTTGTTTGCGCTTTGATGCTGGAAACGTTACTGAGCTCGCTCCAAAAGTATGCTGTGCTGCATCTCGCCATGTTTACTTCCGGTATACTGTGCGCGGATTTTTGTATGCGCCGAGAAGTTCTCTCGTACTCAAAAGACCAAGATTCCTTGCGAATAGAACATGCGCAGAACACAAATCACTATGGGGATATGCCGATACGCGTTTACATGACCAAAAATTCTGGTTAGAAAAGGGGTACCCCAGGTATAATATCCCGGTTTTTAAAATCCGGGATATGAGCATTTTTCGGGTTTTTGCTTGTGTTTACATGGCCGTTTCGCGACCGGGTTATTGCTAATATCCCGGTTTTGAACGGGTTATTGGCTGCATGTAAACGCAGTGAAGGTCTTACGACCAAAGATCGCCTGCAATAATTCTCTTGTGTTGGAAATTTAACATGATATCAGTGCGTTTGCTGCTACGAACCATTAAAAACTGATGAAAATATTCCAGGATTTTTCTCCATTTAATGGACTTTATTGGTAACCAAATGGTTCAAGGTCTAAAAGACAGTTTCAGTGCAAACCACAAACTGTTCAAAGGGCTTTAAACGACACCAGACGATGAATAAGGGTCTTATCAAGCGAAACGATCGCTCATTTAAAAAAAAAAAAAATTAAGTTTTAAGTTTTATAAGCTCATATGGTCGCTTTGCTCTGTTCTGTGATGTGCGTTCATGACTCTCCTGTTCAAACTCGTTCATCAAAATTAACAAATCTTTTTCCGAGTCAATTTGTTCATTTCGTTCGTTGAATGAACAAAATGGCACGAAAAAAGATTAGATCATTTTGATGAACGAGTTCAAACAGGAGAGTCACGAACGCGCATCACAGTACAGAGCAAGGCGACAATTTGAACTTATAAAACTTAAACTTTGTTATATTATTTTTTAAATGACTGATCGAAGACCCTTATTCATCACCTGGAATCATTTAAAGCCCTTTGAACAGTTTGCAGTTTCCATTCGAAACGGTCTTTTGGACCTTGAACCATTTGGGGCCCAGTGAAGTCCATTATATGGAGAAAAATCCTGGAATGTTTTCATCAAAAACCTTAATTTCTTTTCGACTTAAGAAAGAAAGACATGGATATCTTGGATGTCATGGGGGTGAGTAAAGTATCAGCAAAAGTCTTTTTAAAAGTGAACTACTCCTTTAAAACTATTTAGCTAGCTCTATTTGTTTACCACTAGCACATGCTGATTATGTTTCATACTTCTATACTAACTGGACTACAGGGAATCAATCAGACTTTGAATAATTGCAATTAATATGCCATTTTTAGTCTAGCCATGTTTAAATGGATGTTAATATGGAAGACACACTTCTTCACAATTTGTGCAATAAAACAGTCCAAGTTCAGAAAATACAGTCCTAAATCACAACCTGCTGACAGTTAACTTGCACAAGCAATGATAAGATAACAGGTTTTTCTCCATTATTAGTCATAGTTATAGAAAAGACAACAAACACATTAGTCAAGCAAGGGCCGGTTGCATAAAATGCTTAGCCTGTTCTTAGACCTGTCATAACTTTTTAAAGTCAGTTACATTAAAAGTGAGATAGGTCTAATTTAGATATCTGAAAAGTAATAATGTGATAAGAGACACAAAATAAGACCAATACTTTGACGTAGAACCTGTAAGCGCTTCACTGTGTTTATTACGTGAATGGAGTAGCAGACTGAGATTGAATAGAAGAGATTGTTGAATAGTGTTTTTTTTGCACACAAAATGTGCTCTTTTCGCTTCATAACATTAAGGTTGAACCACTGAAGTCACATGGACTATTTTACTGATGTCTTTACTACCTTTCTGGGCCTTGATAGTGGTAATAAAAGGGCAGAAAAGCTCTTCGGATATCATAAAAAATATATGAATGTGTTCTGAAGATGGACGAAGGTCTTGTGGGTGTGGAATGACATGAGGCTGAGTAAATAAATAATGACCAAATTTTAATTTTTGGGTGATCTAATCCTTTATGACACAGTCTTAACTTAGCAGCTATGTTTATGCAGTTGGCCCTGCGCTAGCTTCAAAATGTTAAATACCAGCGTTTAAGTATTTTAGGCAAGGCTTCAGGACTAAACTACAAATGTCTGCTTGTGCTTAAACATACTTTCCCAGAGTTCCTGTATTAATCATCGTTATGCAACTAAGATATTGATTACAGTAACTTTGGCTTGCTACGACATCTATTTGTTATAGGTGGATTCCTGACTTGATTTGGTTACCTTGATTGATTTCTGAGGATTTTTGAACGTGGGATTTTTTTTTAAAATATGTCTTGTCTTTCATCTATATTATTGGTGGATGCCATTAATATGGTTTAAAAGATTATACTGAATGTGGATAATTGTTGTTATAAATACAATCTTGATGACGTCAATATAATTGTTTAAATAGTGGGTGGAGGTTTTGATAGGCTATCTAACATACTGAAGAGGCCTGCGAGCCGAAACGTGTTATTCCTCTGTGAATAATGCAAAATAAAGTTTAAAAAAAATATGGATCAGAGCTGTATTTTGAAATGAACTGAAATTAAATATAAAAATTAAACTAAATGAAAATGTTGCATTGGCAAGAGAAATAAGTTTAAGCTCAAGCAATAAAATGACTAACTTGAAATAAATAAATACTAAAACTTTAACCCCTTAGCTGTCACTTGCCCGTATACGGGCAATCTAACTTTACTTCACTATATTACTATTAAATCCTAATCTATTCATGACAAACTATACATCATTGGAAAGGTCTAAGACTCCTAAATAGATATTTTAGGTCTGTTTTTTCTTACAAATTATGAATGAACAGTAATATATGAATTTATGACAAGAGTGCGCCTCAAAAAAATCAACGTCATTACAGGAGTTTCTGACCTTTGTCACAAAAGGTCGACACACACACTTTTAATAATTGAAACTTTGGTTTTTAGTGCTAAAAGTTCATAATAAAACATAATTAGTATTTGTCAATAAAAAAAGATCAAATTATATTATTAAAAAGTAAGGTAAGAGGTCCTCTAAAAAGTATAATATATTATATATATATATATATATATATATATATATATATATATATATATATATATATATATATAGATATGTATATATATAAATATAATTTTTATTATTATTATTATATCACATATTTTAGTAGTTATCATAAATTAGGAATCATTTGAAAGCTTACGAACTCAGAATTCATCCTGTGAAAACCGTTTTGAAATTGGACGTCTGCGTTACCATAGAAACAGTATTTTTTTATTAGGCCCCTCCCCTTTTGGGCATCATCCTTCATAATTTATTATGAATACCTTTTCTAATCTTGACAAAACACATATTGTCAGAAAGGTCTGAGTCTCAAGGTTCCATATTTAGTGACAGAAGTAATATTTGGAGAGAAATTTATTAATTTGTTATGGCAGAATGCATACAATTAAATTCAATGGAATTCAATGGCACCCGGTGGCCTTTTTTGGTATAACGCCTAAACAAAATCTCATGGGAACTTCAATTTTTGTGATATCAACTTTAAATTTGGAACACAACTTGGTTAGATATATAGCTTTCATTTTATAGTAAAACATATTTTGTAAAATATTTATTTCATATTAAAAAATATATATTAATAAAGTATATTTGACTTACTGTAAATTATAACTTCCATAACTTTTACATACTTACATTTTTTGAAGTGCTTTCACTTTAGTAATAATCTGCTGATTGTTTTCTTTAAAACAAGACCAAACTTAGTGTCTATATTCCAAAGCATTCTTGAATTACAACCATTTAAGTTTGTATAGTGCATTTTAATGTCAATTATCAAAAAGGGGGGTGACAGGTAAAGGGGTTAATGGAAATAAAAATAATTTCAATCTAAATAGTGATAGAATCAACAACATAAATAAAATAAAATGACAAATGTACATAAAAATATATACAAAATGAAAAAATTAATCTTCAAATTTTAAAAAATTTGATCATTTTCAAATTTTTGAAAGAGACATTTGGCATGATCATTTTCAGGAATGACATCATACACTGATGACTTTATTAAGAAATGTCACTTATGATTTCATGTTGACTTCACAAGCTTCAAGGAAGCAACCTGCCAAAAAATGTGTGTGGAAGAAAGAGAAGAGAGAGAATAACAGAGAAGAAAGAACGCCAACAACTGACCTTGACAGTCAGTGGAGGAGAGAAAGGCCCATGGAGAGAGAGGATACATGTTTTCCAACCTGATAAGAGCGGGACTAATTAATTAAAAATAGATAGAGATTTGAAAGTGACATCACTGCTGATACACGTCCCTCCTTTCTACACCTGATGAAAACCTCCCTGATAGCGACAATGAGAATAACTGCAGGAAAAATAAACTGACCAACCTTTTTTAAACTCCTCCAGCATGGAATCCAACTTGGTGTCGTGAAACACAAAATGGACCGGATGGTTGTAGAACTTAGTAATGGTCTTCAACGTAGTGCAATCATCCGGATCCACAAACGCCAGGTCTTTCACAAAGAGGATGTCCATGATATTGGTCCGTTCATCCTCATAAACGGGAATGCGCGTGTATCCGCTCTCCATGATCTCCGACATGGTGTTGAAGTCCAGGACAGCGTCGCTGTTGATCATGAAGCAGTGGCTGAGAGGAGTCATGATGTCCTCCACGGTCTTAGTCCTCAACTCCAGAGCTCCCTGGATCATGTTCATCTCCTCTTTCACCAGGTCGTTGTACGGTTCGGTCACCTTAAGCATCCCCACCAGCTTCTCTCGGTTGTACACGGTGCCGATCTCCTGGCCCAGCACGCAATCCAGGAGTTTGCTGATGGGGAAGGACAGTGGAAAGGTCAGAATCATGAAGAGCTTGGTGATGTGGATGGTGTTGGCACCCACCGCCAAGCCGTGGCGAGAGCAGAGCGCCTGAGGGACGATCTCGCCGAAGATGACTATCCCGATGGTGGACGCCACCACGGCCCCCAGACCTGATCCGATGAGGTCATCGAGCAGGATGGTCAGCGTGGTGTTGACCAGCACGTTCCCGAGGAGAAGAGAGCACAGCAGGTAGTTTCCTTTCCTCCGTATGGGCTCGATCTTGCGTGCGTACTTCTTCTCTTTATCAGTGCCACAACTCTGCACAATCCGCAGCTCCATGGGGTCCAAAGCCATGAGCCCCAGGTTTAGACCACTGAACATCCCTGAGAGCACCAGGAGGAAGGCTATCAAGATGATCTGGAACCAAATGGGAAGCAGCGACTTCTTCATCTCCACCACACGCAACCTTCCATCATCTTCTTCCAGCAGGTACCACTTCCCATCTTGGCTGTGTCTGATGCACAGCGCATATTCCCTCTGGGACTCACTTTTCCTAAGTGCTTTAATTTGGACCCCCAGCACCCCAGAGGTGCCCTGGCTGTTGACATTCATACTTTTGCTGATGGAGATGTCTTTGGTGAAGTCAACACAAGTTGTGTTGATGTCAGAGCTCCTGCCCTCGCTCTGATCCACGAACTTAATCTGCTCCCAAGTGTCATTGCTGATCTGCAGTCCGTAGAACCTGAGCTGGATGTCGCTGTCCTCGGATACCTGTATGATCCCATCCTCGGTGGTCGTGGCAGGCTTGGCGCTCCTCTCCAACCGCATGCCGAGGATCCGGCTGTCGCTCCCCAGGATTCTGCTCTATTCGCATAGACTCTACTCCAAAAGAACAGCATTAAAGTTAGCGTGTACCCTTTCCAACTGCATTCTGTCGCCATGTTTGTTTCACTCTGCGGAATGAGAGTTTACGTCACCTATTCATTTCTCACGACCACGCCCCTTCATTAACATAGCGTCCGCGGAACTCCAATCAGCGAGTGGTTCGTCACCTTATAAGGAAGAACGAGCCTTCTTGGGTTTGGTTGTTAAGGAAGACCGGGTTTTCTGTCCTGTTAAGGTGGAACGGTTTGTTTATACTTCCTCAAACAGTCATTATTACGTCTGAAAATATGAGCTAATACCGCCGTCTATTAAAAAATTGACCTTTTTTACGGAAAATATTACTTGCATAGTCCAATGACGCATTAAACTGATCAAAGCAACAGTAACATAATTATAATGTTACACAAGACTTCCGTTTCAAATGCTCTGCTTTTGAACTTTAAGTGTACTGTTTCAACATTGATAATAATAAGAAATGTTTCTTGAACACCAAATCAACACATTGATTTCTGAAGGATTTAGATAAAATAGATTTTAAAATAGATTAAAATAGTAATAGCAATAATGTTTCACTATATTACTGTTTTTAACATAAGCCTTGATCAACACACTTCTTTCTTACGACTCCAAACGTTTGAACGTTGGTGTATATACTACAGTAATTCACGTAAATTAAAATATACGTTAGGAATATATTGCATTTCACTATATTAATTAATGTCACAATACAAAATATATTTATTGTTTTAACAATCAACGCATAAATTAACTTTATTTAAAATATTTTTAATTAATTATTTTATATGATATATTATCTTTTATGAATTGTAAGTATAAATATATTTTATGAGTATAAATTTGTGTGTAAATGTGAAAGTGTGTGTATGTATTATGTTTTTTAATGTTTTGCAATTGGAAACGTATAGATTCCCGTTTTTACGGCGCCATCTAATGGACAGAGATGTAACTGGCTTGATTAAAATGGATCAACATCAATTTGAACACCATCAGACTGGGTACAAATGAACACTACTGCAACTTTTTGATATGAAAGAGATAGTTTATGGGCCCCATTGATTCCCATAGTATTTCTTTTTCCAATTATGGAAGTCATTGGGTGCCATCAACTTTAAAATATCTTCTTTTGTGTTTAATAGAGGAATGAAACTTATACTCAGCCTTACTATCCCTTTAACAGGGATTACTTTGCATGAATGTAAACTAACCTCTTTACAGGAATCAATCTCGCCATTTACCAAGCTTTAAGTAAATGTTCTTTATTCCAAATATTTTAATTAGATTTAGTCTGTAGGCTACATGGGAACTGGTTATGTTAGACACTCCTTTAAACGTATGCTTAAATAAAAGTCTGAAAAGAAAGAAAAAAATGTGTATATATTTAGTAAATTAATCAAGAATCAATACAATGTCAATCATAAATTTCATCAATATTAAAAGGACATGCAAATCAGACAAAATACAACGAGGTCATCATAGAAAGACATGGACAAAACAGATGCGTTACTGTAAACACAAGAACCTGAGGTAAAACTCATTACTAACCAAAAGTTTACAACATTAATTAGAATTAAAGCCAATCATAAGTTAAATTATAATAAAAAGAGATTATAAATGATAAAAAAAACAGCAATATCACTCTGAATCAAGCCAAATGCTCTTTGTAAACAATATATTTCATAAGGATCACAGATTGTGCGTCAATAACACAAACAAAAGCATATAATAATTTAACCTCTACTAAATTCTGAGGAGGAAAAAGTGTGCAGACTCATTATCTAAACTAATTAATTATCAAAAGGCATTCATTTAAAGAGATAAAACACCAACAAGGCAATTATAAAGATGGCAGAGAAGTGCAAGCTCAAATAATGTGTACCAAGACCGTTTCAGTCTAGTAATTTGCTTCAGTTATTACATTTGATAAACCACAGTTTACGGAAAAGTTCAATCGATAACACTTCGTTACTATATGGCAAATCAACTTGATAACAGCTGCATCTTAAAGAAACACATATAAAGAATAACACTGGCATTGAAGTCAGGATCCAGATGCGTTGATGGACGATCACTAAAGCTTAAATTTCATCCCAATATTTGAATGCCGTGATTGGTCAGTTCAATTAATACTCTCCTCTTCCTGTGAGTAGCTTCATAATTGTGTTTTCCTTTATTAACTACAGCAGATATACTGTATTCAGAGCAATAGTTTCTAAACAGTTTCATAATCTCAATTTACTGGCGTTGCGGCTTGCTTGCTGCAATCATTTCTAACGCTCTGATTGGTTGACCTGACTAGGTAGGAGGACCTCCACTGTGAAGCTGACTGTTTTGGACTGGAAGATGCTGTACGTGTTGTCAAATCGCAGTACATCTGAGAAAATGAAGACAGTACAGTAAATTCATGTGCTTGTTTAATGTTTATCTCAGTTACTTTAGAGTGACTCTGTACTTACACACTCCTGGTTCTGGGCAGGTGAGCGATCCGTCCTCTGGAACAAGGTGAGCGTTGTAACGTCTGATTCGGCACAATTTCCTTCATATCACTGGCCTTCATCCAATCTCCTATTTTCTTCTTCAAATAGACACCAAAACCTACATCGGCACCATCACACGAGAACTGCCATCTGAGGAAGAGTAGATTATCATACATGGACTCCAGACAAGTTGTTTACAATTTCTGGTTGTATTGTTCTAGTTGTTTTCCTCTAGTTTTTAGGACTAATAACATCTGGCAAAGCTATCAATGAAATGATGATGATTTAATGTACACTGTCCCTTTTTGACTTTAAATAAATAAATGTTAAATTTGAAAGTAACTTCATAAAGATTGTCAATTACATCATTACACCAGTAGGTGGCGACAAGTACCTTAAAATAATTCTGAATCATTTTTTATTCAAGAGATTTGTTCATAAATGCTGATTCATCCAATAATGAAACAAATGGAAAGTTGTTTCAAATTCATTAAATATTTTTAAATAGTGCAGCAATTAAAATTGTGTTAGAACATCTAGTAAAGTGGGAGAATCGCATGGGGTTAGTATTTTATTTGTACAAATAAATTAATAGTTTTATATAGCCAGAAAGCATTAAATCGATCAAAAGTGACAGTAAAGACGTATAATTTTACAAAAAAATTCTCTTTTAAAAAAATGAAAGGATGAACCTCCTAATTATCAAACTGTTCTATAACTGTATAACGGTTTCCACAAAATTATGAAGCAGCACAACTGTTTTCAACTGATAATAATAAGTATATTATCAGCGTATTAGAATGATTTCAGAAGGATCATGTGAATCATCTGAAGACTTGAGTAATGATGCTGAAAATTCAGTTTTGATTACAGGATTATATTACATTTTTATTTAATTGTAATAAGATTGCAAAAAATTACTGTTTTCTGTATTCTCAATCAAATAAAAGCAGCCTTGGTGAGCATGAGTGACTTATTTAAAAAAGTATACTGTACAAAACTAGTGCACTATTCTAGTTCAAGGTCCAATTTAGTGGCAATAAGCACATGGACGTGCATGTTGAATCCAGCAAGTTGCTGAAAGTATGTTTAACCTGTTAACTGCCCCCCCACCCTCTTTTTATTAATAAACATTAAAAAATGCACATTTCAAACTTAAATGGTTGTAATTCAAGAATGCTTTGGAATATAGACATATGATTGGTCATGTTTTAAAGAAGACATTTGGCAGATTTTTGTAGAAGTGAAATATATTAAGAAGGTGAAACAGAAAAAAGTTATAGAAGTTTGAGTTTATGGAAATGTACAATGTAAAAAAAAAATATTATTCATATTTTACATAAAATATATATTTCAAAACCTGGGCTACCCTAAAACTGCAGAAAAATTAAAACCAAAAATCTGAACAAGTTGTGTTTCAAATTTTAGGTTGATATCTAAAAAAAAAAAACGATAGTATCCAGCTGCAGACCCGCAGCACATTAGTTTCAGAACCCAGCGCCAGAACTCGGAAGCAAGGGGCGGAGTTACGTTCTAACCAACATGGAGCTTAGGGGAGGAGCTTAGGTTCGAAACCTAGTAACGCCACCCAACGTAATTTGGAGGGTATTTTGCACACGAAACAGCTTTTATTGAACATGAAACCTCTATACATATGTATGTTACTTATGATGCTACATTACAGTACAATAAGCAATTTAAAACATTGATTTTGTGTAATATAATTGTATATAGTTTCAGTTTTCTGTTTCATTGTATTATGAGTTACTTCCTGATCATGATGGTGAAAAAATAATAGGCCAACTTGAAACTTACGGGCATTTTAATGTATAACAGTTTAATCATTTTAGCTAAGCAGTTTATATATAGGCTACGTGTAGATTTACGAAGGTAAGACCTTTGTTTTTTTGTTTTTTATGAAGGAGTTAACTTTGTATAATAAAGCTTTGAAAGATATAAAACAAGACAAGCATTGGAGGTTTTCAAAATTATACACAATTCGATAACTCATTCGACCTCTGTGATATTTTATGTTCTATTTATTTATTTATTGTGTTTTAAAAAATCTTAAATTGTTTTGAAATTGAAGATATGTATTTGTAAGATGATTTTAATCGTTTAATAATTTTTTTTAAAAAAAAAATAAACGCATGTGTATTTTTTTTAATAAAATATACAAATAGGCCTATTTTTTCGTGTAAAATAATAATGTCAAAATCTAAAAAAGAGAGAAAATTCTGCATTTTTTTTAAACGAAACAATACAAATGTATACAAAATGACCAATTCAACCCTAGGCCTGTTTTATCACAACAATGTTGTATATATTTAACTTACAATGTATGAGGAACTCACTCTCAGGCCCATTTTGTCCTTACATTCTTGCTAAAATAACTATAATGCAATAATAATAATTCCGCCCCTCCCTCACTTCCGGTTCTGGCGCTGGGGTTCTGAAACTGGTGGTGCAGCTGGATATATCTCCAAAAAATACGCTTTCAGTAAGATTTAGTTTGGGCGCAGTACCACACTTTTTCACTAGGGCACAACCAGACTCCAACACTGCCCATATAAGGGCGCCTCCATTTCCATTTGTGTTTTGAGTGATATGAACCCATATTTCCACAATTTTCATACAATTTATGAAGTACAGATTCCATTAATAAGTAGTATGGGAAGTTTGGCAGATTTTGATATGAATCCAACCTCTAAGAAACATACAAAGAACATGCATGTGCGTCATAGCTCGCTGCCACATCACACATGGTGAATTTATAATTTTTTCCTTTATATTTCAGACTTTTCAGTCCTTTTTTTCCAAAATAATTGAATGGATGCTATCTTTTGAACTTTTGGAATGAAAACAAACTGAGGTTTCTAAGATTTTTTCATGATTTTTCATGTTCATTGCTATTTTAAAATAAAGGTCTGAACACGCCTTATGAGTATGGAAATATTCTTGTTGCAAATTGATAAATTATGGCTCCTCTGTACTTTATTTTGAAAATCAGTCACCACATATAGAAACTAGAGATTGTAAGCGATCAAATGATGTATAGTTTGTCAATATTACTTAAGGTTTTTACAGAGATGTTATTATTTAAAAAATACAGTGGCAAATGTGGGGTTAAGTTACAGTGACAGTTAAGGGGTTAATGTTTTGTTCACTAAATTAGACCACACCCTAACATCCAAACCCCACCCCAACAAACCCAATATCAATAAATCAAATGCACATCTCATATGCAGAGAATGTTGTTGGTTAGCTAGGTTGGCTTTATAGTAGTCTCATAAAAAAGAGCATCAAGTGCTAAAAAAAGGTATACAGAACTTTACAAAGACCTATTTCAGTAATGTCTCTTTTATGCATGATTTTTTAAAAATAAAATTATTAGCAGCATCTTTAATGTCATAATCTGGTGGTTCATGGCAAACTCCAAATTGAGTAGGAGTCTCAGAAAGTGTTTTGTGCTCACCTTAAAGCACAGTTTGGGGCGAGTAGCTCATATTCCACCTGATGAGATGAGCCACGGCCAATAGTCACACACTGATCATAGTCCACTTTAATGGAGTCTCGAACATAGTAGGTTTTGGGAATCTCTGATCCATACGTAATCTGCAAAAAACACAGAAACATTTGCTTAACATATGCTTGTTTGAGATGAGTTGGTAATAATGAATCCGAATTGAAAATGGAAAAACAAAAGGAGGATGAAACTTACAGAAGCATCATGAGTGCAAAAGATAAAAGCCTCATATTTAAATGTTAGTATTTTATGAACGATGAGGAAACAGAAAGAAAAAAAAACAGACAGGAAAGCAGCGCAAATCAAAGTGGCTTTTAATAAGGAACACACATTGCCTTTACAGTCACTGTGTCAGACTTATTATCCTACATATAGCTTGAGTAGTCTACTCTGAAGCCTGAGGAGAACAATGTTGTCTTAATTTTTATTGTATTTTTTAAAATACAGAAACAAGAGACTAGATTGTCAATGAATACAATAAGACAATAAACAGCATAACATGACAAAAAAATCCGACACGTCGTTAAAAAAAGGTTAAGGTCATGTTGTCTGGAGTCGCAGACCCAAATATAGATGATGGTTGAGAAAAGGAGTCACTCCAAATGATTCACTACTATTTTGATACACAGAAAAAAAGCACATTTAGACACTCACAATCACTAACAATAGTATTACATCACTCAACATAGAAATTAAATCCCAATTCACATTCTTTACATCTTATCGTATGCAAGATTAGAGACCAAATAATACTATACAAGCGGTTTATGGATATAATTTTCCATAAAAATGTAATTTAAACTTCTGTTCCAACATTTGAAGTTAGTAATTTTTTTTAATTCATACTTTTATCCATGATGCATTAAATTGATCAAACGTGAGCTCAAGACTGGACTAATGATGCTGAAAATTCAGCTTTGACATCACAGGACTACATTAGATTTTAAAGTATAGACTATTAAAATAGAAAACAGTTATTTAAAGTTATAAAATTGAGCACATTATTTATCACAATAAATGCAGCATTGGTGAGCATACGACAATTGTTTCATTATTTCCTAATATCTTTTTATATACTCAAAAGTACATACTTGTAATGTGAATGTAGGATTTAGGAAGTATGTGAAATGGGATTTAGCCACAATCTTATTACTCACTCCATAAAAAATCTTTATGAGAACACATTCCAAAGGAAGTCTGTTTTGTGATTTTGTGTTTCAACATGTCATACAAACGTGACCCCATCTGCTTATTAGTACAAACACATTGCATCCCCTTTAGCGATTTTCCCATGAAGGAAGTGCTCTAGTATTCTTTCAGGTTTATTACACGTTTAATAGGCGAGGAAATTGCCGTCCACGTCACACCAGAGGGAAAACAATTCTCTTTAAGACAAAACACACAACTACTATCTTCAGCTCTCTAGCATTAAACACAGAAAACAAACTTTATTTGACTTGTGCGATATCACAGTCCAACAAAAGACTCCAAGGATTGCAGTTAATAAATAATTTGTAACTAAATATCAGTTCACTTTGAGTTTTCACAAAGTCTTCTGAGGTGTTTTTAGCACTTCCAATCCTGCAGGGGGCAGCAGCTTTACCTGTGTATCTACACACAGAGACAAAAGGTCTCATTTCAGAACTATTAATGTTTCTGCATGTTTTAAAATCATCATGAAATCCAAATTGACCAGCCCTACTTCTTTAGGGAATATTGCAGTGTTTTTATAATAAATGATTTATCCGTGCACATCATTATTATTTTATTAAAATCGCCCTTAAAAACTTTCATCATGACTTCCTCTTCCTCTTGCAGCAACATCTCTGTTCACTGATGACATTTTTACTGGCTCCCTAAATTTTTTCTTGATACTTTTTTTACTTTTTCAGAATGGTATAGAATGTTATTTTTGGCACTTGTTATATGAACACGCACACTTGTGATCTTAAAAAGAATGGGAAATGTCTGAAAAAAAGCAGTAGTCTTTGAAAATGTCTAAATATATAACCAAATGCAAAACCTAACAAAGTAATTATTTCTGAAAATATAATTACAGGCAACTATTTTTTATTATAATATAGAGGTGAAAATTATATACTTTGAAATTTTCTGTTTAAAGGTACAATATGCAGGTTTTTTGCAGTAAAATATCCAAAAAAACACTAGGCCAATGTTACATATTTTGTTTAGTTGATTACTTAAAATATTTCCAACTATTTGTAAATCGTGAGAAAATTGCGATTTTTAACCAAGGAAATGGGGCGTGTGAGCAGGGGTGAGGAGTCGCCAGTCAATGACGTCATATCTGCGTTACCCCGGTTTCCGCCAGTTTTGACCTCGTACGCAATAGTAACCATGGCAACAGATGTGGACAACTGGGTTCGGTTATTCCTGTTATGCGTGCTCTAGTGTTGTCAAAAATATCGATATTTTGATAAATATCGATATTTCGATAAATATCGATACTGAAATATCTGAACGATACAATACTAATTTCCCGAAGTATCGATACTAGCCGTGCGGTCACTTTCACTTCTCTCCAAATGCGCGTTGACAAACTCCACACGTGACGCACTCGTCTCATTTGCTCTGGTTAAATAGCAAAAGTGAAGTTAATGTCGGAGAATAGTGCGGACACGCATTAACAACACGCCGCGAGCGAGCAAGTCGGAGAATAGCGCGGACACGCATTAACAACACACCGCGAGCAGTCATCTCGGAGAATAGCGCGGACACGCATTAACAACACACAGCGAGCGAGCAAGTTCGGAGAATAGCGCGGACACGCGCTACACACCGCGAGCAGGCATGTCGGAGAATGAAAACAGACTTAGGAACAGGCTCCTATGATCAATTGGATTACACACACTAATTAAACTAAACAAAGTGGCATATCTTAATTCAATAATAAAATGCCTTTAACTGAAAATTGAATTTTTAATCTTATTATTATATATTACTGACACTCTATCCTCCAATTTGATACTGGTAAGTGCTTTTATGTTATTATTATACTTTATTTTAATCTTTGATAACAGTAATAAAAATACAACAGATAATGTTAGCTCTGGTCCAATTAAAAAATATTAACAAATAGAAATAAATGTAAGTAAAATGTACCTCATTGTCATGTTCTAGACTTGTTATATTTAGCTTTAAATAATACAAAAAAAAACTTCCCCCTTAATATTGTGCAGTTTTTTTCTCCGTGGTATCGAAAATGGTATTCGAATATCAATTTTTTTCAAGGTATCGTATCGAAGTTAGAAATTCTAGTATCGTGACAACACTAGCATGCTCAACAGCGCGAGCGTCCCTAGCAGGGTTTTGTTCAAACATTATGGACCATGGCAAGCAGACTTTGAGACAAATAGAGGACTAGAACGAAGATCAACATCTTTCGAGATGCCGAGAGCTCCACGTCCGCGACTAACTTCGACTTGACAGAGACGTGAGTGTTGCATGTTACTGAGCAAACAGGTGAGCAAATGTATATCGATGCTATGTAGTTCAACATGATGAAAAGTTAGAGTATGATCTGTATGTTATTCTCTGTTAATCTAGCTTAGTCTCATACAGCCAACAAACATCCTACCTAACAACATTCAACACACTCAAATCGTTTAGTGTGATAGTGAAACTGTTAGAGCAAGTGAAGCACCGCTGCGTTACCTCAAGTTTAATTCCTCTAATAAACTGTCCTGTGTGAGTAATTCAGCACTTGCGTGTAGTTCGGTAGAGTTAAATGTCCTTATTCCTTTATATCCGCGGACTCGCGTCTGCGCGTGTGGCGCTGGTATACGTCTAGCAATCGCGCACTGCTTCATGCTACAGTCATGTTACAAACATCAATGTATTCACTAACCCCTAAAAGATCCATCAGCTTGATGACAAGATCCATAATTCCGCTTAATGCAGAATATACGTCATCAATATACAGCTTTGTTATTGTAAGAGGTTAGCGACCCCTAGTGGCGAAACAATCTTGCATATTGTACCTTTAATAGTGTTACTTGCAGCTTTTGTTAGTGAAATAGCCTGAGTGAAAACTTTTTTTCAGTGAAATGAAATCTCTTCAAAATACAAAATATTAAAGAATAAATATTCCTGAAACAAAACAGTACATAAATTTCAATAAAATTAACATTAAAATAAACCCTTTTAGTGAGGAATGCCAGAGGGTTAAATAAGTGTTGTCCGTTTGACGGGGTGCTTTTCAAGTGCCCGTCCTCCTGTCATAACAGCCCTTTGCTCTTCACATTTAGGACTTTATCACAAACAGAATCATAACCACAACGCTAAGACAGACTGAAGGGGGAGATTAGTCATGTCATGTGTTCCAAAGCTTCAACCTTGCCAACTGATCAACAGAGTAATTAGCCTATGCAATAACCATAGAAGCTATCCAACGGGCTCTCATCCAGATTACACCACAGCGTACCATAATGAAGTTTAAATGTTGTGCAAGAGGAAAATTAAAGATAATGTGATATATAGATAAACAACCATTTGACAGTTATTCCCACCCCTCTGTTGCTCTGAGACTACTGGGCTCCAAGAAAGCATCTATAAGAAGATTGTGAGAGGCAACAGGCTGTATTTCTTGGTATTGCTAGATTATGTGGGTAAACTGGCATTAGGATAAGCAGGAAGCTCTTATAGGTGAACTAAATAGGCGAATATGCAAATATAAAATGTTAAAACTGAGTGACCAGGTGGACTGAACATTTTCTGCCATTGTTTCATAACAATAAACTGAAAAGGAAATGATCTCAAGACAAATGCTGATGCCTTAGAATAGCACTGTTGGAAGTTATACTAGCAAATAATACATCTTATACATTAATTTCATACAAAAAAATATACTCCAAAACAATAAGCAATGACCATAAAAGGTTCAAATGATGAAGCATGTTTCTATGCTGCTAGATCGTTGAGGAAATGAACAGTATACAAACAGTCCATAATGAACTTTTTCCAAGCACTCTTGACAATAGCACATGAGAAGGCTATGAAACTAATTATTTAATGTTAACGAGTTAAAGAAGTAGTTCACTTTTTAAAAAAACGTATGTTGATAATTTACTCACCCCATGTCATCCAAGATATCCATGTCATTCTTTCTTCAGTCGAAAAGAAATTAAGGCTTTTGATGAAAACATTACAGGGTTTTCTCTATATAATGGACTTCAATGGGAACCAAATGGTTCAAGGTCCAAATGAGAGTTTCAGTGCAGCTTCAAAGGGCTTTAAACAACACAAAACGATGAATAAGGGTCTTATCTTTGAGAACGATCGGCCATTTAATAAATAAATAACAAAGTTTAAGTTTTATAAGCACAAATGCTCGCCTTGCTCTGTTCTGTGATGCGCGTTCGCTGACTCTTCTGTTCGAACTCGTTCATCAAAATGAACGAATCTTTTTCAAATCCTTTGGTTCATTCAACGAACGAAAAGAACGAAATGATCTCGAAAAAAGATTTGTTCATTTTCATCGTCTGGTGTCGTTTAAAGCCCTTTGAAGCTGCACTGAAACTATCATTTGGACCTTGAACCGTTTGGTTCCCAATGAAGTCCATTATATGGAAAAAAATCCTGGAATGTTTTCATCAAAAACCTTAATTTCTTTTCAACTGAAGAAAGAGAAAGACGTGGACATCTTGGATGAGTAAATTATCAGCAAAAGTGAACTTATTTTTTAAAGTGAACTAATCCTTTATTAATGTCTAAAATAGCATCATATACGAGCCAGAAAAACTCTCTGTGATGCTGCTAACTGTCATTAAACTATAACCTTGCTCTTGTTCCTTATATTGAATTTTTTGGTGGTTTAACAGATAGACTGACTTAAAAAGAAAAATAATCTTAAGTAAAGCATCAGATAGAGATGCCAAGAGAGAAAGTCGTCTTTGTACAGCTAGACCTCAAGGTTGGTCAAATGGGAACTGTTGTCTGATTCTTATGTGGTTTTCGCAACTTCCCTAATATCTCAAGTGTCAATCTATTAAAAAAGAGAAGTGAAAGAAGAAATTTTGGACAGCTGCAGCTCAACAATACCTCGTTCAGCAAGTCAATGTCACTTGGCCAACACTAGAATGACGTGTGTGGAGTGTCTCTAACTCACCATGGTCTTACATTTAGGGTCACCATCAGGGTCGGTGAGTTTACCCCCATAGTACGCAGGGAGCTCCTCAGGGTCGATGTATTTCTGTAACAACTCCTTCCAGTTTGCTGAGGACACAGACACAGAAGCTTAAGTCACGGCAAACTTGATTTGTGAGTAAGCATCAGCGTGATAGCTGAAGGCCCCTGATTTACAGTGTTTTTTGTTCTTTGCTTAGGGGTAAAAAGAAGTTTGAAATACATGTATACTGTTAGGAAACATCCCAATGCTGCTCTGTGAATATGTAAATTAATATGTAAATATGAGTAGGTAAATATGTGCTATACGCTGAACCTCTCAATACACAACAAAAATAACAGCGGTGAGGAAACTGCAGCTAACAAAGCATCTGATCATAGTCATGTGGATATGTTCTCGCCAGTTCTGCAATTCAGCACTTCGGTCAAGTCACGTTTATTCATACATCAAGAAAGTTGCATGGCAAGCCGTTTCAACTCGCCTAATTTTGTTCAAAATGACTTGTTTGATTTCACTTGAAGTATCGGGGCCTTAACATTGTTTAATCAACATCTATGTATCATATTAACAACATCTAAGTATGGTATTTGAGAAGCTTTCCACCTGAATACATGATTTAAATACAGCTGAATTATTCAAAATGATTAGACTTTCTCTGAGCAAGTGTTATGAAAGCAATAGCAACAGATGAATTGTATAGAAAAACATTAGTGTAGTAAGATACATGTGTTAGCTTACATCCCAGTACGATGACCTTACGGCGAGTGTCCTCGCTCAAAAAATGTTTCACCAGATTGTAAGCCACAGGAAACAGTTTGGGAGCTGCAACAGAAACAGTGCAGAGAGATTCAGATATTACAAGTGGTGCATCACAGTGGCACGATATACAATAATGTATTGCTTGCTTAGTTCCTATGAAATACGTTTTATTTTTCTTAAATTCTATTTTTTTCTTTCTTACTTTTATAATGTTTCTAGGATTTCGTTTTAATGGTTTAATTACAATTTTTGTAATCAAAAATATTGTCTAATCAATTGGATTCATTAAAATAAAATTTTCGATTTATAATGCAACATGAAATGCGTTTTATTTGTCTGTTTAAATGGTAAACTTTACAACAAGGTTTAATTTGTTAACATGCATTAGTTACCATGAACAATAAACCAAACTTCTACAGCATTTATTAATTTTAGGTAACCTAAATCTCAGCATTTATTAATACATTTTTAAGATCAAAAGTAGAACATCTTTAAATAAAGTTTTTAAAAATGTTTTTTTTTAACTAACATTAACAAGGGTTAATAAAATGCTGAAGAAATATATTGCTCATTGATAGCTCTTGTTAGTTAACTGATGTACATAAATGAGATCTTACTGTAAAACATAACAAATAATTTTTTTCTAGATTCCGTGTTTTATGATTTAACAGTTTATCATCAAAAATGGTGGTTATCAAATAAATGCATAAAACTTTAACATTTAAAACAAATTAAAAATAAATAACAAAACGAAATTTGAACAATCACAGAACAAAGTGCTAAAAAGTTTTACTGTTTAAATTAACGATCGATTTTGACGATCAATTGTGATATTTGATTAAGTGTACAACCCTACTTTTGATTTATTCATCTAAATTTTGCAATATGCTGTGAAATTCTGCTTTATTGTTACTGTAAATTCATTATTTTGACTGGATTCTGTCTGTGTTTCCTGCATCATGCAAATCAAAGGGCCCTACTTACTAAAAAACTTGTTAAAAAGCCACTTTTTAATTTTTAGTCGGATGAGTTATAAAACTACAACTGACCTTTAATGACAAATAACCTCTTGAGTCCCTCTGGATAGTTATCTTCAAACATGGTGAGAACCTATGAAAAAAAAAAATGAAATAAATGAGACCACAGCAGTCTGACGCACCTGAAAGAGCCAAGCAACATATTAATAATCGAGAAACAAATAAAAAACACACCTCTCCATAAGTCTCTATCGCCGGCTTATATAAGTGCTTCATTCCCAGACGTCACAGTCATAGACCATAGTAATGGACTCCATGTTCCTACCCAACTGGGAGAAAAGAACAAGAAACAGACATGATATGAGAGATTATAACCACAGGACCAGTTGTATAAACTGTTAGGATGAGTCTTAAGAACTAGTCCTTAGCCAAGGTATAACCAGTTACTTTTCAGATTCCAATTAAACCAATCTACATTTTTATGTAACGCCTTAAAAAGTTATGAGCAGTCTTAAGGAAAATACTGATAAACTATTCTTGTGTGAGAACGCAAAAGTTTTCTCAGTGTATTGAAATGTATACAAAATAATAAAATGAACA
>JAQIUQ010001533.1:0-15000 GCA_030378365.1 Hybognathus amarus
TGCTATCCACATAACAGTGTGTATTAATTATTTATTTCTTATGTGTTTTTTATGTGGTTTGTAACGTGGTTGTGCCAGT
Source organism: Hybognathus amarus (assembly GCA_030378365.1). Taxonomy (NCBI): domain Eukaryota; kingdom Metazoa; phylum Chordata; class Actinopteri; order Cypriniformes; family Leuciscidae; genus Hybognathus; species Hybognathus amarus. The sequence goes on from JAQIUQ010001533.1 coordinate 80, forward strand.
GTCCAAAATGAATTTCTATCCAGTACACCTGAACAGACAATGAAGTTAATCAAATCAAATTCGCATTCATGTTATTATATGCCTATATATAGTCGGATATGATGGACTTGATTTATTGTAATTGAGAATGAACGTGCACGCGCATCCGATGTCTCTTTACGCGCAAATCACTCTCATATTTACTCGTATATTTACGAACGTTTCATGAATGAGACTCACTGTGAGGAACTGCAGGCACTCCAGCCAACGGTGACGTCACGCGCACCCTCTATTAATAATTTCTGAACATTGAATCTCAGAATTTATTCACCCTTTTCTCATGGTTTCTCAATAGAGTTCATACAAGTATAGTAGAAAAGCAATAATTCTAATCATTTGCTCATTGCAACGCAGTGTGACAACATGCCCCGCCTGCACAACTGGGACAGCTTGCAGAATCTCTCAACTGTTAATTAACAGATATAAGATAAAATAATATCAGACTTGTTTAAAATTAACACAAGAAACTTACTTTTGCTATGGTTAAATAAATGTTCAGTAATATCTTCAATATATAGGCTATATATTTTTATAATTCTATAGTGTTGATGGCAACTAGAAAATTCGTCTGCTAACCTCCATAATGTGTCGTGTTTCAAATCAATGCCAGTTGGTACTCCTAATCAAATGATAACATTAATTACTTCCAGGTGGTGGTTAATTAATTGAATTAACCAGATGAATGCGTTCCTGATCTATTAGAGTCTGAAGAGTGGCTTGATAAGGGTCTTGGGTGATCTGTCCTCATGGCTGTGAGGGAGATTTGTGTTTGGAAGAAGCTCATTTTCATCCTTTCTTTGCTGTTGATGAACTTAAAGAACCAGGTAAGTACCATTAGACTTTGAAGTGAACAGAAGTATTCTGTTTTTATGTTAGAGTTGTTTACTAAACTTTATAGATGGTGAAAATAAGCTTTGTGAACCATTGAAGCTTTCCTTCAATACCATTACTACTCTTGGTTTGTTTGCCATCCAGTGATCAAATGGATGATGGTCCTGTGTTGTTGCTGTTTTTTTTTTTCCCTTTCCTAACCTTGATCATTCCTAACAGATATCCATGACTCATGTTGATAAGACTCCAATTGCAAACAAAGTGACAGCGTCGATATGGCTCCAGCAGTGCAGATTCTGGTCTACAGCGAGATGTAGACTACAGAGTGAGAATGTAGCTGTGCTCTCTTACCACCCTTGACTCCAGTGTGGACCATCTGCCATTCGGCCTCCCTCTGTTGGACATTACATCTTCTTCGCCATGGACTTGCGGCCCCTTGCGCCTCATTCACGCCTTTGACTCAGCGCCGCCCTCCCTCATGTTCCACCTCCATCTATGGTTGCTGCAGCTCAGCCTCCAACCTCAGGATCACTGCTTTCACTTCAAGGGTTCGGCGCTGTGGCCTAGTCGCGGTCGCCTAGGTCTTTGTGTCTCACTGCCTCATTGCTTCTCTGGCTACGTGGTGTGCTCCACCTCCATCACCTCCGGTAATCCCCTTGGTAGTGTTGGGACTCTTCACTCCATGGCTACTCCATTCTGCGACACCGCTGTGGGATGCAGTCCTGACTGTGGGCTGGGTCTCCGTCTGCCCTTCCCTGCTCAAGGCCATCCCCCCCTGACTGTCACCACCATCTGCACCAACCTTTTGCATGCTTCTCTTCGGCTTTTTATTGTCCTCCAGCTAAGCCGCATTCCAGCATAGCCATTGGATAAAATGTAGTCTTTTCCGTCCAAGCCGCCCGCCCGTCCGTCCGTCCAAAAGCCCGCCCGCCCGTCCGTCCCATCCAAAAGCCCCGCCCCGTCCCGTCCGTCCGTCCCAAAAGCCCGCCCGTCCGTCCGTCCAAAAGCCCCGCCCCGCCCGTCCGTCCGTCCAGATAGCCCGCCCGCCCGTCCGTCCGTCCAAAAGCCCGCCCGTCCGTCCGTCCAAAAGCCCGCCCGTCCGTCCGTCCAAAAGCCCGCCCGTCCGTCCGTCCAAAAGCCCCGCCCCGTCCGTCCGTTCCAAAAGCCCGCCCGTCCGTCCGTCCAAAAGCCCGCCCGTCCGTCCGTCCAAAAGCCCGCCCGTCCGTCCGTCCCAAAAGCCCCGCCCGCTCCGTCCGTCCAAAAGCCCGCCCGTGCGTCCGTCCAAAAGCCCGCCCGTCCGTCCGTCCAAAGCCCGCCCGTCCGTCCGTCCAAAAGCCCGCCCGTCCGTCCAGCATAGCCATTGGATAAAGCATAGCCATTGGATAAAGCATAGCCATTGGATAAAGCATAGCCATTGGATAAAGCATAGCCATTGGATAAAATGTAGTCTTTTTCCAGCATAGCCGCCTTGTCTGTCCGTCCAAGCTGCCCGTCCGTCCGTCCAAAAGCCCGCCCGCCCGTCCAAGCCGTCCGCCCGTCCGTAGCTGGAGGAAAGTTTGGTGCAGGTGGTGGTGACAGCCAGGGGGGTGGCCTTGAGCAGGGAAAAGCTGACGGAGACCCAGCCCACAGTCAGGACTGCATCCCACGGCGGCGGCGCAGAATGGAGTAGCCATGGAGTGAAGAGTCCCAACATTACCAAGGGGATTACCGGAGGTGATGGAGGTGGAGCACACCACGTAGCCAGAGAAGCGATGAAGCAGTAAGACACAAAGACCTAGGCGACCGCGACTAGGCCGTGGCGTCGCAGAATGGAGTAGCCATGGAGTGAAGAGTGCCAACACTAGTCTCCCAAGTTTTTGAGGTGAAAAAATATGGTAAGTTGTTGTGTGAGGGCAGTTCAATGACAGATCTGAGGCCTTAATCTAAAGCACTTTGTTTCTGGTTTAGTTTTGCCCAAGTTTGACGTGACTGTAAACACACAGCAGACCTACAGCGTTGCAGTTATGGGACTGAAAGTTGAGTCTTGTGCCAAGTGAGTGATGCTTTTTTTTTTTTTCTTGTCTTGTGGTTGGTCAGTTCTTTATCTGGGAAACATCATAACAAGATATGCATATGGCCAACCTGTACCTGGTCAAGCCTTAGTGGAAGTGCGCCATGGTCCATTTCCATACAGTCTGCTTCATAATTTGACCTGACAAGACATCCACTTTAAGCCACAAAGTTGATATTCTTCACTGTTTGTTTGGACTTTCTCTCGCAGATGTAATGTCAATCTACAATGGTGTCCTCTACAAACAAAGCTGTATATCTCTTGGAGGGGAGCAACTGGCATCAACAAACTGCTGTTGAATCGAACCACAAACAAGAATGGACGGGCTGCGTTCTCCCTAAACACTGCTAATCTTAAGGCTGATCTGAATCTGGTGGTACGACTTGTATTTTGTAAAAATTAAGACTTTCTCTAGCATGATGCTGATTAAGTTTGATCTTCCCCAGGTGACCGCTAATCCAGAGCTTTTTTTATGGTCCTAAATCGCCATACTTCACTGCAGATACAAGGTTTGTTCAGCTTCTCCTACCTGTTTCTCCCGACAAGCCATCGTTTAGTGAACTGACTATAGTGAAGCTCACTCAGCCGCTCAAATGTGGTGCTTCGTTTCCAGTGACTGGAGTATTCATTTGTTGGAGAGGCTGGTAGCTGCAGCGCTGACATAATCTATATGGTGAGTGGACATTAGTTTTGTAGTTAAGTTTGCTGGTCTGTTTGTTCCGCTGCTCCGCAACTTACACACCTATGTCTTCTGTCAGGTCTTATCCAAAGGAGTGATCGTCCTCCATGGATTTCAGACGGTTAAAGCAAAGGCTGTTGATGCTGTCCCAAACGGCTATGTGACGTTCCAGTTGTCTGTCAGCGTCGATATGGCTCCAGCAGTGCAGATTCTGCTCCACAGCGTTCTTCCCAGTGAGACTGTAGTTGCTGCTAGTGTGCCGTTTGACACCGATATGTGTTTCCAGAACCAGGTACTGTGTGATGTGTAGCTATTTTTCAATTTGGGAATGTTGGTGTGTGTCTTACAGCGTGTTGGTCCTTGTTCCAGCTGTCTCTGCAGTTTTCTCCAGCTACAGCTGTTCCTGCGGAGGGAAATGTTCTGATGGTTTCTGCTCAAGCAGGATCTCTGTGTAGCCTCAGTGCTGTAGATCGGAGCGTCTGGATCATGGAGCCAGGAAGACGTCTGAGTGCTGAAAGGATTTCTGTGTGCCTCAATCAGGTTTTTTGTTTGGGCTTTTAATCTGAATATTTCAGTGTGTGGCACTTCTGACTAGAATGCCTGAATTTTTATCGCTACTTCAGTGAACTGAATGTGGTCTTTTAATATGACTGTCGAAAGTGCGTCCGTGTGCGTGCGTCCGTCTGTGCCGTGCGTGCGTCCGTCCGTCCGACACAAAGACCTAGGCGCCACAGAATGGAGTAGCCATGGAGTGAAGAGTCCCAACACTAGTCTCCCAAGTTTTTGAGGCGGAAAAAATACGGTAAGTTGTGTAAGGGAAGTTCAATGACAGATCTGAGGCCTTAATCTAAAGCACTTTGTTTCTGGTTTAGTTTTGCCCAAGTTTGACGTGACTATAAACACACAGCAGACCTACAGCGTTGCAGTTATGGGACTGAAAGTTGAGTCTTGTGCCAAGTGAGTGATGCTTTATTTTTCTTGTCTTGTGGTAGGTCAGTTCTTTATTTTATTTTTATTTTTATCCATTTGCCTGTGCTTGACTTAATTGTGTCTTTGTTCTCCTACCAGATGAATGCCATGGGCTGTGCCTCTCTTACTGTTGATACGTCAGTGTTTTTCAAGACCAAATTTGAAGACCAAATGCAAGACACATTTCTTGCAAATGTGAATGTTACCGAGGAGGGAACAGGTGAGCTATTGGCTGATCTGAACTATATACTCTATCATCTTTACAAGACGTGCACTTTAAGCCACAAAGTTGATATTCTTCACTGTTTGTTTGGACTTTCTCTCGCAGATGTAATGGTGTCAATCTGCAATGGTGTCCTTTACAAACATAGCTGTATATCTCTTGCAGGGGAGCAACTGGCCCAACAAACTAATGTTGAATCTAACCACAAACAAGAATAGACTGGCTGCATTCTCCCTGATCTTAAGGCTGATCTAAATCTGGATCTAAGATCTAAAGGCCTGCATTTAAAGAGTTCATATGTATTTAAAGCGGACCAGAACTAACGAAAAGTATGAGCACTGGATCAAGTGAAAGGAGTTCGTATGTGGAGACATATCAAGATTTGCCGCCATCACCGCCGCGGCCAATGCCCCGTACTCTGACTTCTCCAAGGCGATTTTGCAGATCAGAGAGTTCTCTCCTCAAGTCCATATACAGCAGCCACTGAGGGCAGGTCAGTTCTGCCTAGAGATCAAGACGATCCTCCTCAGCACATGAGGGCACTGCCTGTAGATTTACAAGGTGACCTTCTGCATTCTCATTCTGTCAGTCACAAGAGATTGATTATCTCACTGACAACCTAGGAGACCTGAGACTACCAGGCTTGGCAACTCGGCTAACTTCAAGTCACCCATTTCTCTTCTTATGAACCAACTCAATCCCAACACAAGCTAGCCCATCAAGAAGATGCTACATATCCTCAACCTGGTATTAGGCACATAGATGGACCACGTGGTTGCTACAACACAGACCACAGAGGCCATAACTATATGTCCACTGACCAAAGAGATTGCAACCAATATCCCGCAGCTGTTCAGTTTATGCCTCAGAACTACAGTCAAGAGACAGCAGCTACGTATGGGACTTATAAAGATCATAGTCTGAACTGCAAACCCGTCCGCTATTTCCCTTCCACTGAACCATATGGTTATCAGCAACCTTATCATGGGATTCCAGCTACAAGTCCAGTCTATCAAGATGAGAGACTTACTCCAAGGGATACATTAGCTCACCATGCACATGAGAGACATGCATATGAGAGACACTCAGACAGCTATGGTCAATCAGCTCCTAATCCTGCAGACAAATCAAGCTTCTTGACCCCACGACAGTACGCATATTACGCTCAGCCTGAGACATATCAGCCATACCACCCAATGCGCCCTCCTTCTCTTCCATATCCTCATGTAGAGCCCACCTACAGAGGTCCTATTCCCACCATTCCTCATTTTTGCAGTGAAGATCCCAGAGAGTTTGCACGACTCAAAATTGCACTGGAGAATTTGCTACCTGCCGGGGCTACAGAACATTTCAAGTACCAAATACTTGTTGATCATCTGAAACAGGAGAATGCCTTGCTCATGGCAGACTTGTACGTCAACAGCAGGTACCCATACACCAACACCATGAGGTCTCTAACTGCACTTTATAGTCAACCACATCAACTCGCATTACAAAGAATTGCAGAATTGATGGATGGCCCAAAAATCAGGAGTGGTGACACTAAATCTTTTAGAATGTTTGCCCTCAAAGTGCGTGCATTAGTTGGAATGCTGAACCAACTTGGAGCTAAAGGATGGACAGAGCTCAAATGTGGGTCACGTGTTTCACGTCTCCTTGCCAAATTGCTTCATGATCTTAAAGCAAACTTCAGAAGGTTTGTTAACCCCATTCAGAACCCAGTTCCAACACTGATAGAACTCAGCGATTGGCTAGAATATGAGCTCAGAATACAAGAGGATGAGTCACAGTACGTTAGTAATGTAAGCAGAGTCTACTCTCAGCCACAGAGAGAACAGCAAAGGAATTGCAAGCTGGTTCAACGATTTGCTACTGTCTTGCATGGTGGCGAACGGAGTAAACCAGCAAGTGTTACAGCAGTCAAGAAGGAGAAACCGACAAAGTACTGCCCCTTCTGCAACACTGTGCAGCATTACTTCAATCAGTGAGCTAATTTCAAACTGCTGAATCAAGATCAAGTGGAGTCTTGGCTAAAGTCAATTCAGAAGTGCTTTAGTTGTGGCTGTAATCACCAGATCTCACAATGTAATCTTAAAGTCAAATGCAAAAAATGTGAAAAGAGACTTTTAGAAATACTGCATGACTTCAATGCCAAAGGTAAACATGAAACACAAGCTTCAGCAAAAAACAGTTGTCTTGTGAAATCAGAAGTAGAGACTTTGTATATGGACAGACCAACTGCAGGCAGCAAAGTTCTTTTGAAGGTCAGCCAAGTGATCTTGAGAAATGGAGAGAAGGAACTTGACTCATACGCTATATTGGATGACTGATCCGAGAGCAGCACAACAACTTGATCTTCAAGGACTTCCTGAAGATATAGCCCTCCGTACTGTGAGACAAGACATACGGGTTGTTCATGGGCGGCTGTTTCATTCTCCGTAGCTTCTGCATTTAAGCCAAACAAATCCTTCACCATTGAAAGAGCTTTTACAGCCAAAGAACTGAGCCTCGCAAAAAACACTTACCCTGTTAAGTTGCTGCAGAAGAAATACAGATATCTACAAGGTCTGCCCATTCCCTCATTGCAGCAGGTTCAACCACTCTCACTCATTGGCTCAGATTATCCACATTTAATCACAGCTACAGACCCAGTACGTCTCGGACCTCCTGTCGGTTCCTGCTGCTGTGAAAACTCAGACTCGGGTGGACTCTGCAGGGCCCCTCAAAATTCCTTGCCAGTCATCTCTTACCACAACAGTGTCTAACCTCCACTTTGTCAGCCGAAGCCGAACTGTTCAACAATGTACAGAAATTGTGGGAAATGGACACACTTCCATATAGGAGTGAGACACCGAAGCGGTGCAAATCCTTGAGGAGAAAATAATCAGGGTGGCAGTCAGAGACATTCAAAGGTATGCAACACCTCTCCTCTGGAAAATAAATCTTTCACCTTTGCAATCAGCTAAAGAAGCAGTAACAGCCCATTTAACCCTCATGTGGTGTTCAAAACCCTATAACACTTGTGGTGTTCCCGGTCAAAAATGACCGGCCCATAAAAAATAGCTTATAAATCACTCATTATACCATATTTTCACCCAATTTTGGATTCAATCTTTTTGTCAACTTGTTCTCTTTCAATTAGGACTGGTTTTATATTTCTGTTTGCATCTGATTAATTGTGGGCCTCATTTGTCTGAGAGTAGGCATCTCATTTTTTGAGTAAAAAATAAATAATTTGAGTAAATTTGGAAAAAAAAATTTAAAATGGCTACTGTTCATCACACTAGTCTACTCTAATGTTTCACCAGGATTTTTGTTTTTAAACTTTTGTTTTGTAAAAAATTTGGCACATAGTCACACTTGTGGTGTTCCCGGTCAAAAATGACCGGCCTATAAAAAATAGCTTATGAATCACTCATAATACCATATTTTCACCCAATCTTGGATTCAATCTTTTTGTCAACTTATTCTCTTTCAATTAGGACTGGTTTTATATTACTGTTTGCATCTGATTAATTGTGGGCCTCATTTATCTGAGAGTAGGCATGGTCAAAAATGGTCACAATGGGCGACCATTGAAAGTGAATGGGAGAGACTGAAAATAACAGAACAATTTAGTTTTCAGGAGCATGTTCATTATTTTCATGTACTGTACACGTATGAGCATGTGTGCTTCCTAACATCGAGCCCTTGGACCTGTGCATGTATCGATGCATTTATACACACGCTACCCACACACACACACGTTAAAACACACAAACTTTTTTGAGTATTACACATTCTTTTCCATAGAGAGAAATTTGATCCTCCTCTCTAGTTTCTGAGTCAAAAATCTGATGAATTACATCATGTGCAGAGAGCTGCTTTGCCATTGTGCTCCCACAAATGAATGACAAGCAAGGTGCTGTGAGGCATTTATATATGCCTCTGTTCCTAGTTCTGTGCGAGAACCAAGGGGGTAATCCATCGACCGGAAGTTGAAGCCTCGCGGGAGCTGCCATCTTGTAGCAGAACTTCACTTGCGTTAGCATTTCCATTGATTCCCATTCATTTTGGCGTCATTTTGATAGCGAATAACTTTACATCTGAGGCGTTTGAAGACCCCATTTGTCCTTTATTTATTTCTAAAGAAGCATGACAATGTATAAAATGCTCCATTACCTTGTAGCTTATGTTATGGCCCCAAAGAAGCAGTTTATTGTAAAATAGGCTAACGAAACAAGAACATGAAATAAAGATTGAAGCCGGGTCACTGCAGTCACGGCCAGTTTGTGTGTGTGTGTGTGTGTGTGGTAATGTCAGATTCAGGGGTGTTAAGTAACGAATTACTAATACTCACGTTACTGTATTAAGTAGTTTTTTTTTCAGAAATTGTACTTTTTTGAGTAAGTTTAAAATTGTGTAATTTTACTTTTTCTTGAGTACATTTTAAGTGATGTATCGGTACTTTTTCTCCGCTATTTTCCTTCTGTTTGTGGTCGTTACTCGTTACATGCTTGTTCTAATTTTATTTTTATCCATCAACGTGATTGGATCGAGCGATCGGTCTCGTGACTGTCATCAAATCAAATTAAGCATAGAAAACTTTAACCGCCTATTCCTGCTGTTACTCGTGACTGCTGTGGAAGTGCATTCATCACGCATCAATTCAATCCAGATATCAGCATCTTCCTCTAATATGCTAAGGTACATTTCACATTTCTGCTTAATATGATATTTATATAGGCTGGCCTGTCTACAGGGCCTAACATTTGGTCTGAGGTTGGGGTTATTGCGAGACGAGTTAATAATGCGGTGAATAGCTTGTTTTCACGTGACGTCACGCCACTACGTTGCCATGGCGCGAAAAGCAGATGGAGGGCAGGAAGTGATTTTCTATATTAGGAAGCACTATAACACACTCAAATGCCTATGTTTTGCGTCGTTTATGGTTGTTTAAATCGATCAAACCACGAAGAGTTTTTATCGTGTGCCAAAAGTTGTTGTTCATAAGGGGGAAATACAAGAAATCGACAGAAAAACACTGGTAAAAAAATGCCTTGTAAACCTAACTTACGTCTGCGGTCGGGAGGAGCCGAATGGGAAAATGCCTGTGTGTGTGTGCAGTGATCACTTCGTCAAATGTGAGTTAATACATTATTTTGTGGCTTATAATTACATTATTCAGGTGTTTAAATACACTTATGTGGCTGTTTGTGTAACGTACCAGTTTCCGAACTTTGTAAAGTCAAGGCATGTCTGTAAGACGAGTTAGTTGCTGATATCTACAGCCTCGATGGCAGGCAAATGTTTCAATTTTCTGTTTATATATTTCTCTTGTAATAGCGTCTGAAAGTAGTACAGTACAGATTTTCCTCCATCTCGTCCATTCACTCCTTGCCCTCCATCTGCAGTCCATGCGTAAACACAATCACGTGACTGCAAACCACCTATTCCCGCTCCCATTTACTTCACAATCACATTATAGAGAGACGCGCATCACGATCTGTGCACTGCCGCGTCTCGTGCTGACCATGCCGCCAGATTCAGAATCCGTGCACCAGGTCGTTAACTTGAGATGCATTTCTTAATAAGAAATTAGCACAGCTCGTTAGTAAACAACGTTTTTTGATTGATCCATTATACGATCCGTCTTCATTTGGCAAGTGCACTTGAACATGTTGAACTTCTGTTTTTTTGTTTGTGGATGCTGCTGATAAAACAGCTTCGCCTCAAAGACAGACATGTTTCTTTTGTAAAAGTTTCCTGGATATGACTTCCCTATTTAATGCACAATTTTCCTTACAAATTATATTGCATTACAATGTGAGTAAATGTAGCCGCGTAAAATGTAAGAGATGATGCCACCCTTCTAGAACAATGTGCCTTTACGTTTAAATTTTAACATATTTAATAGCATGGAAGTAAAGTGTGTAATTAGTGTTAGCTCACTATCTTCGCCTTTTTCAGTGCATTGGTTAAGGTAATCTGATAATACTAGTGATTCTTATTTATCAAAACACTAACATTGGTACCGTTTTGGAGAGAAATTGGGTATTTTTTAATCTCTCTAATTAACCCATCTCTTGGTGTGTGATGCTGAACTATCATATGAGTTTCTAAAGGTTTTTGAATTCTTTGCACTGTTGTGAATATTGATATTTTATGTGCAACAATAGCATGCTCAGGCCCATTGGCTTTTCGCCTATAATTTTAAATGCTTTCCCCCCAAATAATATGATTTAAATGGTGATGAGTGTACTGATTTGATGCATTTTAAAAAGATGGATGATAGATATTCTTCAATCTTTCTTACAAAGAACAAAATATAATGTAAATTACAGTATGTGCAATTTTTTTTAATTTTATAAATTGTAGTGCGCAGTGTTTATTATAAGGGGTAGAATCCGCACCTCAGTACTCACTACTCATGAGTACTTTTAAATAAGCTACTTTTTTACTCTTACTCAAGTAGTTTTTTGGACAAGTACTTTTTACTCTACTCACACTACATTTTTTGGAATGTAATGGTACTTTTACATGAGTATGTTTTTTCAGTACTCTTTCCACCACTGGTCAGATGGATAAATGTATATTAGATGCAGGTTAGGGTAGGATCAAATTTCTCTCTATGGAAAAGAATGTGTGTAATACTCAAAGTTTGTGTGTTTTAATGTGTGTGTGTGTCTGGGTTGCGTGTTTATAAATGTATCGATACATGCACAGGTCCAAGGTCTCGATGTTTGCAAGCACACATGCTCATATGTGTACATGAAAATAATGAACATGCTCCTGAAAACTAAATTGTTCTGTTATTTTCAGTCTCTCCCATTCACTTTTAATGGTCACCCATTGTGACCATTTTTGCCTATGCCTACTCTCAGATAAATGAGGCCCACGATTAATCAGATGCAAACAGAAATATAAAACCAGTCCTAATTGAAGGAGAACAAGTTGACAAAAAGATTGAATCCAAGATTGGGTGAAAATATGGTATAATGAGTGATTTATAAGCTATTATTTTATAGGCCGGTCAGTTTTGACCGGGAACACCACAAGTGTGACTGTGTCATATTTTTTACAAAACAAAAGTTTCAAAACAAAATTCCTGGTGAAACATTAGAGTAGACTAGTGTGATGAACAGTAGCCATTTTTTTTTTCAAAAAAAAAAAAAAATTCTAAATTTACTCAAATTATTTATTTTTTACTCAAAAAATGAGATGCCTACTCTGACAAACGAGGCCCAGGATTAATCATATGCAAACAGAAATATAAAACCAGTCCTACTGTAATTGAAGGAGAACTAGTTGAAAAAAAGATTGAATCCAAGATTGGGTGAAAATATGGTATAATGAGTGATTTATAAGCTATTTTTTTATAGACCGGTCATTTTTTGACCGGGAACACCACAAGTGTAACAAGGTAACAAACTCCCACAAAAAAATAGGCAAATTTTCAAAAAACAAATGAGATTTAGATATACTGTTTGGGAACAAAGTCTCTAAGTTTCAGTCCAAAGCGATAACATTAACTAGTATTTTCAGGAAAAAGAAGATCTTTTCCGGGTCCGAATCTGACCCGAACACCACATGAGGGTTAAGAAGCACAGAAAACACCTTTTGCAGAACACAGATCTTGCTTCAGTGTATGTTGAAGTGCAGAAACTTGAAAAGGCAGGCTACATCTCGAAGCTGACACCAGAGGAGACTGATAAAAGCTGATGGAATCAAGGTCCACAGTTCTTAACTCAGTCAGTTAGTAGTTGGCCCAAACAGCCTCATGATTATGGAAGCGATGACATCCAAGAACACGCAGTTATACTTTCTGTGGAGCACTATCCTCCTTGCAAACTGATCAGATATCTCTCGATACAATTCACTTCAAGATCTGATTAGGGCTACTGCTATTTCCCTTCATGGGGCGGCAGACGAAAGTGAACTCTCTGCTGACGACTATACACAAAAGCTGAACAGGAACTTCGGAGACGTGCTCAAGTTGAAAGCTTCCTGAGAAGAAATAGCCCAACTCCAGTTAGGTAAACCTGTATCTCACTCTAGTCGTATTCTAACTCTAGCCCCAGAGTATGATCACAAAGCCAAATTAGTCAGAGTATGTGGACGCCTCCGCAGATGTAAGCACTTGGACTCAGACACTCTACACCCTATTGTCTTAGATCCTGCTCACCCTCTTGTAAAGCTTCTGATTCAACATCACGACAACCTCCTGTTACATCCAGGACCTGAGCGCGTGTTCGCAGAACTGAGACGAAAATATTGGATCGTAAGAGGCAGAAAAAAAGACACCAGCGCAGCTGCTTTGAACATAAGAAATGTAGCCTGGCAAACCAGACCTATCAAGATGTTAGGTCTGGGAACTCACAATTGGCATACCTCAATCCGGGGGCGGGATAAAAGGTTGTCTTTCAATATCCCTCTGCACGCCATAGGATAGCGCTAACCAACCAAAGCGAATGATGGCTGTGGCTGAGCGAGTCCCATGCGTTTTCCCCATGGCTTTCTCTCCAGCGGAGCAAGTTGATGTATTAAACTTTTGCCTTATCCGGTCGTCAACTCTGAACACATCTTCCTTTTTAAGAATGACTTAAGTTACGTTCTTAACTCCAAGTCATCCGAGTCGCGGACAAAGCCGAATCGGAAGACCGCTGTTCACCAGCTGCGTCTTGTTTGTTTTTAATTAGCCGGGAAATCACCTATGGAAATCACGCGGAACAGTCACAACTCTGCCCTCATTGTGTTAAGCCCGCCCACCAACTCCAGACCAGAGTTTGGATTTTCCACTTCGAAAGTCAACGGAGAGTTGCTAGACCACACTTTGCAGCAAAATAATTTTTGCTGCCGCTAGGGTGCGTCTAAGATTTCTAGGCTATAAGAAATGGTGAGGGATGCCAGAAATACCTATGATGGCAGATCTCCCTCAGTCTAACTTTCGGTTGTTTCGTCCAGCTTTCTATTCAACAGGCATTGACCGTTTTGGCCCCTTCCAGGTTAAGTTTGGACGCAGTTGTTTATCCGGAATTGGAAATGCTCAGTCGTAGGAGATGGTGCCATAGCCAGATTCTAATTGAAAATGTCTGGAAATGTTTCATACGGCAATACCTCCCCGACTTGCAACAGAAAAAATATAAAACATTTCATTAATGTTTAATAAATGACAAGACAAATTTGCTTAGTTCTTTGAGTTTTATTTTAATTATTCATTGTAAAGAAAAGCCAGTGATCAAGTCATCTTTTGCCTGCAAATAATATATTAGCACTTACTCTGAAGTTCATATGAAGCAACTACTCTATCTCTAGTGGCAGTTGTTTTTTTTTTGTTTTTTTTTTCTTGTCAAGTATTTTCAAAATACTGTTTTCTAGGGGTAAGGGTGAACCTGTCAACACTGCCCACCTCGGCATCACTGCTTTGTGCAGACTCTTCTGTAGATGTGGACTCCTGCAATTCATTGCATTCAGATATAATATATATTCAAGTGTAAATAAAGTAAAGCTATGTATGCACTTAAAGATACCTGAGAAGGTTTCTTCACCGTCCTGTGCATTGGGGAAAAATGGGCATTACAAATTGTTGTACTTTCTTCCCTTTTGATGTAAAGTTAGAAAAAGACTTACTGCACATGCTTCAGCCACTTGCTTGGGAACACATAAAAGTGTTAGTGTATTGAAGTGATATAATGAAGTACACTGGGGAAAATGTGATCAATAACTCATGGCAACATATTTTTTACATGAACTATGTAGTTTCACAGTCACACATGTAGACTTTCACAAATCAAAGCAATTCATTACTTCTTTAACAGCTGAAATGACTGGACAGCCATTTGGATTATAGGCCTACTTAATTTAATGCAGCAACACATTTTTTTATAGTGTACTAGGAACATTTAAAGTTCATTTACCAGCAGTAATGTGGGGGTGCAGGACCACCACCTGTTTTTATTTTCTTTTTTTTCTCAGCCTTTTTCTTGCTTTTATAAGCAGGCAAACGTTTATTAACAGTGTCTTTTTAAAAGAGATTAGTTGGTACAAATCACTATTATATAGAATATTCTAGTACTTTTACTTCTTCCTATGTTCTAGCAGTGGGTGGTGACTCTGACATTACAATGAACAATGTTATTAATTATTTAGAA
>JAQIUQ010001533.1:20000-45000 GCA_030378365.1 Hybognathus amarus
TGTCAATTTACACTGCAACGTTTTGAAAACGGGTTTCAAAGTACAAGTTTTTGAAAACGATACAGTTATTGTGTCTCCATGTAAACTGCAAAAACGCACATTTCCGAAAACTGTGACATCATGCGTATTACGTGTTGCGTCTGACAGCCTTGTAGTGTTTTCTTTTCAAAGTGAGATCGCTATCTACCGGCCTGGCATGAATAATACAGCATAATTTTCGTGAATCCGTGTGAACGGGATCATTTTTTTTTTTTTTTTTTTCTTTTATTTTTTGACCGAATGGTGTCGTCTGCATGAGAAAAAAATGCAAAGTTAAAACGTTTCCGTTTAAAGGACATCGCTGGCATGTAAATGCACCCTTAGTTTATTTATAATAAAACTACAGTATATTTTCTTTCAAAATCCCTTTCAAGTACTAGTCAAAACAAACTGTCCTTTTTCATTGTGGGTGTGCTATAGTATAACTGTATATCTTAGCACGAGCATGTATTTTCCCTTGCAGGCATCATAGCAAGTCACTTTGCAAGTCATTTGTTCTGCAACAAGACCTGACAAGCTCAATTCAGTCAGTCACTGACCCACCCTTCTAATGGAGGATCAATTTCTCTTTCAAAACAGGACACAGCAATCTGCCATGAAGCCCTACCCGTGGCGTCATGGCAGAAGAAAACAAATGGGCCCTTGTTTACCAAAACTGCTTTATCTCATCTTCCGGTACTTTAAAATATGGGCAGCTGACAAATTGCTTTCCAACATATTGCAATGAACTTGATTTTGAGGAACGCTGATACATAAATATAATATATGATAAATAAATAAATATGAATGTATGTTTTTGGGTACACCAAAATTTAACAAGGCTAACTCCAGTCTCTCAGTTCGAATCCCAGCTGAGCAAAGCAGACAAGTTTCTGATCCATAGTTTGATAAGAAAATAAATGTAATTCAAGATATATGTGGTGGAAATCTTCTTACTTCTTAAGTAAATTCGTATTGTTTTAAAAGTGATTTGATTTTTGCACTAAAAAAGACAGTAAAGTACTTTATTACTAAAGAAAATACTGATTAATAAAATTATCCGTCATTTTCATCATGTTTGCCGTGATATATTTATTTGTAGAAAAATGTGTTTAGAGTTTACAATGGGAAAAAAAACTTATTGTATGATAAGTTATACTTAAAATATACTAAGTATAGTTCTA
Organism: Hybognathus amarus; assembly: GCA_030378365.1. NCBI lineage: Eukaryota > Metazoa > Chordata > Actinopteri > Cypriniformes > Leuciscidae > Hybognathus > Hybognathus amarus. The sequence goes on from JAQIUQ010001533.1 coordinate 21,203, forward strand.
CTATACTTAAGTTGCCTACTACCTACTTAAATAAATATAGGCCTACTCAACTTTTGTTGTAAAATCAAAGTTTCATTTAAGGTACACTATTAAAAAATAATCAGAATGGATAATCTAATGTAAATTATGAACTCTGCCTTGCATTCTTTATTATACAACATTTAGTTCTGCTTCTGGAATTTGATTGGTTAAGCTGACATTTCACGACTTTTAATATAATGGTTAGGCCTGTAATATAATGATAATATAATGGTTTAATTCCAGGTTTGCAAGGTCATTTTGACAAACACAAAAGAATATACTTCTGTTTGACATGCAAATTGAACATCCTAGTGTTGGTTGTTTATTATCTCAGTGTTGATTTAGTTTTAATCCTGTGTTGGTTTAATGTTGATTGAGTGTTGATTTGCATTGATTCAGAGTTTAATGCGTCATTCATTGAATCGACATTGTTTCACTGTTGACTTATCCTTGATTCAGCTTTGATTCAGTGTTGGTTTAAAGGTGATTCAGTGTTTCCCTGAGCATACACTGTAAAAAGTTGTATGACTGAATATGTTAAATCTAATCAATAAAATTGAGGCAACAGATTACAATCAATAGTATTAATTAAAAAATGAATTGAGTAAAAATTAACCAAATTAATTACTTAAACAATGGTTATAAAACACAACCAACACCATCAGATCACCTTATATTTGTTCATCTGGCTGTTATAATTCACATAATTCACATAATATGTGAATGTGTTATATTATAACAGCCAAACAGACATCTTAAGTTAATGATTTAAGGGTCAAGAGCCCAACTAAAACACACACTGATCACCATAATGGTGACTTAAAAATTAATGGTTTTCTCCTTCAGTGATTCTGTTTTTATCATCAAGTGTCTTCAATGATGGCAATAAAAAAAGTTCTTAATTCATCTTTGATCGTCAGTCTGTTTTTCCGATATTTTTGTTTAAATTAATGTGTAAATTCTACTCATTTTAAATGGTTAACTTTTAAGTAATTCATTTGGTTAATTATTACTCAATTTAATTTGTTAAATTTAATTAATAATGTTGATTGTAATCTGTTGCCTCACTACTTGGGTATGTAGCAATCCTAAATATGAAAAATAGTAATAATAATGTTTTTCTTTTGCTTAATTATACTACACAGTATTGCTCCTGTAGACCTCAATGAATGTGTCTGAAATTATGATTCATAGCAGAGCTGAGCATGTCTGTCGGCAAACGATCTCTACTTCTGACCTATAGTGAACATGTCAGGGCATGACTCTGTTGCCTCCTGTGCTCTGTAATCTGAGATGGCTAAGGGGAAGCACAGGAGTGGTAATTACTGGGCAAACATCCGCAAGAACAGCCCAAACTTTGTCCTCCCAACACACCTAAGTCTACCATTACGTAGCCTGCCCTCTCATCTATTAGCCATGGTTGTGGTACATAATAGAATAGTTGTAAAGTTTTGCCGTTATTGTAACACTTTATTAAGCGGAAGACAAATACTGGCTGAGTGAAGGGAGGGGTTGTAATTTGTAAATGACAAAATCAGTTTTAAACTCACATCACTTGCATAAGCAGCATGTCTTAAACGTGTACAAAACGTACATTAACTGCTACAGTATAGGTCCCTACTCCAACAATAGTGGATTCTTTTATCAGTGTGATTATTAAAAGTTCACTCTAGTGATTCAGTAGTTATTTGTCCAGCAATTAAGTCTGAATGGTCAACAAAGTGAGTTCTTCTTCTAAGGACCTAGAAGGGTACTCTTGACTCAGTCTGACCTGTCTTGAATGTATTTGGATTGTAGAGGAAACCAGAGCACCCAGAGGAAAACCCCTGTGACATGGGGAAAACACAGAAACTCCACACAGAAAGGTCTCCAGGACTCAAACTGGGGACATTGTTGCTGTAAGGCAGCATGCAGTGTTGGGGAGTAGTTAACTACAAGTAGCGTAGCTACTAACTTAACTACATTTTTCAGTAGCTTGGCAGTAGCTCAGTTGGTTTCTAAACAGTGTAGCTTTTCCAGTACACTCTTAAAAATAAAGGTTCTTCAAGGGTGCTTTGTTGGGGTATACGGTTCCATGAAGAACCTTTAACATCCAAGGAACCTTTCCATTGCACAAAAGGTTCTTTGTAGCACCAAGCGGTACTTCAGATTATAAAATGGTTCTTCACAATCTCATGACCTCATATTGTTGGAGTAAATTTGTGTTTCCCATACATTGATTTATTTATGGCAATGTATTTTCACATTTGCAGTTGATGATTACAGCATTTTTTTTTACTAGATCTGTAATGAAATGAGTTTGTAAACTTGTTTTTTTCCGCCTAAATAAAAGCTTGACTGTTTCGATCGAAATACAATAAATCAGTACATGCCCACGTGCATATAGAAATTTGGACAAATCTAATTTAATTTTTCAGTGCAGTTTTTTTTTTTTTTTTACAATATAGGGCTACTGTAACACAAATAATAATAATAATTATTAGTATAGTATTAAGACTGAGACAATTTAAAATGAGTTCGAGTCCCCATTAGCCTACAGTTCAGGTAGGCCAACAAGTCAGTGCAAATACTTTTTCTACACAGACTTTTTCTTTGTTCAGTTTGGACACCGAATAGCCTCAGGAGCTCGATCATTTTGAACTCTCAAAGTGTTGATTAGATTGATTAATCAAATTTTAAAATGTAAACAATTTTCTTTGTACAAAATGATGCTGTTATTTTGTTCCATGTGTTTGGAACGGACCTGTTGAATTAATTCAAATAATTCTCTCGTAATACTCAGACGCTCACTGATTGCCACCTATTGGTGTTATTCTATAATCCACAGAAAGAATCACGAACAAATCAGTGAATGAATCTTTTTGGATAGCAGGATTGAACAAAAAATCCCCACTAGTTGCTGTTATCCTTCTTCTGAAAATAGTTTTGTAATCGAAGAAATGCACATAATAGTCATGTAACGCACGAAATGACTGGCCTTGGTTTACAGTGACTTTATTATTAGTTTGGAATCGATTCTCAATTCTCGAATCCTTTGAATCGACAAAGTGATTCTTTTTTTAAGAATCTGACTTCCAGCAGGTTCATCCCCTCCCCTCCTTTCAGTTTTTCGTGCGTTGCTAGTGACTGCTTGTTGCCAGTTTTTATTACGAGGAGAGCCTGACAAGCGGTACGTTTGAAAACTAATTTAAATAAGCATAACATAACAGGATGAGTTATCGGAACTTGTTGATGATGAATAATCTTTTGTGTGTGTGTGTGTGTGTGTGTGTGATGTGTGATTGGATTTCTTCCCGCTCCCTTAAATTCCGTTAATGCGCGCACTGACAGGGTGGCTGCGTTTTCTCTGAGACTCTTGACAGAAGTCGAAGGTAACGTATTTGTGCACAAAAACTATTTTAGATAGCCAAAACAAAATATCAAGTACTATGTATCGTTGTTGTTCTAAATGGTGGGAGATTATATTATTTAATGGTCTTATATACCCAAATGTATGTAACGTTAGGCCTATGATCGCCTCAGTTCGACGACGGAGAGAAGCCATTTTGTTGCGAGTCTTCACAGAAATCCAATGGTAAGTGAATTCGTTAATTAATTAATTATCTTATGTACTAGAACATTTTTAGATCATTGCTTTCTTTTTATGTGGCCGTGGTATCCAGTGAGTTAGACAAGATTATGGTAGTTTCCGATTGAAGCGAAGCGACAGCATTATTAAACCAGTTTGCGAAATTCATATGCTTTTTATAAACGTGCCTAATAAAGAAAGTCATTTAACGTTACTGGTGTCCATCTTCAGACAAAGCAGTAAGGTTAGCTCTGCCAAATTTTAAGAGATGCCAGTGAAAGCATAGCAAGTAAATGCATTTTTGTCTGGGATTAATCTTAAACCTTATCTGTGAAGATAAACCCTATCCGCCATTTTGTCTATCAAACTTATTAACCACCTCGAACATTTTTGTCTGTCATTGGTCAAAGACGAGACGTCACCATTTTAGTGTTCATCATATAAAATGTACAAAAGTGATTGTAAAAAATATATATATTTAAGTATTTTTTTTCCTGAGTAATTACCAACACCAATCTGATACCAGCTCAGTTTTTTTTAATCAAGTAAAAGTTTCTATAACTCAGTGTTGAACTGATAATCACTATTTTGTGTGTTAAACACAATCTACTTAATACAGACAACTTTATTGTAAAGAAAACAACAACAACAAATATAAGATCATAATCTGACATAAATGCTATTATAAACTAGAATAGGGCATAATTCAGCAGTTCAATTTAGTCTAGAAAAATCTTTAAAAAAAATTTAACAATCACCTTTAAATTATGAAGACCATGATTCTGCATTCACTTTTCTTATTATCTCTTTTATTTATCAGCTTCTGGAGGAAATGAAGAACTCCACACATACTGATATTGACAAATGTGTCCTCACAAGTCTGAGAAAGCTTTCTTACCAAATTGTGGAGAAGGCCCCAAATACAGGACTTCAAACAAATGTTGAAGCTGACATTGGCTTCATGCGAGACAGAAGTGGAGAGAAATGGTGTGTATTTATTAACATAATTTATTTCATTAATATGTGCAATTTATAATCATGTATATGGCTTTGTTTTTAGGCCAAATGGTTAATGCTGCCATCCTCCTTCTGCCATCCCTTTTCAAAGAAAAGGAGTCAGCACTCTATGTCATGGATCAGGTATAATATTCACTTACACTAGTCCATGTCGCAATTTCATTTAAGTGTGCTGACTTATTTTTCATTTATTCGTCCAAACTTTGATTCTGTGATATTTCATTGTATTATAGACGCTTTCAGCAGTGACAACATAAACAAATGGTACTGCGCATGTGCATTAATCTGGCCCAAACTTAACTTCCGGCAGACTTGCACAGACAATCCATAACAAGTAAATAACCTTAGTAGCTGGTATTTCTTGCCAGTCAAAGAAAATGGCCAAACTGAAATGTGACACTACCAGATCTGTTGAACAAAAATTGAAGACAAGATGTTTTTCTACCGTCGTGTCTGATTTACCACAGTGTTAAAAAAAAAAAAAAACTGGCGAGCGCGACGGCGGGGTTTGATAAGGTTAACATAGCTCTCCTTATTAGCTAGGCTTCTTGCATGCTTGCTAACCATTTCTTAGGATGGGTCTCCACATTGACAGCATGTTGGATGGATCTGTGCCGCGCTGTTTATGATACTAACCCTTCAATACACAGACTGGTCCGCTGTCAAAGTGTTTGAGAGAGGGGGAGCGAATATACTCTGCAGTCAATTACAACTTTTCCCATCTTAAATTGTTAAAAACATGGAAATCAATATGTGGCGGTCAGCGCTGATAATGTGGTGGGCTGCCACTAATAAATGTATGGGAAACACTGTACTGGTTATCACTCAGATAAACATAGCTAGGCTATTTTAGTACCGCCGTCTCCCTCATAGGAAACCTTGACATTTTTATTTTTAAAAATTGCGTTTGCTCCCAAGGTCAGGTTGCACCCCACAGCTCAACAACCTGCTCATCACCTTAACTTTCACTGCATTTGTAGTCAATGGCATATTATCCAGTAAACACTAATAAAAAAACAGAAAGGAAGTTAACTTTGGGCCAGCTCATCACCATGGCAACGCGTCTGATGAAAGCGTCTATACAGTTAATTCGGTTTGGTCCTACTTTATATTAAGTGGTTTTAACTATTATATACTAACATCGAAATTAATAAATTGATACATGCATGTTTTTACATTTTACTTGATTTTTTTTAAATACCTGCATGTAATTACAGCTGTAATTAATATTCCTAAAGACCTCTTACCAGATTTACACAATAGCAGCTAAAGAGTTTTACAATACAACATGAACACAATAAGTACATTGTAGTGTACTCGATGTAAGTACATTTATATTGCTGAAACCATAGACCCCTAAGTATGCTCTTTTTAATTATAACATTGTTAAGACAAAATAATATATATATATATAAATAAAAAATCACCATATACTGTTATGTTTTTCACAGGATCCTCCACATCCAACCCCAGCAATCGTCCTGAAGGACTGCGAGAATGGGAACCCTTTAGCCAGTGGCAGTGTTTCCATTTGGATGGATGGAGAGGACATGGTTGAAGATGATGGGGGCATTGACGTTTCCCTGGGTGTTAGCCTGCTCTACTCGATGTATCAAATCTATAATGTCGCTTACCCAAAGTGCCTGAGAAAGACAATGTCGTTTTTGGAGGCTTTTGTTTTTAAAAGGAGTGGACCAGTCCCTATTTGTGTGAGGAGAGTTTATAATTCCCTGTAATACAGTTCTGTCTTCTTCTATTTCTCTTACAATTAAAGGGATAGCTCACCCAAAAATGAAAATTGTCATAATTTACTCACCAGCAGCCATCAACTGTCTGGCTACCAACATTATTCAAAATATCTATTCTGCTTTGTTCAACAGAAGAAAGAATTGCGTGCAGGTTTTGAACAACTTGGGGGTGAGTAAATAATGATAATTTTCATTTTTGGGTGAGCTATCCCTTTAATTGTAAGCGAAACAGAAACCAAGCATTGTTAACCATGTTCTCTCCATCCAACTATCTTTTTAATACTTTAATTTGTAGTTTTCATTTGGAGTGGACTTTGTAGAGTCTGGTTTATTGTTGAGTCTGGTTTCTGCTGATGTATAGTTTACTGTGGAGTCCGTTTTCTGATGATTTCCGGTTTATGGAAGTGTTTCTGCTGTCTTCACGTTTTAAGAATGTCTGATAAATTGAAGTGAAATGTATAATGAAATGTTTGTCTGATTCATGAAATGAATACATTTGGCTATATAAAAATAAAATAATTTTTATTCCTGCATTTTCTTTGTATGTTGTTTACTATGGGTGTCATAAAGAACCTTTTCATAAATGGTTCTAAAAAGAACCTAATAAAGTGACATGAAGAACTGTTATAGGTTCTTTAAAGAACCTTTGAGAAGGGTTCTTTGCAGTACTGAAAAAGGTTCTTTGTGGCACTAAGAAAAAATAGGTTCTTCAAGGAACCTTTCAGTGAAAGGTTCTTTGGGGAACCAAAAAAGGTTCTTCTATGGCATCACTGCGAAACCCCCTTTTTGGTTCTTCCTGGCACCTTTATTTTTAAGAGTGTAGCTAACTACTTTTTCCAGCAAGTAGCGGTGTAGCGCGAGCAAAAGCTACATTGCTACATTGTCATGCCTGCGCGAATCAGCACCATAGATAGATTACAAACTCATTTTTTGCCATTACTGCCACCTGTTGTTTAATCACGCATCTTGTGACCAACCGTTCACTGACGTACAGAAGTGGGTTGACACCCATATTATGATTATATAGCAAGACGGGACAGCAGATTTGGAGGATGGAGAAACAACTGACGTTAATTACCCATGGCCTTATTTGTCCAAGTTCAATCTATTTTTGTTCAATCTATAAGTATTTTTGAGAAAATGTTCTACATGCAATTTACGATTGGATGTATATTTCTGTTCTTGCAATGTTGTAGGCTATTCGTTGCACTTTTGACAAACAGTCAGAGATATTTTAGTGTTGTGTGTAATAAAACAATACTCTTTGAAATCGTAATTGCATTGCCTTGTTTTAAACACTAAATATTTTACTTAAAACATTCCTCAGAAACGTATTCAGTTATTTATAATATACGTTGTTCAAAAAAGCAAAAGTAGTTTCAATGTAGCTAGCTACTTTTTGATAGTAACTTGTGGTGTAGCTAACAACTTTTCTAAACGGGTAGCTTGACTGTAGTTAAACTACTTTAACTTACGAGTAGCTTGTAGCTTGTCAAACTACAGTTTCAGAGTAGCTTCCCCAACACTGGCAGCATGCTACCCATTAAACCACTTAGCTGGACTAAGAGATCTAGATAATTGTAACTTTATCCAGCATATATGCACACTACAACGCCTCAGGCTTTGTGAGATTCTTAACCCTTGTGCATCCTTATGGACATTTTTGTCCTTTTCAGTTTTGTTTTTTTAATCACTTTGCCTGTGTTAAAGGTGTGTATTTTTATTGAAATTTTACTATTTCACTGTCATTTTCTTTAAAATATTTTTTGCATTAGGTATGAAAAATACTCCTTCTCAGTGCCTTTTGGACAAAAATGTCCCTATTAAAACCCATTAAAAAAAATCTAAGCAATTTTTAATCTCCGGTTCAGTTAACTATAAAATTATGCAATCTTTGTTAAGAGACTTTCATTCTGTTGGCAAGGCTTCAAATTTTTATTTTTTACAAATTTTTATCAGATGGTGCCATTGTTTTAGGTTTGGCCTATAAAACAAATATCACTTTATTTCCTGTTTTCTGCTTCAGCATATTATAGAGCCAACTGGATACATTATGCAACGATATTTGTGTGGGTGTGTTGGTATGGATGTCAGAGTATGTGTGTTATAGAAAAAAATATGTGTGTGCGCTCATGTGTGTGTTTGTAATACTGAGAGAGAAAAACTGTAAATAACAAATCCAATCACTGTGTGCAGCAGTGGGGTTTTGCTGGCATCCAATGGGGAAAGAATGTTAATACGCGCAAACAAAGTGTTACCGAAAGCTCATTTTTTGAGATATCAAATTTGTAACACAACCTATTTAGATTGATGGCTTTGATTTTATTGCAGTTTTGAGTTGAACCTGATTTATAAAATAAATATTTTATATAAAATATTTTTTATAAATAATTTTCATAAACTTATAGCTATATAACTTCTTTTTTTTTGGATTTACTTTTTTTTTTACTTCAGCAATAATCTGCAAAGAGTCTTCTTTAAAATTATACCAACCTTAAGTCTGTGCTCCGAAGCTTCACATTTTTATGACAGTTTTTTGACATGGACATTTTTGTCCTCTATGTACCTATGTGTAACTTTTTTTAAATTTAAGGGTTAAAGGGATGGTTCACTTTGAAATAAATCCAAGATGTAGGTGTCTTTGTTTCTGCAGTATTTTCAATTTTGATATTTTTAGGTCAAACCGTTCTTGTCTGTCAGTCATAATGGAGGTTTATGGTGTCCACCTCAAACAGCATGCACAGAGAAGTCCAAATTAAACATGATTTAAAGGGATAGTTCACCCAAAAATGAAAATTAAGTCATTAATTACTCACCCCCATGCTGTACCAACCCTGTAAGACCTTTGTTCGTCTTCGGAACACAAATTAAGATATTTTTGAATAAATTTGAGAGCTGGATCACTGCTACATAGGCTGCCTAAGGGATTGAAACTTGACGGCCCAGAAAGTCAGTTGAAGAAAATGTTTAAATGTTCCATGTGCCTACATCGGCTCAACTATGAGTTTACCAATCGACGAGAATACCTTACTTATACTTGAGCCACTGTAGTCACATGGAACATTTAAAGGGGTGATGAACTGAGAAATAAAATTTTCCTTGAGCTTTTGACACCTAAGAGGTCATCATATTATAAGAATATCCTGTAAGTTTCAGAACTGAAAACAACCTAGTTAGTCCAATAAACGCTTTTATTGACCCCAGCCTCAACAAACGTCTCGTTTTTGAAAGTGTGGAAGTATGACGTCAATGACGCTAACATCCCCCCCCGCTCATCAACACCTACTTCAACACGGCTGGTTTAGCCCCGCCCACCGATTCGCGCATTCACGCATAGGTATACAAAAGCATACTTCGTGATGACAAACCGGAGCGAGCTACCAGCAATAAACATTCCGTTTGACAAAATGTTGTGCCGTGCCTGGCTGTGGAAGAAGACATTCGCTGCATAAGCTTCCTCTGGATTCCAATATTAGGAATGCCTGGTTAAAATTTGTTTTTAATGACGTTCCAGCTGATGAGTGTAAAACATTATCCGTATGTTCGCTTCATTTCACCGAGGATTGTTTTGAACGACACAGTTCGAGGCTGGATTTGCAGACCGATTAAGATTAAAAAAGGCGCTGTACCTTCTATATTGGATCCAACAGGAGTGGTGCAACACACTTATGTGAGTAATATTTTTATTTTAGAAATAATAATCTACTCGGCTAGCATTGCATTGTTACAGATCATTTGATATCTAATAATTATGTGTATGTGTCTACAAGTATCCGCTGTATTCGAGGTGCTGTTGGTTCATTGTCCTGCGATTCGGGATCGGACTCTGGGTCAAACATGTATGGGCGAATCATTCCGGTTGCCATTTTACAACAGTGGTTTTCAAAACAAATCCCCCCACGTGCATCAACTGAAACTGGCGACAGAGTTGAAGCTCATTATAATATGCAAAACTGTTATCCACTCACAGCAGTGGGCGTTTACTTCCTAGTCTTCGATGCGATACGCCCATAAAATCCAGAGCATTTTTCAAGTAGGCCGAAAACTAGGGAAGAAAATAGCCCATAACTTATTCATTTTATGTTTTTGAAGGTAAAAACCAAGCGAACGTCATAAGTTGACCTCAGACAGCAAAAATAAAAACATTTAAAAAGCCAGTTCATGACCCCTTTAAACTTATTCTTCAATGACTTTCTGGGCCGTCAAGTTTCAATCCCTTAGGCCCCGTCCACACTACTGTGTTTTCGTTTGAAAACGGAGACCTTTTGCTACGTTTGCACCTCCCGTCCAGACTAAAACGGGAAAACGAAAGACCTAAAACGGAGAAGTTCGGAAACGCCGTGTGGACGAGAACAAAACGGAGGAGTTTAGAAATGCTGACCCAGAGGCTGACGCTCGGCTCTATGATTGGGTGTTGTCAGTCATGACGTATCCTTCCTGATTCGCCAAACACTGTTTACACCGACACGCGCATGCCCAGTGTTGGTGAATGGTCACGTGATCCGCGTTTTCAGTCGTTTTAATGTGGACTGAGATTATTTCTAATACGCAGATAAAACGCTGGTGTGGACAGAGATCGTATTCGTTTTAATTCTCAGTTTTTAAACGAAAACGCAGTAGTGTGGACGGGGCCTTAGGCAGCCTATGTAGCAGTGATCCACCTCTAACCCTACTAACCCTTTAATGACTTGTTTTAATGAAACAAGCGGTTTGTGTGAGAAAACCAACCTGATCACATTAAATGCATCTTTATAGCATGCACGTATTGTGTAATTTATACGCTAAAGTGAGTTTTTAAGGACTAACAAGACGAGGCTTCCTATTCTAAATGAATGGGCAGAGAGTCAGAAGGGCACTTTCACTGGTCACGGGACATAAAAACGGCATGTATAGAAACAGCAGTAAAATATGACAAAAATCGCTGAAAAAGTTTGATGACTGATGACCCTAAAATAAGGTTTAAAGCGCTGTTTTTTCCCTCAAGTTATACTTTTACTACGCATGCGAAAGGGTTCTCTCGCTCTCTGTTGCACGCGCGCTTCACAGTTTGAAACACAGTATGTGTGCGCTCTTGCTCGCACGCTCTCAGATTCCGGGAAATCTTAACTAATTTACGGGTTTCAGCGAGCCGCTATCAATCTGCGGGAGACACCCGGAACTTCTGGGAGACTTGGGATGTCTAACATTTACACAACGCACACATACACTGCATATCAAATCTGTCACCTTTTCAAACAGTAACATATTTTCTGCTGTCGCAAACCTCAAACTATAGAGGGAATGCATTGACGTCACTTTCCGCCGCCGAACAAGCCCCCCTCAGCCTGACTGAGTGGCAAAAGATCTGCTGCGTGACTGGATTTAATAGGGGAAACTGCGAAAATGCGACTAAAACGAACAATTTTATCAATTTAAACTAAATGTTGGACTCAATATAATGTTCCTAACAACTTACTAAAGATCCAGTGATCCATGGATATTGACATGCAGCCAGGAATCGTGTTGCCTGACATTTATGTTTGCCTAATTTCGACGCCGGGGAAATAAAAGCAATATAGACGGTAAACAAAGCAAATTTGCCTGTGAACGCTTTATATAAATACAATGTAGGTCTAAATCCAGGTGATCACTTATATCAGTGTTATACATAGCCTATATATCATCATATCGTCCAGCCATAAAACTTGATCGTTTTTTTTTTTTGGTCAGTGTTTATTAAGAACATTAACATCCAATAATGCAGAATATGCAATGATAAATATTTAATTGATGAGTTGTTAATATATATAACAATACAAAATATATGGGTATGGTTTTACAGCTAAATTCAGCATATTGACACAAATGATAACTGCAAATCCAGTTATTTCCAGTTGTTTCTGAGACTTGAGCAATCCATTTGCTCCTCTTTCTATAGCAGTCTGTAAAAATATACCTCCGATTTTTTGTCAAATCTAGTTGTACAGTCAATCACAAAGCCCTTTACCACTTTATACAGTATGTGTTGTGTTTGTTTTTTGCGGCATTCACGCTGAAAACATATGCAGTCGCTCAGTCTTTTGCCACTCACTATGAGTAACTGCAGGCACGTGACCGGATGGTGACGTCACGCGCATTTCCTCTATGCGTGTTACTATTAAAAGCAGACGATTGGCTGTCCAGCGGGAGGGGCGGGGCATGTGCATACAACCGCAATCTTTGGTGTTACGGGTTTTCCCTGTATATATTTTTATTAAGGATTGAGGAAGTGGCATGTCTCTATATAAATAGTCTCTGATTATACGATTTGGGTAGAATTAGTGGTGTGGGGTACGTGTGTATTACACGCAAATGAAACTGCGTATCAAATGCATGAGAAAAAAAGCTATTCACATGCACGTAAAAACTCATTGCGTATAAATTACACGACAATACACAATGCGTGTTATAGAGGACGCATTGACAGAGAAACAGGCTAGAGAATACAATCAGTATTTATATTGTTTTTACCTCTTCGAACCACAGCCACGTCCAAGTGATCTGAGGTCGCGGGCGCTTCGGTCTGCGCAAGCGCCGAAGTGAATCTCTCATACGGTTGCGAAAAAGAAAATCAAGGCTGTTTGCTGATAAATTGGAAATAGCCATTTCTTGTATATCTAAATACAAGGGCGTAGAAGCAATTCTGAACCTGGGAGGGGACATACTAAATGCTAGCGGGGGTTGCGGGCACATGCCCCCCCCCCCCCCCAGGGAATTTTTTTTTGAAAAATAAACCATTAAAGGGGAAATGAAGCAGTGAATCAAGTTTACATGATTTACAAGATGGATTTCCAATATAATCAACAATTATATAAGAAACATGACAAATGTAAACATTTAGAAGAAAAAAAGAAAAAACTTTATATCTTTCGCTGCCAGGGCGCCGCCATTGTGGAGTATTCGAACATGTGACATCACGGGGTTGGTTGGCTCAGGCTCTATCCATAGACAGTAAGTGAATATCGCTAACATTAAACTGTTTACACCAGTGTTTTGACCACAAACGACTAATGTTAGGTACAGTCATTAGACAAAAAGATGACGTCTAATGTTATATGTTGACAAACTGCACATAGAAACATTGTTCGCGATGTCTTGTCTTGATTTACATCTTGTAAATCATGTAAACTGAGATTCACTGCTTCATTTCCCCTTTAAATGACACTTTCTGGAGAGTTTTGTGCAATGAAATGGAGAAATTGAGTCTTACATGATATGTGAAAAACTGCAAGGTTAAGAGCATATACTTTGCATTGTTGTAGTATCAACATGTATTAGGGCATTTAAGATTTACATTAATCAGTCATGTAATCTGATTAACCCAAATGAATGGTTGATTTGATTTCCATTAACTAGTTTTCCACACGGATCAATCAGTAAATATGCTGACTGAATAGATTGCTAGTTTATTTTGAGTAGCCAGCTAGCAGTTCTCTTGGCGGTTTGCTGATAATCTGGTGTCTGACGTAAAATGCTCAAAACATCTCCTGAAAAAAAAATACCAAAGTCTTGGTTATTTAACTTTGGTTTAGTCTTGTTTTCTTTACATTGTCATTCAAGGCCAGGGCACTTTTTGTACATTTCTGGAACTTTTGCGCGCTTCCACATCCCGTGCAACTATGGATCTCCCAGGAACATTGATGTGTACATTTATCCGTGTCAGCTAGATGCGCATGCGCGAGCGTGTGCGATGCCGCGATCATGGTCGACTGACGACATAAGCAACTGAAGAATACGGCCGTTTTTAAAAATTGAATTATGTATTTAAAAGTTGCAGATTGGATTAATTGGGAGACTCCAAAATTGGCAGTGATAGGCTGGCAATGCAAAAAAAAAAAAATCCTACATTGGGAAATAGTGGGGGGTACAACTTAGATTTTGAAATGGGGGGGAGTTGGATGTCCCCCATGTATAATGGCTCCTACGCCCCTGTCTAAATATGATTAAATCTTCGCAGTGAAGGGCAACACTTCTGAAATCTCTGTGTAAACAATAAGTGAACGTACACGCGAGAGATCACTTGCGCAGACCGAAGCGCCCCTCGCCCTCAGAGTACTTTGGACGTGGCTGTGGTTAGCAAGAGGTAAAAGCGATATAAATACTGTTCGCTTTCTCACACAAACCGTTCGTTTGTGTCTTAGGCCATCAATGTGTACTTACATTTACGAGTCATTAAATAATGTTTAATTTGGACTTCTCTGTGCACCTTCTTTGAGGTGGACCCCATAAATCCTCCATTAAATGACTGACAGACAAGAACGGTTTGACCTAAAAATATCAAAATTGAAAATAGTTCTAGTCTGTCCAGAAAAAAACTGCAGTTATTTTTGAAATGGTGTAGTTTGGAAATACATTTCAAACTATTTCCATACACACAAATGACTCAAACCATGTGGAAAATCAGGCAGGAGCCTTCTAGTTACCAGACTCTATATGACACTTGTGCTATACTCCCCTTTCATAGCATTTACCAAAGCTAGGAACATATTGTCTTACTGACTGTCACAAGCAAGTCCCTTCACCAACTATCTTTGAATGGGACACTGTGTACCTAATGTCTACATGCATAGCAACATAAAGAAGACAACACAGACCACCTTGTGGAAAGTCACATTCCAAAGAAGCAAATCTCCAAATGTATGACTACACTGGGCACATTACAGCTGAACAAAGACGCTTTGCAGGCCTTGGAGGCGCGCTAGAGAGCATTCAGAAACCACTAACAAAGAGAAGGTGTGACAGTAATAACCCAAGAGGACCACCATCCTCAGAGGGTCTAGACTACATACTGTAAATACTGTCTGAACACCCACACCCGCTCTACTGTCAATCATGTTTGGTTTGCTTTCACCTAAAACACATCTATTGAGGTTTAACCATTTGAGAGACATATTGTCCTCAGGCATCAAATCTTAAGTTCATGTTTTGTAGTCCCAGAAAACACATTACACAGCTGTAGGAGGGATGGAATGCTTTTGTGTGGAGTCCAACACACATGTGACCTAATTAAGCCTTGCCTTTACAGAGCGCTTCCGTCTTCCCGCATGTATCCAAGCACAAAGGTCCAGTTATGCGCCCACTCGCAGATATGTAGCCCGTAGGCCTTGGCACTGTTGCAACTACTGTTGTCCCTCCTGAACTTGTCCATCAGTGTGAAGGGTTGACATATGGCTCTATGAACTGAATGATCACCATGTAGACAATAAACAAACAGTTACCATGTAAACATTTATCAAATGACTCGATGCTTACAAAGTGCTGTTTAACAGTAAATTATCTTTGTGTTTCTATATTGGATACAGCATAAACTTGAGCTCAAGGTAGGAGGAGGAAGGAACCGGCAAACGTCCAATGTAAAGTTTTATTTATAAAATGAACAAACAAAATAAAAGTAAAGCGGCAGCCCATCATGGACGACTGACGCATAAACAAAAACCAGTAGTAAAGTCCAGGCTTGGTCTTAGGCCACGTTTACACAAAGCCAGGTATTTAGCAAAACGAATATTTCCCACTCTCCGTTTTAAAAAATAACATTGTTTACACACCCGCATAAATACGCCGTCGAGTGCCATCAGTGACTATGCCAAACCTAAGGCGGCAGTGTAGGGGTTAAGGATAAAGCCATGCAAGCCAATCAGAATAGAGTTCTCAACGGGGTCGAGATCGGCCCAGACAAACCCGACGGGACCCGCGGGTTCGGGCCGGGTTCGTGTCGAAAATATAAGCAAATGACTCGGGTTAGAGTCGAACCTCGGGGCTTAATCTTTTCCACCCAGTAAAAAAACAAACAAATTATTATAATCATCGCTGCTGTTCACCGTAAAGAAAGTCTGGCTGCTGCGTGCAAAGTCCATCGCGGGTGGCTGGCAGAGAGGAGAACACGCCTCAGTCTATCCACTGTGGACGCACTGATCTTCCTCCACGATGCCTATTATAAGCATATAATTATGTTTGTAGGCTAGGTCTATTTTGTTTCAAAACTCGTAGCCCGCCTGCTGGTTTCAAAACGCGGTCGGAAGACTAGGAAAAGGAAAAGAGTATCTGACTGCGTGAGAAACCTGACAGGAGTCCCGCTCTCGGTCGAGCTTTATACTCATTGGCGCAAGCTCAAAAGCAGCACTGGATGCAACGGTGATGCTGACCTGGCGATCTTGTTGATGGACTGAGTAAGTCAACCTTTCTAAGTTTGTGCTCATTTTATTTTGTGATTTCACCGGAATGAATAGACGCTGCAACGGCAATAGACTGTACTAGAACGCGTGCGCGGGCCGCAGGCCGGGTTCGGGCGGATAATTCATGTTGATGTGTCGGGTTACATCGGGTCGGGCTTCAAAAGCCACGGGCCAGGTCGAGTCGGGTAATAATTTTCAGGCCCGTTGAGAACTCTAAATCAGAATCATGGAATTCGAACAAGAGAGAACCTAAAACGCTGTTTCTCCCGGTTCACATGACAACAAATATCCGGCGTTTTCAAAAATCTCCACTTTGCCCGGAGTTTTTAGAAATAATCGTTTTCAGTGATAAAAACGGCATTTTCGTGTAAATGAGAGGGCAAAACGCAGAGAAATTTTACACGTTTTCCCATCGTGTAAACGGGGCCTTAGTCCTCTACTCCTCCTTTTATCCGTCTGGAGCTCCTCTGTGAGACTTGAGACTGGTGTGGCGTACAGGTGACAGCTCATTAGCACTTGTGACACTGCTCCGTTCCCACGGCTCTCTGCCCCGCCCTGCTTGCCACATTGATTTTTGCAATAACCTAAAACCAATCAATCATGATGTACTAAAATAGAACTTGTCTCCTAACCTACAGCTTTATTTGACTGTGTATTGCTTAAAAGTAGCATTCACTGATATATCACTGACTCATACGCTCCCAAATAACCACACCCAACTTTTTCTACATTCAGTTTCCATGAACTTTTCACCAACATATGTAGGTTGAGCAAGTAGTTCTCTTTTGTTTTTCTTTAACCAGATAAGACAGCAGACCGGAAATAATGCACTTTTATTCCTCAGGCCTGCATTTACTCAGGGAAGTTAAGGGGTTTTTCAGACATTACACACTTTTACCATGTCACAACAAGTCCTAGCACTGCTTGATGTGACAACAAAAAGAAAACTCCAACCGCAAAGACCTTTGAACCAGAAAATGAAATTGAACTTTCATTCAAGTTCACAAAACTCACCATCCCGAAAACAAGAGTTTGTGGGTAGTTAACAAGAGAATGCAAGGGTGTTTTGGTGGGCAGCTGCTAAGGTGTTATGTTTGTTATTAGCATGTTGATAGCCTTTGTGTTATTAGCATGTTACTAAGATGCTCTGATTTTTGTACTATGTTGTAGTTTTTACTATGTTGTAGGTGAAAAACGAAATGAGAGACAATTAGCATGTCCGAATTTATGGTGTAGATTAAACAGTTGACAAAAACTACCCAGATGACTCACTTTCGGTGAGATTTTGAAGTGCATGTCCTTTGGAAAAAATGTACTTAGCTCTACCATGAGGTCATGAGAGAGAAGCTGAATGGCAGTGAAGTGACCCAACTGATGTGGATAGGTCCAACGCATTCTCATCCCAAGGCGCCATATATGACACTTTTGCAAAAGCGTAAATATCCAACGCACATGGCACCCTTTAGCGTCAAATGAGACGCTAAAGTTTAGGTATGAGGTAGGGGTAGGGTTAGACCACTAGGAGGCGCCTTCTGCCTGATTTATTTTTACGTCTCATTTGGCACTAAAGGGTGCCATGTGCGTTGGATATTTACGCTTTTGCAAAAGCGTTGTATATGACGCTTTGGGATGGAGAACGGGCTGATAGGTCACAAGATAATTACTAGGTTAGCATGTTGCTAATGGTTAGCATGTTGCTAATGTGTTTTGAGTGGCCACATTTAACCACTCCAGACACGTCGACACATCTGCCATCTTAGAACGGTCAACATTTCAGATGCTGTCCCTTGCGAATAAGAAGTTTATTCAAGTGTGTTTTAAACTAAAAATAAGAAAGTATACTTTCAGTTTATTTTTGGTAACACATTACAATAAGGGTGCACTAATAAGCATTAATTTATGCTTAACTAATGCACAAATAATACTGAATTAATGTGTAACTAATGATTATGTAAGCTATTCATTAATGATTACCACATTAGGAACTAATTAAGATTCTGTAAGGTTACTGTATTAGTTCATATATGAATTGTTATTAATTTAATATGTAATTGTGGATTAATTCCATAATAACTCTTTTTTAAGTAATAGTCTTAATTAATATGTTAATTATCAGAATAAACCAAAGGCTTGTTTTTCAACTTCCAGATACTATGACAGGTAGACTAATATGCATTAATACATGATTAATTACTTCATTGTTAGTGCAAATTCATGTGCAAATTACTACAATTACTAAATGACTAGTTAATAATGATGTGCCCCAACAAGTAAAGTCATAACATACCTTTGCAAATCATTAGCTAATGATTAATTAAAGCAGACAACTGGAAGTTGAAGTGCATAGCTTTGACTAATTATGGTAATTAACACATTAATTTACACTATTAGTTAATAAAATATGTTATTAAGGAATTAATACATAATGACACATTGAATTAATAGCAATTCATGTATTACTTAATCTATTAATCATATAGACTCTTTATTAGTTGCTGATGCAGTAATCATTAATTAATGGTTTAGTTCTTCATTAGTTATACATTAACTCATGATTATCTGTGTATTAGTTAAGCATGAATTAATGCATATTAGTGCACACGTATTGTAAAGTGTTACCGTATAAGTATTACAGTAAAAAAGTGAACTACTGGTATACCCATAAATTTACTTGCAGTACACATGAGATACATAATTATGAACTAGTTGTGCGCTTACTGTTACACTTATAGTACACTTAAACATATACTTTTATATACTAAAATTGGGCCAATTTAGTCCCAAGCGGTATTAAAATAGTACACTTACAAGTTTACTACTAGTATATAGTGACATTAGTATACTTACTACATAATGTATTAAAAATATACTTGAACATTACTTAAGTATACTACATAAAATGAACTTGAAATATACTTCTTTTTCGTAAGGGGTTGTAACTCACATTAAAAATAAATTAGTTTTCCAAGAAGATGGCACAACATCAAGCACTATCTGGTTGTAAAACACATATTTCAGATTCTTGAAGTGGGACAGGTGAGAATGTGTTAGTTTAGCTAAATCTTCTGCTTAAGTCTTTTGCAGATATTCATCCATGCATAGGACAGTAAGCAGACGCACAGTAAGCTTGCTGTAGGCGGACCAACCTTGACAGTCCCAAAACATTTGAACAATCTTTGCAAAACTAATCTAAATGCTTTCCTTATTGTGTATGTGAATGATTCAAAGAAGACAAAGCAACACGTCGAAATGTAAAACTTTACTGTGGTGCTGTAATTGCAACAATCATTAACAAACAGTGAGCCATTCATTTCATTCAGGCAAGATAACTGTACTGAGTGCTCTGTAAAAAAAAAGGAAAAGGCAAATGAAATATGACTTTAAAATTTCAATGGGTTGAACTATGGCTCAAGAGCACAAGCATCATTCAAGCACAAATTTCCTATATGAATCCTGCATTGGAAGCTTTGCACTTTGACCTTAACAGTTCCCCACTGAAGGGGTACAATTTACGACACAATAAAAACCTTAGAGTAGAGAAAGCAATATGATGCTCTACTGGACTTGCTCCCAGAAAACCTGAATGAACGTGTTCTTAACAACAATATGATGACATACAAAACACATCAAGTGAAATGATCAAATAAATACATTCTCAATTTCAATTGTTTCAAACAAATATATACACTTTCGGTTCTCCCAGTCACGCCTTCGCTTTCGAACGAATCACACTTCATCGGAGCAACATCAATGAACCAGAACTTCCCAGAAGTCAGAACTTCCTCGCGTGTCTCTACTGGGGATAACCAAGCCAATGCCTAACAAACAGTCATGAATATGAATGCCTAAGCGTTACAGGTTGGGTATCGTTTGAATTTGAACGATTCTGATTCCGATTCCTTGTTTCGATTCCGGTTCCTGACGATTCTAGATTCCTGATTCTTTTAAGAGGCAGGGTCAAAAAAAGTTTAGCTAACCTTGCTAACCAACGGTCTTTCTGAAGGAAATACTCCTGTCACAAATACTCCTTTTGTCACAAATGTTGCATTTTGCCGAGATTTCGTTATTTTTAGAAAAGTGAAGCCAAACTTTGGACCGTCGATGTACTGTAAGCTACTCATGTTCGCACGGTAATGCCAACACTTCCGGTAGACGCTTCTTCGTTGGTGTTGTTCAGCGGTTTCTTCTTGCGGTTGACCGACTGTGAATATCGAAACTAGGAATCGAAATTTTAACTTTCTGCAACGATTCTGGGAAAACAAAAAGTTAGTCCCGGTTCCAATTCAATACTCGATTCTCGATACCCAACCCTACTAAGGGTGTGTGTTCACGTTTGGCTCGATTAAAACAAACCTGGTGTCGATTGCTCTATTCGTGCGGTTCATTTGAATAAGTGTGAACTGCTGCCATCCGAACCCTGGTGTACCAAACAAGCGGACTGAGACCACTGAAAACATGGGTCTTGGTTCACTTCCAAACGAACTGTGTGGTTCGACTAGTCTGTATTGAGTTCATATTTTAAAGACATGTAAATGAACCAAAAACAGGACAGAAAGCTCAAGCAATTAGGTTGTATCCCTATGCCTTTAGGTTTGGTGTCAAAATGCCAATCTGAACGCTAGTCCGGACCAAACGAACCAAAATACAAGTGTGAACCCACCCTCAGTCTTATGACTGATTGTTTGTTCTGTTATCATAGTGCTACCGTCAATTCTTCATCTAAATCACACTACGCATTTGGTGTCGAAGCATTGTTTTCCATTGTGTAGTGTACAATCAAGTTTGTAAACATGTACTCTTCTTTGTATTGTTCTATACAGAAACACGGTTTTGGTAAAATAATAAAATGAGCAAATTTGTGTAGCTGAAAGCATATAGAAATCGCACTGGCGGACTTCACTGACTTTTCTTTTGTTTGTTTTTTCCCCTTTTTGGCATCAGTATTAAGGCCCGGTGTATAAATGGAACAGGAGTTTGTCGGTAACGCACAGACACATAAAACCCATTCAAATGTGACACAAATGGATGACCAATATTGCCAAGAAACAGTGCGTAGGGAAGAGGGAACACATCAATTAACAAGAATGGCAGTACAGTATCTTACATCCACTCTTAAATGATTATCTGTCATATGAATTAAAACAAGAGTCTCTTTCTCTCTAATTGAAGTGCTTAGTGCTTGATGGTGGGCTACGGTTGGTAGCAACATCTTGGTGGGGCATTCAAGGGGCTGTGTGATGGTGATAGTTTGGCTGTGTTTATTGCTAGGCAACGATTGCTAGGCGATGGTCGCTCAGGTGAGGCATCTCAAGTGAAGACGTAGTTGATGAGTAGCTGAAAGAGCAACAGCATGCAGAGGATGAGACAGTGGCGCCGCTTAAGGACTTGCTCTCCTCCTCTGTCTTGTGTCGCGTGATCTGACGACCCAGTGCACTCAGGTTTCTAAAGATACAGGGATCACAGTTAGAAATAATCAGTATGTATACAGTGTAGCACTGAATGCAGTATTTCAAAGGGTGTACTTGCCTCTGTATGTCTTGCTGTGTTTTCTGTATCGCTGCTACTGAGGCCTCTATGAGAGCAATGTCCTTCACTTCTTTAGTACATCTTCCACACTGGCTCAAAAAACCTGATGAAGTCAAATGATGAGAACGCATAAAACAATCTGAAGTCTTCAATTCTTTTTTCAAGCATTGAATTGTATTTGATAATAAATAGACATTTTTAAATACATACTTTTTTTGTTATATTTTTTTTTATTTTAGTTTTGCCATTTTAACAAAAAATCTTTGTTTCATTTTCGTTTAATTTGTTTCATATAATTATATAATTGTATATATATATATATATATATATATATATATATATATATATATATATATATATATATATATATAGAATAAATATTTATTTTGGTCTTTGTTTTAGAATAAATTATTTATTTATATATATTTTTGGTTTATAATATTTGTTTTTGTTTACTATAATTAAATATTCATAATTAAATATTTTCCTATATATATTTTATCTCACAATAAATATTTTCTTTGTCTTATAACAAATATTTAATTGAGTTTTTGATTAAATATATTTTTTATAATAAATTATTTGTTCTTTATTTTTGTTTTAGATTTATTTTAGTTTAATTGAATTAAATATTTTTTTTATAATTTATCTAATTATAATAAGTTATTTGTTTATTTTTTAGTAGTATTTCTTTTTGTTCAGTGTAATTTTATATTAATATTTAAATATTTTATATACAACTATAATATATATATATATATATATATATATATATATATATATATATATATATATATATATATATATATATATATATATATATATATATATATATATACACACACACACACATTTTATTTTATTATAGTTTTATTTTAGAATATATTTTTTATTTCATAATACTTTTTCATTTCATAATAAAAATGTTAAAATACACATTTATTTTTTTTTACACTAATTTTATAAAAAGAAAACATTTTATTTTAGATTAATTTAGTTAATTTTATTTTGTAATAAAATTAATATATTTATATAAATATTGTATGTTTAAATATATTATTTTTCCATTTTATTTAGATTTTTATCTTGTATAATCACTTAAATATAAAAGCGATTGAATCAGTTGTTGTTCTCTTATCTTGTTTTTGTTGATTAAAACTATTTGCTAGTTTTCTTAAATGGTCAAATAGTGTATCCATATTTCAGACAGCCATTTAAAAGTTGCGTCGAAATTATATTTGTAAGTGCAACTAGTTTACTCTAATATACAGCAAAAGAAGTCAATCATTAGTCCTTTATAGCCATCGGATCTGAGAAACGTCCAAATCTGCCTGGATTCCATATATCTGAAGTCTTTGTAATAGTCAATAGTCAGACTCACAAACTATTTGAATTGCCGCAAGCACGGTTCATTTACCTCTTAACACCTCTGTTTGCTTATGGTGTGTGTGAGTGTGCCGGGACGATGACTTGCCTTCGTTGTCGGATGACTCGTGGTTGGGCTCTGGTGTGGTGCTGCTGCTCTCTGTGTTCTGACTGCAGCTGGACGGCTGGCTGCTAGACTTCCTGTGTTTGCCATTCACCCGCAGCTGAGAAACACACACACACACACACCTGTTGAGTCAAACACACCCTGAAGGGCCATCGGCTCACCTAAAGGAGCCCATGAAGAATCCTCCTTCAGGAAACATTAGCTTTCCTGGGTGACTCACCTTCTTCTGTCCGGCC
>JAQIUQ010001533.1:50000-150000 GCA_030378365.1 Hybognathus amarus
GAAGAGGGCAGCACTAAGACGTTTTTACACCATATTTTGTAGAAATAAAACACTTTATACCAGGGCTGTAGTACTTGAATCCGGTCTTGGACTTCGAGACCGTTTTTCTATGGTCTCGGACTTGTCTCGGACTCGCTGGTATTCAGACTCGGACTTGTTTCGGTCTCGGCCACTGGTCTAGCCAATTATGGCTTTTGGTCTCCAGCCGAGTCCAACATTTTTGTATGTGTGTTCATTTATTACTAGCCTATCAGGGTAACGTTAACTTAGAAAATGCCAAAATTAGCCGACCAAGTGCTCACTACAACGGAGCGCTTCTTCTCATGCTGTTACTATAGTTACTGGGTGTTGCGCATTCCCACAGGCTCTCCCATTTATAATGCGGGATATTCCTTCAATCGAAATTGACACAGATTATAAAATCAAATCATTCTTTTAACTATCTGCCAGACGCAATTTCACAAACAGTGTGAGTGTTCAGCAGTGCATCGTGAATAAAGTTTACCATTTGCACGTCTTTTTAAGTCTTACCAGTTTAAACATTCAAGCGATTTTAAACTAATTCAGTGCTCGCGCGCTCTCTGGGATGATTTCTGTGCACATTCATAAAAATCCACCTCAAGAACAGCTGGCCAGTAAGAAAAGTTATTTTTCACGGATTAGTTATATTGCTTTAACACTCAAAACTGTGTCAATTTCGGTCTTTGTGAGTATACTCTAAACATAGTCGGTTTTGTCTTTAATAAGCATAAAACGCATGCCAGTATAATGAACACAGAATCCGTGCACTAGCTCTTAGGGTGGCAGCAACCTTATGACGGTCAGTAATTTTGTCGTCAAAACAAGAAAAGACAGCTTTAAGTTAAAGGAATCAGGATTGATAGCCTATGTGTTTAATTTATTTAGGACTTAAAATGCTATCCAGTGTAATTTTCCATTTGATTACTTTATTCAGTTTCTGTCTGAATACTAGTGCTGGACCTATTCAAAAACTTTTCTCTTTATTTGTCTTTATTCTATTGTATTTGTTTGTGCAACTTTTTTTCAATTTAATTGAACAATTTAAATCAAGACTTGTGTTGTGTAAATTCTTAACGACATTACCCCATTGTAAAAAAAATGCAACGAGCACAAACATTTAGGCAAGATAAATTTAATAATTTTGTTTGGCAAAAACGAAATTCAGGCCCTGAAGACTTTTTTTTCCTGTCCTGGACACGGTCTTGACTCGGATTCGAACCTTTTTGGACTCGGCCTTGACTTGGACTCGAACCTCATTGGACTCGGTCTTGACTTGGACTCGACAAGTCCTGGTCTTGGACTCGACAAAGGTGGTCTTGACTACAGCCCTACTTTATAGTCAAAAAGTTACTTGAATCAATGACTGGTATTAATAAAGATCCATTCTTACAGATCATTAAATAAAAAAGTTGGTTTAGGGTTAAGTTACTCTTTAACGGCTGGCATTATCCTACACTGCATGTGTGCAAAAGCAAAAAGAATCCATTGTAATAATCACTGATGCTGTCTACACTGGATACAGATAAGTGTTCAGTTTGTGGCTGTCAACGCGCTTGAGTCTGTCGACAATAGGACAAATGGAGGAGTGGAAGAGAAAGAACGTTCACTTTGACGCGTCCAGTTTCAACAGCTCGTACAGACTTTAGAAGGATCCCAGCGTCGGAAACAAGCGGATAGTTTATTTTAACAGTGTCCTGGATCGTGTCAGAGGATTATATACTTATGTAAACAAGGCACAGTTTAATGGAGAGTTTGCAAAGAAGCATTTGTTAAAAGATGAAGATCAAACTGTATTGGATCTGACAGCAGCGGCATCACAAACCGCAAGTGATTTGATAATGCTTAACATTTTAAGTGAACCTCAAGAAACATAATTAAAATAATACTAATAAAAAATCCATGCCATGACCCCTTTAAAATGTATTCTTTCAAATATTTACCCAGTGGCCATCTACTGTAGCCAGAACGTCTTCCCCCATGCGTATCTTTCCAGAAATCTGGTTAACGTTGCACGAGCTGCCAAGAAAAGGCTGGGACGGAAGAGAAAGACAACAGTTGTAAGATTATGATGAAGGAAAATAAATGAAGTGTCATTGGTGAGGTTTAGAACTCCAGAATACCTTCAATTTGAATTCAAGTTCTGTATAACATTGTGTTTTTTCACACTCAATTGTGATTTTCCCACCAAGCTCCAAAGTCATTGTACCATACAGAATACCTGTAAGAAATTCACAGTTTCTGTTTATTAATGTTTCCTGAAAACATTAACAGTTTTCTCATTATTCACTCACCTTAAAGGGTTAGTTCACCCAAAAATGAAAATTAAGTTATTAATTACTCACCCCATGCTGTACCAACCCCGTAAGACCTTCGTTCATCTTTGGAACACAAATAAAGATATTTTTGATTAAATCTGAGAGCGGGATCACTCCTCCATAGACTGCCTAAGAAGTCTGACTTACTACCGGCAATGCGAACCAAGCTCCTGCTTCGGTCATACAGGGACCGGACAGCCCTTAGCAAAAGACCCCGGACCCCATATTCCTGAAGCACCCCCCACAGGCCGCCTCGGGGGACACAGTCGAATGCCTTCTCCAAATCCACAAAACACATGTTGACTGGTTGGGCAAACTCCCATGAACCCTCCAGCACCCTGTAGAGAGTATAGAGCTGGTCCAGTGTTCCACGGCCCGGACGAAAACCGCACTGTTCCTCCTGAATTCGAGGTTCCACTATCGGCCGTATTCTCCTCTCCAGTACCCTGGCATAGACTTTCCCAGGGAGGCTGAGAAGTGTGATCCCCGTATAGTTGGAACACACCCTCCGGTCCCCCTTCTTAAAAAGAGGAACCACCACCCCGGTCTGCCATCCCAGAGGTACTGTCCCAGACCACCACGCGATGCTGCAGAGGCGTGTCAGACCAAGACAGCCCCACAACATCCAGAGACTTGAGGTATTCGGGCGGATCTCATCCTCCCCCGGTGCCTTGCCATCGAGGAGTTTCTTAACTACCTCGGTGACCTCAGCTAGGGTGATGGACGAGTCCACCCCTGAGCCCTCAGCCTCTGCTTCCTCAACGGCAGGATTGAGGAGAGTCCTCGAAGTACTCCTTCCACCGTCCCGACGACATCCCAGTCGAGGTCAACAGCCGCCCACCCCTACTGTAAACAGCATTGGTCAGGGACTGTTTCCCTCTCCTGAGGCGCCGGACAGTTTGCCAGAATCTCTCCGAGGCCAGCCGATAGTCCTTCTCCATGGCCTCACCGAACTCCTCCCAGGCCCGAGTTTTTGCCTCCACGACCACCCGGGCTGCAGTCCGCTTGGCCTGCCGGTACCCGTCAGCTGCCTCCGGAGTCCCACAAGCCAACCAGGCCCGAAAGGACTCCTTCTTCAGCTTGACGGCATCCTTTACTTCCGGTGTCCACCACCGGGTTCGAGGATTGCCACCTTGACAGGCACCGGAGACCTTACGGCCACAACTCCGAGCAGCCGCTTCGACAATGGAGGTGGAGAACATGGTCCACTCAGACTCAATATCTCCAGCCTCCCTCGGGATCTGGTCGTAGCTCTGCCGGAGGTGAGAGTTGAAGATCTCTCTGACAGGAGATTCGGCCAAATGTTCCCAGCAAACCCTTACAGTACGCTTGGGTCTGCCGAGTCTGTCCAGCCTCCTCCCCCGCCATCGGATCCAACTCACCACCAGGTGGTGATCAGTTGACAGCTCCGCCCCTCTCTTCACCCGAGTGTCCAAGACATACGGCCGCAGGTCAGATGAAACGACCACAAAGTCGATCATCGACCTACGACCTAGGGTGTCCTGGTGCCACGTGCACTGGTGGACACCCTTATGCTTGAACATGGTGTTCGTTATGGACAAACTGTAACTGTCTCGTCACTTGATAAACTTATAATTGAACCACTGTAGGCACATGGAATATTTAAACATTTTCTTTAATGACTTTATGGGCCGTCAAGAGCCAGTCCCTTAGGCAGTCTATGGAAGAGTGATCCACCTCTCAGATTTAATCAAAAATATCTTTATTTGTGTTCCGAAGATGAACGAAGGTCTTACAGGGTTGGTACAGCATGGGAGTGAGTAATTAATGACTTAATTTTCATTTTTGGGTGAACTAACCCTTTAATATCATCCCAAATATTATAATATGGTTTTGGAATAAAATAATGGCGAGTAAATAATGATACAATTATTATTATTATTTTTTAGTTACGATTACAGTTATTCATTATTTAAGGGTGTACTAATCCTTTAAGCAATAATTCAAAATTCAGCATGGTTAAATTATGAAATTTAGATTCAGATTGAAGTCCATCACCTTTACAGTGAGCGTATGGCATTGTGATGATGTACTCTTCATCTCGGGGCAAAAACAAGAGCCTGGCCTTTCCATCTAGTATTGCAGACAGCGAGTTCCCTTTAAGAAATGACACTAGAGATTATAACCAGTATCAAACAAGAGAAGCACAAAGGTTGTGTGTTGAAATCTCTGTATGTCTGTATTTGAACTTCAGCGTGAAATTTACATACCATAAAATTTGGATTTGGCCAGAATGCTTCCACTAATACAGAATCCATCTTTCTTATTGCTGATGTAGAAGGCTGAAACAGGAGGGTGATGAGAAACCTGAAAGTTCAAAAGTGAACTGCTTATCAGATGAGCTTCTCGGTTTCCATTGCCAACAGAGATTGTAGTCATGTTTACAATATATGCACATCAAGACAAATGTCCTCAACACTGTTCATTACATTAGGTTTCTTGACTAGAAAGTGACATACTTGTTTTAATATCAGTATATTGTTTTAAAATTGATACCTTGTATTTAAAGGAACACGGCCTACTTTTTGGGACTTTAGCTTATTCACCGTATCCCAGAGTTAGATAAGTCCATACATACCTTTTTCATCTCCGTGCGTGCTGTAACTCTGACGCACCCACTGCTAGCCTAGCTTAGCACAAATACTGGATGTAAATGGATACAGCTAGCATACTAATCTCACTACTAATACGTGACAAAATAACGCAAACATGTTCCTATTTACATGTTGTGATTTGTATAGCCACAGAGTGTACAATTAAAGTTCACTTTTAAAAGAAAAACTTTTGCCGATAATTTGCTCACCCCCATGTCAACCAAGATGTCCATGTCATTCTTTCTTCAGTTGAAAAGAAATTAAGGTTTTTGATGAAAACATTCCAGGATTTTTCTCCATATAATGGACTTTACTGGTAACCAAACGGTTCAAGGTCCAAAAGACAGTGCAAACTGTTCAAAGGTCTTTAAACGATTTCAGACGATGAATAAGGGTCTTATCAAGCGAAACGATCGCTCATTTAAAAATAAAATCGTTTAAGATAACAAAGTTTAAGTTTTATAAGCACAAATGGTCGCCTTGCTTTGTTCTGTGATGCGCGTTTCGTGACTCACCTGTTCAAACTCTTTAAAAAAAATAATAATCTTTTTTCTTGTCATTTGGTTCATTCAATGAATGAAATGAACGAATTGACTCGGAAAAAGATTCGATTCATTTGATAAACGAGTTAAAATATGGCTGTGTCTCATATGACCTTTTAATTGTTCACTCTGTGACTATACAAATCACAACATGTAAACAGGAAAAGGTTTGCGTTATTGTGTCACTTGTTTGGTATTAGTATGCTAGCTGAAGCCATTTACATCCAGTCTTTGTGCTAAGCTAGGCTAGCGATGGGTGCGTCAGATACAGTTACAGCACGCACGAAGATGAAAAAAGGTATGTATGGACTTATCTGGGGGATATGGTGAATAAGCTAAAGTCCCCAAAAGTTGGAGTGTGCCTTTAAAGGGATAGTTCACCCAAATATGAAACTTCTGTCATTAATTACTCGCCCTCACGTCATTGCCAACCCGTAAGACTTCCGTTCATCTTCGGAACACAAGTGAATATTTTTTTTTTATGAAATTTGAGCGATTTCTGTCCCTCCATTGACAGTTCAGGCAAATACAATTTTGACGCTTCAAAAAGTTAATGTAAAGATCATAAAATGAATCTATATGAATTGAGCAGTTTATTTTCTGAAGAGACTTGATCGTTTTATTCTGTATGATGAACAGGTAAATGGGAGCTCAATAATGCTTGTCTGACGTGAGATAACCAATGAGGTGCATTCTCGTGTTACGCAGCACTTTTGAGCTTCAGCGAGAACCAATGGGGTTTGTTTGTTCTCGCACGTTAAAGTACATTTGAGCACTGTTTATCTTCGCAGATCAATGTTATTACGTGAATAATTAAATTTTTTTATCATATAAAGCGATGGAGTGTCTTCAGAAAATGTGGACTAAACTGCTTGATTCATATGGGTTAGTTTTACGGTCTCTTTATGAACTTTTTGAAGCATCAAAGTTGAGTAGCTGTCAATGGAGGAACCGAAAATCCTCCTAGATTTCATTAAAAAAAGATGAACAAAAGTCTTATGTGTTTGGAACAACATAACGGTGAGACAACATAATTGAGGACAATTTTGTGTGAACTAATCCTTTAAAGGAGTAGTTCACTTTTAAAAAAACTTTTGCTGATAATTTACTCACCCCCATGTCATCCAAGATGTTCATGTCATTCTTTCTTCAGTCGAAAAGAAATTAAGGTTTTTGATAAACATTCCAGGATTTTTCTCCATATAATGGACTTCAATTGGAACCAAACGGTTTAAGGTCCAAAAAACAGTTTCAGTGCAAACTACAAACTGTTCAGAGGCTTTAAACAATTCCAGACGATGAATAAGGGTCTTATCAAGCGAAACGATCGCTCATTTAGAAAATAAATGAAAAAGTTTAAGTTTTATAAACTTTTTTGCTCGCCTTGCTCTGTTCTGTGATGCGCGTTCTTGACTCTCCTGTTCAAACTTGAAATTAACAAATCTTTTTTTCGAGTCATGACTCGAAGGGTCCTTGATAAGACCCTTATTCATCGTCTGGTGTCGTTTCAAAGCCCTTTGAAGCTGCACTGAAACTCTCATTTGGACCTTGAACCGTTTGGTTCCCAATGAAGTCCATTATATGGAGAAAATCCTGGTATGTTTTCATCAAAGACCTTAATTTCTTTCGACTGAAGAAAGAAAGACATGGACATCTTGAATGACATGGGGGTGAGCAAATTATCAGCAAAAGTTTTTTTTTTTAAAGTGAACAACTCCTTTAATGCAATGTCAAATATTTGTAAGTGTGACAGTCCAAACACTTTTTAAAATCACATTATTAGTGTCTCACCTGCTCTGCTATGTAAAATGTACAGCTGTCTGTTTGTGGATGCAGCCAACAGCATCGAAACATTTCTCCTAGAATAGGGTTGTATGGTTTCTTCAGACCCTGAAAGACATACAAATGAACACCCATAAGACTTTATTTATTTATTTATTTATTTATTTTTATTTACCAAGGGCACATTAAATTGACCAAAATAGACAGTAGGGACAATTATAACAAAGGTTTTCTATTTATAAAAAAAGCATCAAGGTTTCCACAAAAATATTAAGCAAAGATTCAGCATTAATAATAATACAAATGTTTCTCGAGCAGCAAATCAGCAAATTAGAATTATTTCTAAAGGATCATGCTGAAAATTCAGCTTTACCATCACAGGAATAAATTAAATATATTAAAACAGGACAGTTGTAATAATATTTCACAAAATGTTACCATTTTAAGTTACTATTAGGGCTGTCAAACGATTAATCGCGATTAATCGCATCCAAAATAAAAGTTTGTGTTTACATAGTATATGTGGGAGCATTGTGTATAATTATTTTGTATATATATATATATATATATATATATATATATATATATATATATATATATATATATACACACACACACACATGCATATATATTTAAGAAAAAAATATTATTTATATATAAAATATTTATATATAATAATATATAGAATATATATAAATCTATATACAGTATACATGAACATATTTCTTAAATATATACAAGCATGTGTGTGTGTGTTTTGTATATATATATATATATATATATATATATATATATATATATATATATATATATATATATAATAATTATACACAGTGCTCCCACATATATAATGTAAACACAAACTTTTATTTTGGATGCGATTAATCGCTTGACAGCCCTAGTTACTATATTTCATCAAATGAATGCAGCCTTGGTGAGCATAAGGCACTTTTTTCAAAAACATATTTAAAATATTACCGACCCCAAACTTTTGAACAATATTTTGGTGTTTTCATCCAGTTTCTTTATGAGATATCCCAAAATGTGCATACAATTCCATGTATGGAAGCCTGGTTACCATGAACTGGTTTATGATTCTCAAATCTCAATCCAAAAATTAGCACTTCACCCAACTTGCCTTTGGTTTCTTGTAGAAACCTGACAGATACCAGCGCAACACCTGCTTCATCCTGCAGTATGGGCTCTCTTCCATCACAGCCCTAAAACAAAAATATATATATGATGATTATGTCTTCTGCAATAAACCCTGTGAACCTTAAAAATGCTAGTTTTAGTAAAATGCGTCTGGCTGCATTAGTGATGCTAATGTGGTGCTTACTGGGACAGCAGGTCAGCATGGTAATAGTAATCTGACAGCTTGTCCAGAAATGAGCGCGGCTCCAGGATAAACGTTGGCAAAACCACTTTAGACAGGTCCATCCCTGGCCTCAGCTGCTTCAGGAGAGTCCGAAATTAAACCCTTATTCTCATCTGAGACTGTCTCGACCTGGGACGCCTCACCAGCCTGTGATGACAACAGAAAATATATATATTTACACTCAATGCCATTTAAGTCGTTTTGGATAAAAGCATCAGCTAAATGCAAAAACGTAAAATGTTAATGCAACTGTTAAAAAAAGATACTCATTGTCATAGTCTTTGCTATATTCCAGCAGTTTCACTTAAAATGGGCCTTGCAACAAAAGGCGCCTTCACACACCAGAAACACGGGAAATGAATGAGGGGATAGGGCACAAATGACACCAAATTTGATCAAAAAAGCCCTCAAAATTCAAGGTATGGGACAAAAATGTCCATGTATGAGTTCTTGATTTTAAAATTTGTTAATACCCTACCACACAAGGAAGAGTGCCGTTTTCCCAATTATAAGCATGGCTGCAAACACGATATTAATTTTATTGCAACAGTTCAATAAACAAGAGGTTAATTAATATATGTGGCCAATTAACCAATTAAAAAGGTATTCCAAATTCCGCTGCAGCCTACAGAAGCGTACTGCATTCACTTGAAGAAAAAAAAAACATAATTATTAATTAGTTAATTATCTCAGAATTACAAAATCCTTTTTCATGGAAAAAAGTTTTTGCTCTGTTTTTCTGAATTAATGACTTTTTAATGATTCTCAAAAACTCGTTAATTCAGTAAAACAGAGCAAAAACTTTTTTTTCCTGAAAAAAATGATCTCGTAATTCTGAGATAATTAACTCGTTAATTTAGAAAAACAGAGCAAAAACGTTTTTTTTCATGAAAAATGATCTCGTAATTCTGACATAAAAATTAATAATTCAGAAAAACAGAGCAAAAACGTTTGTTTTTTTCATGAAAAATGATCTCGTAATTCTGAGATAACAATTAACTCGTTAATTCAGAAAAACAGAGCAAAAACTTTTTTTTTCATGAAAAATTATCTTGTAATTCTGAGACAATAATTAATTAGTTAATTCAGAAAAAGAGAGTAAAAACTTTTTTTCATGAAAAATTATCTCTTAATTCTGAGATAATAATTAATTTGTTAATTCAGAAAAACTGAGCTGAAACGTTTTTTTTCTTTTTCTCCATGAAAAATTATCTCATAATTCTGAGATAATAATTAATAATTCAGAAAAACTGAGCAAAAACGTTTGTTTTTTATGACAAATTATCTCATAATTCTGAGATAATAATTAACTCGTTAATTCAGATAAACAGAGCAAAAACTTTTTCATTAAAAATTATCTCGTAATTCTGAGATAATAATTAATTAGTTAATTCAGAAAAACAGAGCAAAAACTTTTTTCATGAAAATGATCTTGTAATTCTGAGATAATAATGAACTCGTTAATTCAGAAAAATGAGCAAAAACGTTTTTTTTTTCTTTTTCTCCATGAAAAATTATCTCTTAATTCTGAGATAATAATTGACTCGTTAATTCAGAAAAAAAGAGCAAAAACATTTTTTCCATGAAACATTATCTCATAATTCTGAGATAATTAACTCGTTAATTTGGAAAAACAGAGCAAAAAATTTTTTCCATAAAAAATTATCTTCGTAATTGTGAGATAATAATTAACTCGTTAATTTAGAAAAACAGAGCAAAAACGTTTCTTTTTTCTCGATGAAAAATTATCTCTTAATTCTGAGATAATAATTAACTCGTTAATTCAGGAAAAAGAGCAAAAACTTTTTTTTCCATGAAACATCTCCAAATTCTGAGATAATTAACTAATTAATTCAGAAACACAGAGCAAAAACGTTTCCTTTTTTCTCCATGAAAAATTATCTCATAATTGTGAGATAATAATTAACTTGTTAATTATCAGGAAAAAAGAGCAAAAACATGTTTTCCATGAAACATTATCT
This sequence comes from Hybognathus amarus, assembly GCA_030378365.1. Lineage (NCBI taxonomy): Eukaryota > Metazoa > Chordata > Actinopteri > Cypriniformes > Leuciscidae > Hybognathus > Hybognathus amarus. The sequence goes on from JAQIUQ010001533.1 coordinate 60,636, forward strand.
CGTAATTCTTAGATAATTAACTCGTTAATACAGAAAAACAGGGCAAAAACATTTTTTTTTTCTCTCCCTGAAAAATGATCTCGTAATTCTGAGATAATCCTTCGAGCCAGCGGTTTGGAAAATGAATGGCAGGATGATTCAGTTACAGGAGCCATCCTCTGGTCAGGCGTGGGAATTTATTTAGTGCACGACTTTCACAGTGCATTCTGGGTATTCTCTAGCTGTTGAGCGTTAGATCGGTTGTACGCTCATTATTGCAGTGCATTGTTGGATTGCATGAGTGCACGCAATAACGTCCACTATGGTTGCCCTATTTAAAGGCATCACTGCATAACCAAAACACAATTAACTTTGTGCTGGTTACACAAAGCAGTTCATTTAGACCAAACAGAAACAAAGCCATATGAAGTTATCACCTCTCCCATCTCTTCATGGGCTTCTTCGACGAATGCTGTTGCCTGGAGGCACACGTCATCTGATTGGTCCATATCACTTTCCTCAGTCAATCTGCCTCCATTCTCATTGGCTGCATTGTCCCGAGTCTTCATGCGTCTCCCTCTCCGATTTGTCCGAGTTGGCGTCGTTTCTCCATGTGGTTTTCCAACATGGAGTCATTAAACCTTTAAAAAGCACAAACAAACGACCATGTGCAATTTGTACATTTTATATTTATTTTTAAACATGCTTAAATATTTTATTACTTCATGCACACTTACATTTGTTCATTTAATATTAATTGTTTATTCTGCTTCTGCCTTTGAAATTGGTGTTATGTTCATGTTCAAAGCCTTTCGAGATCAGTTGCCAAAGCAACAGAATCACACGACGATCGTCTTCATAAGTAATTTGAAGGACAGGGCCATCACCATGGTCACAAGAGGTTCATTATATGAGCATGAATTCAAAATTTCTGTTTTGTCCTATTTAATGCTTCAGGCAAAACATCTCTTAAGAGACATATGAGGCATCTGACTAGTCTTACATTAGTAATCTGACCATTAGCAATACGCATGACATAAAACAATCTCTTTGTGTCCACTACACACAGAGATAAGAGGAAAACCAGCATATGTTCTGCGTCACTGGCTGTCAGCTAGCAAGCCAAACAAGAAATATGTCCTTACCTTGCTAAGGATATTTTATTCCTGAAACTTCAAAGATTGGTAAGTCAAAAATACCAAACACAGACACGGTCTCAGTTTACATTCAAAAGATTTGCCACTATAGTTCCTGTTTCGACTGGTGTTTGCATAGGAAAGACTCCGCAGTAACGTGTTTCCAAAGCTGTTTTTCCAGCCCCACAGCTTCTCTGATGCACGTACGCGCTTGTACAAGTGTGTTTGTTTGTGCTGCTGGTGGTGTTGATTTTACATTCTACTCATCTCTTCCTGCTCCTCTGCCTTTCACGTAAACCTTTAGGGCAGAGTTGATTCGACGAGAGCTTCAAAGTGGCCAGAAAGAGGCAGGGTTTGGAATAAATGATTGCCAGCTCAAGCATGTCACTGGCAAACAACGTCTACTATTTCTCTTCCTCTCAGGTATGCAAACACTACGTAATTTAAACACCTTTGAATCTTATTTGATTATTTTGTGGAGAATGTAAAAGAATTATTAATGTTTGGTGATATCTCATGTCTTGGTTATAAGCATGTGTTTCAGGTAGCCTACTTATTTTGAATGATAGCATTAGATACAAAATATTTGTATTTACATTTAATGAATAAAGGTGTAAAAATAATATAATAAATAATAGGCTGCATGATTTGGGGAAAATGTCATATTGCGATTATTGAGGTAAATATTGCAATTGTGATATAATGAACAAATGGTTTCATAAGTCAACTTGCTTGGTTCTAAAGTAAAATGCACACACATATTAGTGACCATTCAGTGTATTAATGTGTATTTCTTGACTCAAACTAGCAACAACAACTAAATGATTGATAACACCTATAATGATATATAAACCATCAACCAAACCAACATTACAGTGATTCCATCATTACAATTGAAAGCTATCAACATTTTAAAAAAATGATTAGGCTTAAAAATATATATATAACAGCTTTTAAATTAAGTGAACTTCCCATAATAAATGCCATATTTACCTGTGCCCTTCCTGTCTTAACAGGATATAGAAATTGAATAAAGTTATCAAACAGTCTGCGCTGCATGAATTATAAATTATATATAGACTAATCCTTAGTAAAGCTACAAAAGTTCTTTAGTCAACAGCAGTGAGTAATTTTCTGTTTCCCTTTGTTAACTTTACGGACCGAACGCTTTATTCGCTGCTGGCCCTTTAAGAGCAGCCGTTGCCGAGACACAGATTTCACACGCAAATCATTCTCCCACAAGGGACAAGGACAACTCTTAAGACTTTTCTTATGTTATGAAGATACTTGACAAAACGACATTTTGGCATAATTGTGTATGTGTTATTTTTCGTTCAAGCTTGGAAAGAGAACTGCATTCTGAAACGCGCGCGGTCTGTGTATGTGCATTATGGCGCGCGTCTTTTTGCGAGTCACATTCAGGACTGACTTCTTGACTTCTTGTCAAATACAAAATGCAAAAAGGCATTTGCACGAAATAAGGCGGGATAATGTAACACTAATCAAAGGATGACAAAAAAGAAGAGATGCTGTGTTAATAGCCCTAATTTGTTTATTTCGTATAAAATCGTGCGGCATTTTGCGTTATATAATCGCAAAGGTTTGACATTGCAATTACCAATTGCGATATGATTAATCGTGCAGCACTAATAAATAATACAATTTTATGTAGTGGAAATCAGTCAGTCAGTCTGGTTTACAACACATAACATTTTCATACGATCACATCATTGCTAATAAATCAGACAGATTTACCAACTATATAGCAACACGCTAAAAACCAAACAAAAACAAATCAGAAAACCCACATACAAAAAAACATCTTGGGTTCCAGACTGTAAAGGCCATTGCACACGGAGTACGAAATTTCGTATGCGTTTTTTCGTGTTCGTCAGCCTAAAAATGTGTCACGCAGAGAAACCTTGCACACTGAGTCCAATGCTTATTTATTAAACCGTTGCGGAAAAAAAAGCAAAAATACTAAATGAATTCGTCAGGCAGTGAGGATGATTTTGTTGCCCTCTCTCTTATTGAAAAGAGAAGAAAGAGAAAATATTGCGTTTGCGTCCATCCAATCCTGAAATTGCGCCAAGAGGAAGCACCTCCTTATCAAGGAGCTGTGATTCAAAATTTACTTCAGAACGTCAGTGGAAAAGTTTGATGCTGGAGCCACATTTTAAAAACAAGATCATTCAGACAGAACAGCTGAATATTTTAAGCTGTTATATAGCCTATTGTACCCAAATAATACATTAGTTATCGAATTAGCTGCTCAATCACACCTTTTAATCGATCCCAAATTTCAATCTGATTGAAAGGGGAGGTTATTCCTTTCATAATCCAATCGAGAGAAGAGAACACTTGATCGAAATGAAAACCGAAACTGAAAGCACTGCGCATGCAAAGATGTGCGGAACGAGCTCCAGTCGGCCCTGAATTGTCAAAAAACCTCTCAAAATGCTGGCTGTGGATGCGAAAAATGCAGAAAATCGAACCTGATCCGAATTTTTTATGACGGACGAAAGTTTCGGAGGTGGTGTGCAAGCGTGATTGACATTATGTGAGGTCGAGTTTTTTTTTAAAGTGCGAAAATTTTCGGATGCGAATTTCGGATTCGGTGTGCAATGGCCTTAACCCTTGTTGCCTGTGAAGGAACGACGCTTTGGGGAAAGCCGGGATAGCATCTGAAGCACTTGTGGAACTAGTGTGGTGTTGCATCATGACATCATTTGATGGAGTACACATAACAGTAACACATAACAGTGTTAGCTTCTAATAGGTCGAAACAAGTCGTTCTCAGGCACTCAGGAGGTGTGGCACAGGGACGCAGTGTCTCATTACAGTCGTACCATTACCATCGTAACCAGAGACATTCCCTTTCAAGGGAACTCGCGTTGCGTCAAAGACGGCACTTTGGGGTACAAAATACCCACTGCGCCACAATGACTAGTGCCTGTCCTGGTGTGAAGCTTGTCTGGCACTGTGGAGGGCAGAAGTGTGTGGGAAAGCCCAGCCATCAGCATTACAGACTTCCCCAATAGCAGGGCTTTGGAGGATGCCAGTTCTCTAGTCGAGTGGGCTCTTGTAAGGAGAGGCGAAGGCAGACTGCACGCCTTGTATGCTGAATAAATGGTCTCCACAATCCACCATCTAATCGTATGCTTTGAGGCAGGGGAACCCTTCTTATGTGAAACAAAGTAGCTGGTCCAACTTCCTCCAGCACAAGGACCTGAGTACATAGTAGGGCTGGGTATTGACACAAATTTCACAATTCGATTCCATTTTCGATTCACAAGCTTGCACTTCGATTCGATTTCGATTCCATATTGATTATTTTGGATATCAGTTACAATAAATGGCAAATTTTCTCAAGGAAATCAAATCTCTTAATGCTGTAAACTATGGGAGTCTAGTTGTAGCCTACTAGGCTTCATTAGCCAAACATGAAGTTAAATTAAATTACACTTTTATAATAAGATTATATGAAATATAAACATTTAAATGGTGGCTGTCATAAAAACTTGCCAGATTTATTCAAATATGCATTAAATATTGAAGAACATTAAGATTCTAATGCATATGTAATATGGTGTATATATTTAGCAAAATGCTCGTCTCTAGAGTTATTTTTTTTCTAGCTGACTAACGAGTTGATGTGGGTTTTCTGAGGTAAATATGACGATACATGTCATTGATTACAAGCTGTTTAACTGATGCGTTAACTGATTTAAAACGACGCTGCTGCTTCTCTTAAGCTGCGCTGAGAGCGATCTCACGCCACAGCGCCAAAACGTTATTTATGTTTTTGAATTTCTAAAGAAAATTGACGTAATTTGAAATTTGAGACTTTGTTTCATATCAATAGCAACAAAGGACAAAGATTATTGCGATTTTTTTTTTTTTTTTTTTTTTTTTTTTTTTGGGGGATGCGCACAGCCGCGAATACAATGTTCCATTCATTCAAATGAAACAGGATGACTAATCGATTCTTGCGATTTAAGAATCGATATTGGTTCGTAAAAATGAGAATCGATTAATATCGAGAAATCTATATTTATTACCCAGCCCTAGTACGTAGGCCTCCAAAGCCCAGACAGGGGATATTAGATATATCTTTTCCTGATCACCCGACTCATGTGGTGGAGAATGAAAAGCCTGCAAGATATCAGACCGTGCCACATTAGATGGCACCTTAGGTACGTAACCTGACCTAGGGTGGAGAATGGCCTTTACTCTTCCTGGAGCGAACTCAAGGCTATCAGGGAGCAGTAGATAGTGCCGGCAGGTCCCCAACTCTCTTAAGGAACATATTAGCTATTGGAAGCCCACTTTGAAAGAGAGAAAACTTTTCCGATACCTCATCAGTGGTTTCGAAGGGAGCCAGGGATAACCCTACAAAAAGAACCACAGCCAGGTCCAAAACAGGAACCCTGGAGTGGACGACATGCCTCATCCTCTGAGCACCATGAAGTAAACAAACAATTAGTTGGTGCCTCCCCACAGGACCATCGCTTAAAGGCATGTGGAAGGTATCTATGGCCACCACATAGACCATCAGTGTAGATGAGGAAAGCCCATTAGAGTAATGACTTTGGAGGAACTTCAGCACTGAAGCCACTGGGCAGTTAATTGTGTCAAGCTGGAGTTCTCTGCACCATAAAAAGAAGATATTCCAACTTAAGGCATAAAGTTTCCACGTGGAGGGAGCTCTAGAGTTTAAGACGGTCTCGTTTGAGAGACCAGCACTTATGAATTGGTCCCCCTCAGGGGTCAGACCCATAGCTTCCACAGCTCCGCCCGAGGGGTGGTGTATTGACCCCTCAGCTTGGACCCTCCTTATTGGAATCTGCTATGAAGCGCTTACCAGAAGCAAACCCTCCTTAATTCTGCATGACCATACTTTACATCCCATAATCCTGACCCAATTCCTACCGAATACCTAAAATTAAAAACTACCTAACTAACTATTAATAAACAGTAATTAAGAGTTTATTGAGGCAAGTCGTAGTTTAAAGTTAATAGTGATAATTGGACTAAACCTAAACTAAAGTGTTACCATATATATAAAGTTTAAGATCGGTAAGATGTTTTATGTTTATAAAAGAAGTTTCTTCTGCTCACCAAGGCTGCAATTTTTTGATAAAAAATACACAAAAACACAGTAATATTGTGAAATATTATGACAAGTTAAAATGACTTTTTTATGTTAATATATATTAAAATGTAATTTATTTCTCTGAAAAAAAGCTGAATTTTCAGCATCATTACTCCAGTCTTCAGTGTCACATGATCCTTCACAAATCACTCTAATATGATGATTTTATGCTCTAAAAACATGTATGATTATTATCCATGTTGAAAACAGTTTTTTACATTTTTATTTCAGGATTCTTTGATGAATAGAAAGTTCAAAAGAACAGCTTGTCTCAATAATGGTGACATAGACATTCCCACTGGATATTGATATTCAGTTAAAAATATACACATCTGTTTGTTGATGGACATACACTTGATACTGCTGATGGTGAGGAATTACAGTTGCAGCATCTCATAATGTAGCACAAAATGAGCAGTCTGTCACTGAGAAATTCTTGCTAAGTTGTCCTTGTGATGGAGGTCAGGTTCAATAACTAGTTCTTCCAATGTTCACGCTCAGATTGATATGGTAAAATCAACGTCATCATAACTGTCCTTTCAGCGTGTAAAATCGCTGAACTTTTGGAAGCCTCCTGAGCTGAAGTGCAGTTAGGATAAAGGAAGTTTAGCTTCCGAAAACAAGAGCGGTAGACCAATCACAACAGACTGGCCAATCAGAGCAGAGTAGGCTCGAAGGAAAGGAGGGATTAAGAGAGACTAATTCATCCGTTGAGTCGTTTGAGAATCGCTTAAATATTTGGTGATGTGAATTGTATATTATGAAAAAATGAAAAGTATTTTGACCTTAGATGCATGTAAACCTGTTGTGGGAAAAAAAATTTACTGTATGTGTGTGTGTTTAAAATGTCGTCTCAACATGTTCATAAGGCCACCAAAAGTGTATGATTTTTGCGTATTCGTGGTTTCAGTTGTTCCTGAATTTTTACAGTTTTAGAATAATTAAGTATCAAGTTTTGATGAATCATGATTTGTTCATGAAAACATTTGTAAGCAGATTTCACGCACAAATTCGTGTGTGCACTTGTTTAGTGAATGTTAAGTGCTTAATAGATCCTGCACTTTTATTTTCAGCCTTTTGCCACCCTTGGCTGAGAGAAGAACTGACCAGAAAAAAATGGGTCTTGCATCAGTTCCTTCTCTCCCAGGAGATTCCCTTCTCCCCACCGGCATTCAGTGAGGCTGTTTTTAGATCTGGTCCATTATGATGACGCCAGCCTCTGCATGTTTTTCTGGGCAGGTCTAAATCAACAGACGAAAGCCTGCTCGGAGATGCCCTCAAGGGACCTTCCAGGATTATTTGGACTGGGAATTTTTCCAATGCGGATCCCCCTACACCATCTGGGAGACTGAAAAGGATGTTGAATCACCTGAGCCCATGCTGCCATTCACCATGACACCATAGACTGTAAGCCCAATTCCTTCTCTTCAGACAAGAAGGCTGTTTCTGAACTCTCAGCCTGTCATGCATTGGCCAAGGACACCATTTTTTTAACTCTCTGCCGATCCTGTTTCATCTAAGGAGGCCATTTTCGAGCTCTCAGCCTGTCTTGCATCAGCCAGGGACGCCGTTTTTTCAACTTTCTGCCTATCCTGTATCAGCAGAGGAGGTCATCTCATAACCCTCTGCCCATGCTATCCAGTTCCTCAGTCCTGTCTCCGCTAGCTCCAGTAGTGGGCTTCACCTGAACTCCTCACTTCCTTGGCTCCAGCTGGAATTGCATTCCAATTCCATTCCGAGAAGTCATTGAGTTTGGAAACAAAGATGAATTTCCTGAAATCAAATTTTCCTCGAGCTTTTGACATCTAAGAGGTCATCATATTATAAGAATATCCTGTAAGTTTCAAAACTGAAAATGTCCTTGTTAGTCCAATATCGACACCAGGCTCAGCAAACGACTCGTTTTTCAAAGTGGGGAACTATGACGTCAAATAGGATAAAACACTACACCTGCAGAAGAAGATCAACACCTACTTCAACACGGCCGCTTTAGCCCCGCCCACCGATTCGCACATTACAAGCAATCACGCATAGCTAAATAACACGCCTACCTCGTGATGACAAATAAATCGAGCGAGCAATACAAAATATTGCGCAGCGCCTGGTTGTGGAAGAAGACAGTCGCTGCATAAGCTTCCTCTGGATTCCAATAGGACTGCATGGATAAACTTTATTTTTAATGACGTTCCACTCCAGCTGATGAGGTAAAACATCGTCTGTCTGTTCGCTTCATTTCACTGAGGATTGTTTTGTAAACTGGATTTGCAGACCGATTAAGGGTGTACTCACACTAGCCAGTTTGAACCGTGCCCGAGTGCGTTTGACCACCAAAGCGCGGTTCGTTTGACTAGTGTGAGTGCTCCGAACCGTGTCCGGGCGCGGCTCGATTGGCCAGCCCTGGCCCGCTTGGAAGAGGTGGGCCAGAGCACGGTTCAGTTGGACTCGGGCGCGGTTCGCATGCAGTGTGAGCGCTAACCGCGCTGGAGCACGGAACAGGACGCGTGACGTGCAAACCTCCTCATACGAGCAGCACGATTTCGTGAAAATTTTCGCGACACATCTGTTTAACAACAGGCTGTGAGAGGGCAGTGGACCAAACGACACAAAATTATCCACAAAGAAAACAGAATGATGGACTTCATTGTGTTCCGTTCAGAGAGCGCGCTCTTCTTGTTTATCCCGAAACCGTCGCACCATAATGACGTAAGTGTGCTCCGGCACGAATGCTGAAACCCTATGTGAGTGCAGGCCAGCGGGGGAGTGGGGAGGGGGGACAATCGTACTCAGGCCCGGTTCATGGCAACCGTGCCTAGTGTGAGTACACCAGAACGGGGCTGTGCCGTCTATATTGGATCTGACAGGAATGGTGCAACACACGGACTCTGGGGTCGAACATGTATTGGCGAAATCATTCCGGTTGCCATTTTACAACATTGGACGTTTTCAAAACAATTTCCCCAAGTGCATCGATGGGACTAATTATAAAATGCAGTGTTGGGGAGTAGTTAACTACAAGTAGCGTAGCTACTAACTTAACTAAATTTTTCAGTAGCTTGGCAGTAGCTCAGTTGCTTTTTAAACAGTGTAGCTTTTCAAGTAGCTAACTACTTTTTGCAGCAAGTAGCGGTGTAGCGCGAGCAAAAGCTTCATTGCTACATTGTTGAGCCTGCGCAAATCTGCGCGATGCAAGGATATTCTTCTTCTTGTTAAATTACAAACTAATTTTTTGCCATTACCGCCACCTGTTGTTTAATCACGCATCTTGCGGCTCACAGCTCACTGACGTGCAGAAGTGAGTTGACACACCCATATTATGATTATATAGCAAGACGTGACGGCAGATTTGGAGGATGGAGAAACAACTAACGTTAATTCCCCATGGCCTTATTTATCCAAGTTCAATCAGTATTTTTGAGAAAATGTTCTACATGCAATTTACGTTGGATGTATATTTCGTTCTTGCAATGTTGTAGGCTATTTGTTGCACTTTTGACAAACATTCAGAGATATTAATATTTTACTTAAAACATTCCTCAAACACTAAATATTTTACTTAAAACATTCCTCAGACACTTATTCAGTTATTTATAATATACGTTGTTCAAAAAAGCAAAAGTAGTTTCAATGTAGCTAGCTACTTTTTGATAGTAACTTGTAGTGTAGCTAACTACTTTTATAAACGGGTAGCTTGACTGTAGTTTAACTACTTTAACTTACGAGTAGCCTGTAGCTTGTCAAACTACAATTTCAAAGTAGCTTCCCCAACACTGATAATATGCAAAACTGTTATCCACTCACAGCATTGGGTGTTTACTTCCAAGTCTTCAGTGCGAGACGCCCATAAAAACCCAGCGTGGGTAAAACGTGGGTACAAAATAGCCTATTACTTATTCATTTTTATATTTTTTAATGCAAAAACCAAGCAAACGTCATAAGTTGACCTCAGACAACAATATAATAAAATTTAAAAAGCCAGTTCATGACCCCTTTAATACTGCCATCCACACAGCCCTCACACATTTGGAGGGTAAGAATTTATATGCGAGAATGCCGTTTATTGCTTACGTCTCAGCATTTAACACAGTCATACGACTATGGCTCTCCGAAAAGCTCCTTATCCTTGGACTGACACCCTCCCTCTGTAACTGGGTGCTAAACTTCCTGAAAAACAGACCACTGTCAGTCAGAGAAGCAAACCGGACATCAGACATCTGAACTGAGCACAGGGATCCCCCAAGGCTATGTCCTGAGCCCGCTGCTGTTTACCATATTCAGCTATGACTGTGTGGCCTGTCAAACCAATTCCAGGATTATAAAGTTTGCGGATGATACTAAAGTCATCGGACTGATCACTGGTGGAGAGGAAACATCACACAGAAGAGAGGTGGCAGGACTGTTGGCCTGGTGTCAGGAAAATAATCTCACATTAAATGTACAGAAGACCAAGGATTTTTTACAGATGTTCAGTTGAAAGTGTGATCACTAGTTCAAATCACAATGTGGTATGGAAACTGCACTTTTCAGGATAGGAAAGCACTCCAGCATGTGATAATAACAGCACAGTTCATATGTGGAGTGGCCTTCCCATAACTTCAGGATACTTGCAGCAGGTTCTCAAGAGGGCCCACAACATCATCAGGTACATCCACATCAACACATATACAACACAATCTCTTCACACTGCTGCTGTCTGGGAGACAGTGCATGAGTGTGAAATCAAGAGCAAAAGACTCAAACAGTTATTATCCACAAGCCATTAGACTCCTGAACAACACATGAAACACTATCTCCCTATTTTCTTACTCACTGTTATCTTCATTGTTGCACAAAGCATATTTGCACTGTTTTATGTATATTCTGTCTGTATTTATATGGTATATTTTGTGTAAGGTAGACTTGCAAAGTAAGAATCTCATTGTGTGGTCAAAACCGTGGAGTTTTACTGTGCATATGACGATAAATATTGATCTTTTGTTTAATGGTGGTATCCATTAAGTGGTATTCACTATTCATTTAAAGGTTTTGTAAGAGCATAAATAGATAACTGTTGCAGTAAAACACTCCGAAGGTGGCTGGTAATAATGTAGGTTTAAAATGTTCAATATCTATTCAACAGTTTTGGGCATTTTATTGACTGGGAGGACTCTAGACTGGAAAGGATCTACTGTTGTATCCAACTATTGTATCCTGTAGATACAATGTGTCGCAGACTCAAACCTAATTTTCCCACATGAGCACCAAAGTTATAAAAATGGGGATGCCATGAACTAACCACTAAGAAATGAGCCCAAGATACAAGAGAAGATAAATGAACTCCTTCACACAAATTTTTGGAGAATATATTATGTCAATGTAGTCATATCATACTATTTGTCAAAAATTCTCAAAAAATGTGTCCAAAAATTGTTTGAGAAGTAATAGGCAAATATTTGTGGTACTTATAACTATTCTCCAAATATCTGGAACAATTTAAACTTTCATGTAATTTAGATTGCACTGTATGAAAACAATGCAACATTTAATGAAAACTATGAAAACAAGCTTTTTTTCCCAAAAAGTTAATGCAAATAGTTTTGGTGCCAGAAACTGTTTGAAAATAATTCATTCCTTTAAGTCATAGAGTCACATCATACCTGATGCAAACAGTTTTGGTGCCAAAAGTGAGAAGTTTTTCAAGTTTTTTTTTCAGTATTTTGACCAAAATCTCATGACTCGACGAAAAAAAAAAATAATAATAATAATAATAGAGTCAAGTCATCTTTATATATACAGCGCTTTTTACAATACAGATTGTATCAAAGCAGCTTCACAGTGATAACATTGTTTCTAGGAGAAAATTATGTCAACGTCCACCTTAAGTAAAGCATATCGATAAAATTGTTGAATATTAAATGTCCCCAACTAAGTTGTCCTTAACTACTTGTTTCAATCGAGTCCTATAGAAATTAAACCAAATAGTTTAGGTGGCAGAAACTGATTGCAAATAATCCATACATTGATTTCATAGTTGATGCAATTAGCTTTGGTGTCAAAAAAAGTGTACTGTATCTAATATGAATAGTTTTGGAAAAATTCTTTGAATTTTAAAGGAGTCGATTCACTTAAAAAAAAAGTGCTGATAATTTACTTACTCCCATGTCATCCTTGATGTCCATGTCTTCTCTTTCTTCAGTTGAAAAGAAATTAAGGTTTTTGACAAAACATTCCAGGATTGTCCCCAATATAATGGACTTCAATGGGAATCAAATGGTTCAAGGTCCAAAAGGCACTTTCAGTGCAAACTGCAAACTGTTCAAAGGGCTTTAAACAATTCCAAACGATGAATAAGGGTCTTATCAGCGAAATCGATCACTCATTTAATAAATAAATAACAAAGTTTAAGTTTTATAAGCTCAAATGGTTGCCTGAACAAATCTTTTTTCATGTCATTTGGTTCATTCAACGAACGAAATGAAGGAATTGACTCGGAAAAAGATTTGTTCATTTTGATGAACGAGTTCGAACAGGAGAGTCACAAACCCACATCACAGAACAGAGCAAGGTGACCATTTGAGCTTATAAAACTTAAACTTTGTTTTTTTAAGTGAGCGATCGTTTCACTTGATAAGACCCTTATTCATCATCTGGAATCGTTTAAAGCCCTTTGAACAGTTTGCAGTTTGCACTGAAACTTCCCATTGAAGTCCATTATATGGAGAAAAATCCTGAAATGTTTTCATCAAAAACCTTAATTTCTTTAATGAGCGATCGTTTCGCTTGATAAGACCCTTATTCATCGTCTGAAATTGTTTAAAGCTCTTTGAACAGTTTGCACTGAAACTTCCCATTGAAGTCCATTATATGTAGAAAATCCTGGAATGTTTTCATCAAAAACCTTAATTTCTTTTGGACTGAAGGAAGAATGACATGGACATCTTGGATGACATGGGGGTGAGTAAATTTTCAGCAACATTTTTTTTTTAAAGTGGACTACTCCTTTAAATGATTTTATGTCTCTTGTCAAGTGACCAGCTGAAAACACTATGGTGATGTAGAGAGTTGTGACAGCTGGGAAACACTTACTGCAGGAGGTCCTGGTCCGTGAGAGCCGAGCACTGCAGCAGCTGCAATATGTGTGAGGACTCCGAGGAGCTGCTCAGATCTCCATCCCTGCAGCTCTTCGTCGTCATCTTCGACAAGCTGGAGCAGCTGAGAGCCAGTTCCAGAGCGTCCATCCAACAGCGTCCTGGAGCAAACCACATTAGGCTGTAGCCCTCACTATTGAGAAGGCAGTTTTACAGAAGATAAATGCCTATGCTCACCATCAGATTCAGATGCTGCCCTGAAGATCAGGTAATTACTAGGCAAGGGTTGAGTGATGGAACCAACGGTTTCTCCTTTAGGACCCTGAAAAAACACAGACACTAATTAATCCCAACAATAAGGTCAAGAAAACATGTTCTTGAAGATGTTCTTGTCTAACCTTCATGGCCCATATGGACTTATCCAGCGGATGGTAGAGTTTGAAGCAGAACCCGTCCTTCTTTGAGGGTCGTTCGATGAGTTTGCAGGCGTTGAGAAGATCGTTCCCACCCAGTGATCCGAACCGGGCGTCTTGTATATCAGGAGAATGCCAGGCTTCAGGATGCACCATAACTTCGTCCAGCTCTTCAATGTTCCCAAATCTGACACATCCAAGAACCACATCTTAAAGCTGCTGCGAAATTATGAATTGTTAGAATGGAAACCAATGAGGTTTACTAACCTTTAGCCAGTTGGACATAATAACCACACTTGGATCCTTTAGTGCACTAGACAGTTCATTGGCAACCTCTTCTTTTCCTGGCGATAGTTCTTTTTCTGAACCTACAATATAAAGGTTGAGGTTTAATGCATTGCTCAAACATCCGCTAGAGGGCATAGTGGGCAGCAAGACATGTAAAATGTCTGAAAACCTTGTTGAACACTAAGTGCAGCATTTACAATACTAAAAGCAACAAACCAGCAAAAGATATACATACAGTAGCTGCAAGCAGTAATTAGTGGAATCTAAATATGTGTTTTTTAGTCATTTAAAAAAAATTGCTTTGTTTTCTATGAATTCTCTGTTGAAAAATCTATCTGAAGATTCTTATATACCTGATAGAGATTGTGTATTTAGATTTTTATAGCATCACAGATAACACTCATATTGATGATTGAGTGTACAAAACTTAAATTAAATACCTCTTTTAATTTTTAAATCTCTCTTTTAATGCTTTTATTTTAGATTGAGGAGAAGAACTCCGCCAGTCAATGCAAACAACACTTGTCTCAGAACCTAGTCATTTTTGTTTTCGCAAAAGGATAACCGAAATGAATATTAGAGTCTATGCTGCACTGAAGGCCTTACATTTTAATGTCTAGATTCACAAAATTTCATCAAATCTATGTAAATTTTAGAGGAACATTTAAATGTATAACAGCTTTTGCCAAAGATTATGAAAAAATAAAAAGAGTGCAACTGGCCCAGTGTTATTTTAGTAATAACACTGACACGACCAGTTTATTTTATATGAAGTAGTTCTTAATGTTTTGAATTGACTTTATTCTGGCTTTATTATTGGCTTTTTATACTTTCAGTTCCATTTTTTTGTTTTGTTTTAGTAATACATTTTATGTGCTCTCTTTATTAGTTTTTTTATTTAGCTTTAATTTATTTCAGTTTTAGCTTTAGTAATTGTAGTACATCAATTTAGTTGCCATAACATTTCAAATTTTTGTTTAAATTTTTTAATTGAATCTTTTCATCAAATACTTAAGTAACAAAAATGGGTTTAATATTTATAATTACTATTTGTTATTATGTTATTATTATTTTATATTAGTTATTATGTTATTATGTTATAAAGTCAGAATTAATATAAAGTAAGAATTGATAACAGAATAGGAATATAAGTCAATGAGATAAAAAGTCAGAATTCGCGAGATATAAAGTAAGAATTGCGTAAATAGAAGTCAGAATTGCTAATATAATAAGAATTGATGAATAAAGTCAGAATTGTGTAATATAAAGTCAGAATTACGTCATAAAGTCAGAATTGCTAGATATAAGTTGAATTGCTAATATAGAGTCGTCATATATAAAGTCTGAATTGCTAGATATAAAGTCAAAATTGCGTGATATAAAGTCAGAATTGTGTGATATAAAGTCACAATTGCGTCATATAAAGTTGCAATTCCTGAGAAAAAAAGACAGAAGTGCGACTTTTTATCTCACAATTCTGACTTTTGTGAGTTTACATCTCGCATTTCTAACTTTATAACATATAATTACGAGTTTATATGTCGAAATTCTCAGAAATGCGAGTTACCAGGCCAATTCTAAGTGGAAGAAAAGACTAACTTTTTCCCCTCAGAACAGTTTATATCTCGAATTTTGACTTTATATCTCAATTCTGACTTTATATCTCGTAATTCTGACTTTATATCTCGCAAATTCTGACTTTATATCTCATAATTCTGACTTTATATCTCGCAATTCTGACTTTATATCTCGCAATTCTGACTTTATATCACACAATTCTGACTTTATATTTCACAATTCCTGACTTTATATTCACAATTCTGACTTTATACCGCAATTTAAATTATATCTCGCAATTCTGACTTTATATCTCGCAATTCTGACTTTATATCACGCAATTGTGACTTTATATCTCGCAATTCTGACTTTATATCTTCGCAATTCTGACTTTATAACTCGCAATTCTGACTTTATATCTCGCAATTCTGACTTTATATCTAGCAATTCTGACTTTATATCACACAATTCTGACTTTATATCTCGCAATTCTGACTTTATATCTCGCAATTCTGACTTTATATCACACAATTCTGACTTTATATCTTCGCAATTCTGACTTTATATCACACAATTCTAACTTTATATCTCACAATTCTGACTTTATATCTCGCAATTCTGACTTTATATCACGCAATTCTGACTTTATATCTCGCAATTCTGACTTTATATCTCGCAATTCTGACTTTATATCACGCAATTCTGACTTTATATCTCGCAATTCTGACTTTATATCTCGCAATTCTGACTTTATATCTCGCAATTCTGACTTTATATCTCGCAATTCTGACTTTATATCTCGCAATTCTGACTTTATATCATGCAATTGTGACTTTATATCTCGCAATTCTGACTTTATATCTCGCAATTCTGACTTTATATCTCGCAATTCTGACTTTATATCACGCAATTCTGACTTTATATCTCGCAATTCTGACTTTATATCTCGCAATTCTGACTTTATATCACGCAATTGTGACTTTATATCTCGCAATTCTGACTTTATATCTTCGCAATTCTGACTTTATATCACGCAATTGTGACTTTATATCTCGCAATTCTGACTTTATATCTGCGCAATTCTGACTTTATATCACGCAATTCTGACTTTATATCTCGCAATTCTGACTTTATATCTCGCAATTCTGACTTTATATCGACAATTCTGACTTTATATCTACGCAATTGTGACTTTATATCTCGCAATTCTGACTTTATATCTCACAATTCTGACTTTATATCTCGCAATTCTGACTTTATATCTCGCAATTTTGACTTTATATCACGCAATTCTGACTTTATATCTCACAATTGTGACTTTATATCTCTGCATATTCGTGACTTTATATCTCGCAATTCTGACTTTATATCTCGCAATTGTGACTTTATATCTCACAATTCTGACTTTATATCTCGCAATTTTCTGACTTTATATCTCACAATTCTGACTTTATATCTCACAATTCTAACTTTGTATCACAAAATTCTGACTTTATATCACACAATTCTAACTATATCTCACAATTCTGACTTTATATCTCGCAATTCTGACTTTATATCACACAATTCTGGCTTTATATCACACAATTCTAACTATATCTCACAATTCTGACTTTATATCTCACAATTCTAACTTTATATCACACAATTCTGACTTTATATCTCACAATTCTGACTTTATATCTCACAATTCTGACTTTATCTCACAATTCTGACTTTATATCTCGCAATTCTGACTTTATATCTCACAATTCTTGACTTTATATCACACAATTCTGACTATATCTCACAATTTCTGACTTTATATCTCACAATTCTAACTTTACATCTCACAATTCTAACTTTATATCACACAATTCTAACTATATCTCACAATTGTGACTTTATATCACACAATTGTGACTTTATATCTTGCAAT
This sequence comes from Hybognathus amarus, assembly GCA_030378365.1. Taxonomy (NCBI): domain Eukaryota; kingdom Metazoa; phylum Chordata; class Actinopteri; order Cypriniformes; family Leuciscidae; genus Hybognathus; species Hybognathus amarus. The sequence goes on from JAQIUQ010001533.1 coordinate 78,146, forward strand.
TCTGACTTTATATCTCGCAATTCTAACTTTATATCTCACAATTCTGACTTTATATCTCACAATTCTGACTTTATATTTCGCAATTCTAACTTTATATCTTCGCAATTCTGACTTTATATCTCGCAATTCTGACTTTATATCACACAATTCTAACGTTATATCTCGCAATTCTGGCTTTATATCTGCAATTTCTGACTTTATATCTCGCAATTCTGACTTTATATCACGCAATTCTAATTTTATATCACACAATTCTGACTTTATATCTCGCAATTCTGACTTTATATCTCACAACTGTGACTTTACATCTCGCAATTCTGAGAAATAGTCAGAATTGTGAGATGTAAACTCAGAAAGGTCTTTAATTGAGGCAAATGTGTTCCTAGTGAGATGTTTCTGTACATCCGTCCCAAAATGACAAAAAAAGCCCTAACCAGTCCCTAGCCACATGCAAAGTTTGGTGGGATAACGTTTGTAGCTATTCAAACTTCAAAGTAAAAAGATGAAAAACAGGCCAGATGAAAAGCTGGATTCAATATTTTAATAAAATATTTGAGTATTTCCTCTGCTTAGAGGAAGTGCCTGTACGCAGGTTCTGTGCCATGCACCTGTTGACACTGCAACCAAGCTGCTATTAAAAAACTGGGTCAGGATCTCAGCCTTGAGTGGGAAGCACATCATACCTTAAGCGATTCTTTTCCTTGCCAGCTTCTCCGTGGGCGAGGATGACTCCTTCTCCAAACCAATAAACATTCTGGATTCCGACTGAGGTAAAGAAGAGATTGCGAAACAGAAAAATCCCATAAAAATTAATGTAAAGTCCACATGAGATCAAAATTGACCTTTCTTAATACATGTTCCTGAGCTTAATTATGAACAATTCACCACTGCACATTATTCTAAAAAGTCATTTATAGTCATTTTGCTCCACCTATAAAGTGACTTGATAGCATTTGACATTTTTTCCTCATTGAATATCCTTACATTACAAAAACATGCTCATTTTCATGCTCACTTTCCCACCATAATAATCATATCAATAAGTATATTAATTTAGAAATTGTAATGCAAATGAAGCAACTTCCAGCTAGAACTCTCTCACACAAACTGCAAAAGGAGCCAGGCTAAATGCAGAAGGTTTGTTTGGTCAGCTGTGGGTGTCAGTTGAACCAAAATATGGAGAAGACAGCTTCCCTCTTAGGCTCAAAATTAGCCTGTGTGATTGAGTCCAGAATAACACCAGTAATGTTATTTCACAGTTTTATATTCAAGGATGTTATAAAACAATGCAAATATTATAAAATGTGACAAGAAAAAATATATAAATGTAGCAGGAGTCCTTGTCTTTCTTGCCTACCCTGAGTCTATTGAGTTTTAAAGGGATAGTTCACTTTGAAATACATTTTTATATGTTTTAGAAGTGCATCCAAGATGTAGGTGTCTTTGTTTGATATTTTTTGGGTCTAACCGTTCTTGTTTGTCAGTCATATAATGGTGGTCTATGGTCACCACCTCAAAGAGCATGCACAGAGAAGTCCAAATTAAACATGATTTAATGACTCGGTAAATGTAAGTACACATTGATGGCCTAAGACACGAAACGAGCGGTTTGTGTGTGAAAACGAACAGTATTTATATCATTTTTACCTCTTGTAACCACAGCCACGTCCAAGTGATCTGAGGGCGTGGACGCTTGGGTCTGCGCAAACACCGGAAGTGATTTCTCGCGCGTCTGTCACTCATTGTGTTTACACGGATTTCGGAAGTGTTGCCCTAAGGGTGCTCCGATTAATTGAGTCGCGATCACGAATCGGCCGATAATTGCTTTGGGATGTGTGATCGGCGGTCTCTATAAAGGCCGATCCAGAAAAGCCGATCAGATGACACAAAACTCGCGAGACAATTTTTTATGCCCTGGTAAAAATGGCTTCAGCTGTCTGGCAATTGTACAAGGTGTGTGAAAAAGCAATTCACTAGCAATCCATCTGCAATGTGTGTACCACGCCGCTGTCTGCTCGTCAAACTGTGATCAACATGTAAAGAAAGAATAGAATCTGTCCCGCAATCGGAAGCGCGCGTCCGAGTGAAGACTGCGCGAGCTACAGAGAACACGTCCACTGATGGACGCGGCAACGAGCGCTCAGGTTGAGTTCAAAAACTCATAATATAATATGAAGCCATACTGTAGTATAATGTGAGATAGAAATTAATGTTTAAGTCATTAAATGCAAGTTCACGTAAACTTTTCCCTTCGCTGTCAGTCATTCTCCATTCACATTCAAACAGCACAGTGATGCGCATAAGCGCTGTGTGCCGCACTCTATTCACAATCTTTCATAAATCTTTTCATAAGAGTCTTTCATAATCATATCATAATAATTTTGCGCAATGAAAGATTATTAATTGCATTTGTTTGTTCTGTCCTATCTATCATAAGTTGCTGCCTCATTAAACAGCTGTGCTATACATTTGTGCTATATTTATTTTCTTAATTTTATAGTAGACTATAAAATAATTGGGCCCCCCCGGACCCCCCTAGAGGGGTAATATCATTCTCACCTTTTTCACCCCTGACCCGTTTTCATGTCTGATAAATACACAGGTGTAAATTCATGATACATTGTCTTCTCTTAATTGTAATACTTAATGTATATTGTTGTTAAATATAGTTTAATAATAATGCTACATGATAAATAGAAGGCTTCAAATAGACTCTATAATCGGTGATCGGATCGATCGGGTGATACAGCTTCCAGTAATCGGTGATCAGCCCAAAAATCCTGATCGGAGCACCCTCAGTTGCCCCTCACTGTGAAGATCTAAGCATATTTAGATATACAGGAAATCGCAATGAAAGACGATATCAATACATCAACAGACAAGTTTTTTCTATTTCCGCAACCGTGCGAGAAATCATCTTTCCGACGCTTGCGCAGACCGAAGCGCCCGTGCCTTCAGATCACTTGGCACGTGGCTGTAGTTACGAGAGGTAAAAACGATATAAATACTGTTCGTTTTCTCACACAAACCGCTCGTTTCGTGTCTTAGGCCATCAATGTGTACTTACATTTATGAGTCATTAAATCATGTTTAATTTGGACTTCCCTGTGCATGCTCTTTGAGGTGGTGACCATAGACCTCCATTATATGACTGACAGACAAGAACGGTTTGACCTAAAAACATCAAAATTTAAAATTACTTAGGAAACAAAGACACCTACATCTTGGATGCCCTTGAGGTAAGCTAAAACATACCAAACATTTATTTCAAAGTGAACTATCCCTTTAACAGAACCCCTAAAGCGTGCAGTGGGTTTGGTGAAATAGATAGAAATTCACAGGTTTCCATCTCGTAATTGCGGCTTACAACATTAGCGTGAATGAAGCATAAGCTCATTGTTTTAGTTCAGGATGAACTAGTGACTGACATCTGTCTACAGCTCTGCGTAGCCTAGAACGAACTGATGACGTGTGATGTCTTGTTTAACTAAGGTTTATACATAGTTTCCATGACAGAGTTCAAGATAAATATTTTAATTACTACCTGGAGCTGCCAGCTTGCTAATCATTCAAATTATTTTTAAACAGCAAGCTCAAAATATGCCAACTAGCGGCAGCCCTTCCAGGGATCTCAGTGTCTGAATTCACTCACTCGTTTTCATTCACTTTTTCAAGTGAACTATATTAGTGGAGTAATGTAGGGAATAGTGAATGAGGGAATAGGGGTGATTTCGTACACAGCTAATGCTTTTTGTTTTTGTGTGCGTTTGTAGTCGTCTGAATGAACAAAATTATGGTGTTAATGGGAAGAATGTTCAAAAAGTAAGTAAACAAATCACCCACGAATAGCACGTCAGACACGAATGATTTCAGTGTTAAGTCAATGCAAAGACGCGTTATTGACAGAATTTCCAACTAGATATTGTAATTGCAATGCTAAATGCTTTTTTTTCAGGCTTATATAAATCCGATGCATTAATGTTACAGTTCAATGTCTCACATGGGTTCAAATGACAGGCTTTTACTCTAGATTCGCCCATTAAAAACACATGATGCAGACAAATGCATTTTAAATGTGCCTGTTTTAGTTTTGATTTACTAAAAGCTTTTACCACATGTAAACGGTTTGAGAGAAATGAATGAGGAAGACTGTAATTGGTTGAGTTTTGACAAGCACTGATTGCAGGTCATTTCGTGTCTAGGGAGTGAATCCTATAATCTTTCATTTAGCAGCATTCAGAAATAAACTCTAGTTTAAATGTTAACTAGTAAGCGGGTTGAAATAACAGGCTCTGTTATGGAAATGCTCTTCAACCGTCAAGTACAGTGAATTTTCTTAACCATCTGCAATATTCTGTTGTTATATTCCATGCAGGCAGTCAACAAAAAGATGAACGCACCACGCTGCTGGCCGACCGGGCTGGGCTGACTTCATCCCTCGGTAAGGCCAAACCGTTTCGCTCCGTTTCATTACCTGAAGAACACACGCATGCACACACACGCACACACACACCCACACCAGCACACGAACACCACATTAATATCAAGGGCAACACATTATAATCACCAGGACTATGAATACAAGTGCAGTAAATAACATTTTAGCAGGGGATTTCAAAACATAATCAGCTCATTTAAAGATGAAATTGTCCCTTATTGTACAGTTGTTTGTAGCATGTGGTTTCTTTGATATTCTAAGTGGTTGTCAGGGCATTGCTATGCAGTTGCTATGGTGTTCTGAATGGTTGACAGGGATGGTTTGCAGCCGTTAAAAACAGAGACACTTCCATAGGCTTCCATTGGAATTGAGGATTGTGGAAGTAAAGTGTGTCATGGAGCAACCAACAGTTCCAAACAAACAGAAGTATTAAACCCCATTCATTTCAGTGTGTCTTAAGCACACTTGCTTGAAAGTTGATAAAATGACTGCATATTTCTTATCGCATTCATTTATCAATTAGTTGAAGCGTGTTATCGTTATAGGGCCCTATTTTAACGATCTGAAACGCAAGTGTGAAAGCGCAAAACGCAAGTAACTTTGTGGGCGGATGTGTAAGCTTGTGTAAGCTTTATGCCTATTTTTCCCATCGTCATGGACACAACAATGATTTCCCTCATGTTTATATATTTTTCCTTATAATAATGTATCATTTGCAAAAAGTAAAATGCATCTGTGTTGCTGAGAGAATCATCTACAGTGTATGTGCATTGTTCACACGCTGTGTTAAGGCCAAGCATGCGTGCTTAAAATAGCATCTGAATATACGCACAACGCGCCACTGACTTTAGACCAGTTTTTTGGTCATTGCGCAATTGTTTTTTGGAACTGCAAAATAGCACCAGGGAATGTTTGCGCCGACACACGCCTCCTTTTCTGTGCCGACATGCCCAGGGAGTGCAACTTCATTTCCTAGTTTACTGACGTGCGTCTGTGGAGGGAAAAAGCCCGCTTTGTGCGAGTGCAAAATAGGAATGATAAATGCGTCAGTGAATAGTCATTTGCGCCGGGTGCAAGATAGAGCCCTTTATACACAAATGTCAAAAAAGTTACTCGAATCAATGACTGGTATTAATAAAGATCCATTCTTACAGATCATTAACTGAAAAAAGTTGGTTTAGGGTTTAGTTTAGGGCTACAACGATTAGTCGACAAAAAATTGTCGACAAATATCTTTGTTGTCGAGTATTTGTTTGATCTCACGTGACCTAATGTAAGGGCGTGCAATATCGTGATTTGACCTGCTACGGCGCTTTGGCGCTAGAGAGTGTAGTGCAGCCCTTTATAAATGCAAGTGCGGTAGAAGAAAAAAACAGCGCGAATTATGACGAGTGCAAACGAATCCAAACTAGCAAGGTTTGGCAAAGTTTTACAAAACTTAAAACCAACAGCTGTCATGTGCAATACATGCAAGGCAGAACTTGCTTTTCACGGGAGCACAACATGCATTGGAGCACTTAAAGAGGAAACATCCGGGCAAAAGAGGAGCCGGTGAGAAGTCGAGTGTTCTCCAGCTGGAGCTAACTAACTAGCGGTAAATCTCTTTATGTATGCAATACTACTAATAGTAATAATATCATCAATAATAATATAATTACAGTAATGTGATGATTTATTTTGCATAGAATAAAGCTTGATTGAGCTTAGGAGTCAGGGCTGCTTTTATTATTGTAACACTATTAGGTATTAGTCTTATTACATGCCTGTATTTTGTTCCATAATCATGAAGACTTACAAAAGATGTTAGGAAGAATATCATGGCAGTTACTTTTTCTTTTTCATTCTGTAAATTAAAATGTGAATGAGAACGTCATCTGTCAGCTCAATTCTCATGTAAAAAAAAACGATTGTAATTTAATATCTTTATTGGTTTGCAGATTTTACCCTTTTTGTGTTCTGAAGTAATGACCCTTTCAGTTCTATGAAAAGCAGTGGGCTTATTAAACAATGCTTAGAGAGCATTTGTGTGTGATTTGAGTTAAACTTAAAGAGAATGACCTGTTTAGTTGGCTCTAAGTTCATTAAAACCACTATTTCAAAAGCTGAACTGATTTTCTTTTTTATATTATAGTAAGAATATGAGGCTATAACTCAATGTTTTAACTAATTGAAAAAGCTGAATACCAAACTTAATGATTAGCTGGAAAATAATTCGATGATTAGTCGATTAATCGTTCTAATAATCGTTACATTAATCGATTATCCAAATAATCGTTTGTTGCAGCCCTAGTTTAGTTACTCTTTAAAGTGACAGCAACCTAACATTCCTGCAGCTGTCTGCATTTTTAATGCTAATCAGACACACAAGACAAAGAAACCACTCACTGCTCTTCACTGAACAAGTTGTGTAGCTTTTTTAAGGATTAATCTTTATTTATTATAGAGTGAAGATTATATGCAGTGTTATTTTACATGTGTTCACTTTAATACATTTCTGTACCTGAAAAGCACTGTTTATTCTATTTATATCTTTGCTGTATTGTATTTGTTTGTGCTATTCCTTGTAGTTTGATTTGTAATGTTCTTTACTTTAATTTTAGTCACTGTACCAAAACCGTGACCCTAAAACGGTGATACAAACCGAACCACGAGTCATTTTTAACCATTGCATCCCTATTTTGTAGCATATCGTGCGATTCCTACAGTGTTTTATGTGGTTGCCAGGGCATTGCATTGTGGAATATTAATGAGACTAAATGCACTATGAATGAGGTTGTTCTGCTCTTGAATTCTTTAACACAGCTGTTTACCATGACCATAGTTACATAAAAGCAGTGAGCTCCTCCACGTCTCTAGTGCTCAAAGGATGTAATGCTTCCACACATTTAAGAATAGAATGGATACCTGGGCTGAGGGGGTACAGTTCATGGTCTCCTCCATAGGACAGGTTACGGGTCAGTACGCGCGGGTTCGATCTGGGGAGGTGTAGTGGCTGTGGGACAGAGAGAGAACCGTCTGCGGAACAAGTTCTCCTCCTTCATTGTGTCAGCCAGTCTGTCCACCTGCAGGAGAATAAAGGAATATCATTATAGTGCGTAGCTAGCAGCGTAATGCACCGAAAATACTAATGGATCATCACACACATACACACGCAAATGAATGTTAATGCTGCAGTGTTATGCAGCTCTTTTCCTTAACAGAGGTAATAGATAATCAGCAAAGCAAAGTGGGAGTGTGTGAGCAAATGTATGTGTGCGGATGAAACTGTTCCAGGAAGCTTATGCAACCCAAAAAATATATACTATATATGCTGTATGAGAAGAGCAGCAGACAGAATCGAAATACTTTAAAGCTACACTGTGTGATTTTTACCCCATCTAGTGGTGAAAAGGTATATGACCATCCAGTGAATATTAGTTTCTGTTCCTCTCAATTCCGATTTCGTTTTAACTCCTACTGTGGCCAATGTAGTCCAAGATTAACATGGCTTCCAGTTCAACCTCGTCCATGAGTGTTAACTCAAACGTAAACGCGAAAGGCGAAGCTTGAATTAACGGGTATGTCCCTCTTTGGCTAATGTACTTTCAAGATGGAGGGGCAACATGGCGACCGACATTAGAACCCCTTTCCCATAGGTATTTTCAATGGCATATTATACACTCACAAGAATACTTTATTAAATATACATTACAGTATACACTACAGTAAATATACATTAATGAGCTCATATATTTTTGAAAGAACTAAATGTTTTTAGCTAAGAATAAACTAAAAGAGGTACACAGTGTAGCTTTAAGAAGTCTGTAGATGTGAGTTTGCAAACTGAACTGATTCTAGTGAGGAGAGTGCCGTCTACAAGAAAATAATGGCAAGAAAACACAACGTTCTAATGTGTTGTCCAAGCAAATTACTCTTATAAGTTTATTCATGTAAATAATCATAAAAAAAATTAATCAGTCCTTCAAAAAACAAAACAAAAACTTACTTAATTCATACTGATTCTCATAAACATAACCCCATCCATCCATCCATCCATCCATCCATCCATCCATCCATCCATCCATCCATCCATCCATCCATCCATCCATGTGTGTATACAGATTTCAAAATCAACCACAAGCAATGCCGCAGTATTTTTGTTTTGTTATTTAAAGGGCACCTATTATGGAAAATTCACTTTTACATTGTGTTTGAACATAAATGTGTGTTGGCAGTGTGTGAGCAAAGCCACCCTAGAATGATAAAATCCACCCAGTGTTTTTTTTTACAATCGCAATAAATCATATGCAGTCTCAGAACGAGCTGTTCTAAGATTCAGCGCGTTGTGACGTAGAAAGTAGTGTGGTTGTGGCCTAGACCCCGCCCTCGGTGATCTGTACACCATCCTCCATTGTTTCAACGACAGCCAGTAATGTCTCTTGGAAACATAAGTGTTCTGTTGTGGGATGGGATGTAATAATGACATACATAGTAGTTTTCACTTATTTCCGACATCAGAGCCACTGAAAACACAGTGGATGTATTGTATTTTGGAAGTTTAAGTGACGCCTTTCCTTCATTAATCCTTAAAGTTAATCCTCAAGAGTGGATCGTCATCTACTGTTTGCGATCCAACGTCACCTCCAGTAAGTGTATGTTATGATTTTTGAGCAAATAGTAATTTCAGTCGTTGTCAGCCAATTCAACAACAAATGCGTCTGACAGTTGTTGTCGTCGTAGGATGTCTGTGTATATAATTTAAACCTTGTTTGTATAGTGTGTAACCACATGTTTATAAATACATTTTTAAATATATTGTTTTAAAAACTGCATATATGTTCTTGTTCTGTAAGTTAGCCATCTTCTCACATTTGTCACAGAAGCATCTGTATGACAAGTAAACGTGACATGACAACAGGTCCCTCGCATAAGTGTAATTTCGCTTGTACGTAGCAAACTTTATCACAGTATGTGTATGTTTCAAAAAATTGTGCCAACGTTAGTGTTTGTGTGTGTCTCTGTGTGTGTTGCACATCCATAATTTCAAAGGGGACGCGATAACAACTCTATAAGTACATAAATGTAGCAAATAACCATACCGAGACGTACTGGTCCATTCTCATTTGCGTTTATTCTGCCGGATCTCTTCGTCATCTGGGTCTGATCAGAGACTATTTATATATTCCGATTCAAACATGTACGGCTGAATGACATTCAAAACAGCGCGTCTCTCACTCTCTCAGCTATTCTGCTTACCGACTGCCATAGGTATGCAAGTGACGCCCTCATCCAAAGGCAGGGCGGGGATATGCAGCTCATTTGCATTTAAGGTCGTATACACCAAAACAGCTCTATTTAAAACAGGCCCCAAAAATGACATTTTCAAATGGTTATAATAAATTAACTGTGGGGTATTTTGAGCTGAAACTTCACAAATACATTCTGGGGACACCCAAGACCAATATTACATCTTGTAAAAAGAGGCGTAATAGGTGCCCTTTAAAGGCCACATTAGTAATATGCGCCTTTAGGCGGGTTGCTTTTACAAACTGAACCATTCAAATTGTAGGTATGTAATGTGTCATGTCAGTCACACTTTAACCTGACTCATGAGTAGATCTGTTTCCTCTCTGGAGAAGCGTTCAGTCTTTTCCGCAATGTAAATAGCGAATCCGCCATGGCGCGGGCGCAACTGCCTTTTAAAGAGAATGGGAGATGAGACTCTGATTGGTTCATTCGCGTGTTACGCCCAAAACACACCCATTACTCATTAAGGGAATAGGGACAACCCTTTAGACCATGTGCCGGATGCGCAGACCATTTTTCCGTCGTTAAACTAGCAAAAGTGGATTCGGACACACCCTAAGTGCACTAGCACCCTGCGCTTTAGACCATGTGCTTAGGTCATTAAAAATAGGGCCCTATAAGTCCTAGAAACTTACATACCTTACCTTTAAATATCCACTAAATCACTACATTACCAACATGCATTTTTTAGATAATTAGTTTTAAAATCTAGGGCTGTGAAATGAAAGGTTTAAGGTTACATAAGATGACACTAATCAAAGCAGCAAGTCTAAACAGCATGAGCTTTTAGTTGCAGAGCATCTGAATCAAGTTCCCAGCATCACTCCTTCTCATGTAAAGGAGCTAAAAATAGTCTTTCTGCTGCAGTGTGGGTCTGACGGGGGGGTGGGGTGTGGGAGCTGCCGTCTGTAAGGTGCACAGTTACAAACCCCACTCAACCTCTCTTTCGCTCACTAGCGCTCTGCAGGGTAATGAACCCCACCCTGCATGTGGCCAGCCAGCCAGAAGAACCAATCACAGCTCAAGGCAGGGCGGGATGGATTCAATTGGCCTGTGCATCTGGCTGCTGTTCAGTTTTACAATGTTTATAAGACTATGAGAGGAAAGAGATGAAAACACATCCTGAATAGACAAAAAAACTGCAAAAAGAATGTAAAAAAGCCCTTTTAGATGCATGAAAATGACAAAAGAGATCTCTTTAAAGGTGAGGTGTGCAATTTTTTTCAATGTTAAAGGAATAGTTCACTCAAAAATGAAAATAGTAACCTCGTTTCATATTCGTTTAGTTTCTTTCCTCCATGGAAAAATAAATTAAAATAGAAATGAAAGAATAAAGGCCAAAACAATAACATAAAACATTCAGAATTCCTCCAATTCGTATAGGGGTCAATGATGTTATTTTTGCCCAAACTAATAATTTATTCAAAAGTACATAAAAAAAAATCTGTACAATGACTTTAGAGCAAAAGCTTATATAATAAGCATGTTTTTAGATCATGTGTTAAAATTAATTTAGATTTTTTTTGTGTGGCATAAAGTAATAACTTATACCATAATACAAAAAAAATAAATAAAAAAATAAATTTATGAAAAGAAACCAGGCACAATACTCTCTCTCTCTCTCTCTCTCTCTCTCTCTCTCTCTCTCTCTCTCTCTCTCTCTCTCTCTTTCTCTCTCTCTCTCTCTCTCTCTTTCTCTCTCTCTCTCTCTCTTTCTCTCTCTCTCTCTTTCTCTCTTTCTCTCTCTCTCTCTCTCTCTCTCTCTCTCTCTCTATATATATATATATAGGCCTATATATATATATATACACGCTATGGAAAAAATTAAGAGACCACTGCCAAATCAGCAGTTGCTCTGGATTCATTATTTATAATAATCAATCCAGAGCAACTGCTGATTTGGCAGTGGTCTCTGTAATTTTTTTCACATATGCATATATATATATATATATATATATATATATATATATATTAGTGCTGTCAAACGATTAAAATATTTAATCGCGATTAATCGCATTAATGTCATAGTTAACTCGTGATTAATCGCACATTTTTATCTATTCTTAATGTCTTTTGATTTCTTTTTGTTACATTTTTTTTCTCATTTTAATGCTCTTATCAACATGGAAAAGTAGATTGGCTTGTTTAGTGCAAATGTTTTTTTTTAATTATTATTATTGAAAATAACATTGGAATAGTGTTCAATTTCACTCTAACATAGCCTAAATAATCTCTCACACAATGTAACACTGTCCATCAATAAAAGGGTGAAAGAAATACTGACGAGGTCCTGATATTGACGAGGGGTGGAGAATTTGCATCATCTGTGTTTGTGTGTGTGTGTGTGTTTGCTTGGCCATCATCAAGTGGTGTTTCAGGCTGGACGTGCTGCGATGATGATAGCTCAGTTCATAATGACAAAACATACAGATCGCTTTGGTCTTGTCAATGGGACAATTTGGCAACTTTTTAAAAGTAAACTTTACATTCAGAATCTCATTGGCATCCATTTCGGCGTCTCGCGCTCGCCATCCACTCAAAACATAACGTACCATTTGGCCGGCCCAAGCTGAAACGAGTGTGTGCGGCACAAACCGGCCTCGCGCTGCGCTCTGAAACCCATTCATTTCAATGGCTTGCGCGCGCGAGGACGTTCACGTTGCTTCTTCGACCAAAGCGCAAGCGGATCTAGCTAGACCGGAAACAAAACAACAGGCACGCCGCACACACTCCGTTTCGGCTTGCGAGCCGGCTTTGAGTGGATGACGAGTGCGAGACGCTGAAATGGATCAGGACGCATGCCGCTGTCCTGTTGCAAAAGTATGTGAAAAAACTACAAAGTTTGCTAGGACAAAAAGACTGTTAATCGCGCTGACTAAAAAATTAACGCCGTCAAAATGGGTTTTGCGTTAACGCCGTTAATAACGCGTTTAACTGACAGCCCTGACATATATATATATATACACATATATATATATATATATAAATCAATAAAACTGCAAGCCTGGTTTTCCCAATACTGCTTCTGAGCAGCACAATTTTATTCATCGCTGCTAGGTAGTCTGGATACCATGAACCAAATTTTTACCTCAGCAAGGGGACCAATCACAGAACAGGGAGGGAGCAGTAAAACAATAATGTCGTCTATGATGCGTAGCAGTTTGTTTACACCTATGGATCCAATATGACAGCAGACGCAAAGTTACCTTTCAATCAGTGTTAATTTCGTTGTAGAAAATAATGACGAAAATTATTTGTCAACGACATTTCTTGATATGAAAATTGTAGATCAATAACCAAATAAAAACTAGTTTTGAATGAAAAAAAACTATGACTGAAATCTTATTAGACATTTTCGCCAACTGAATAAAAACTAGACGAAATGTTAGATACTGACGATTTGGGAAGCTGATTCAAGTCAGAACAGATGTCCTGCTTGTAGCCTACTGTGAACGTGCTGATCTACCCCGCAGTCTCATAAAACGTTGAAAATAAAAAGAGAATATATAGAGCAGAGATTTACGATATGAATAAGAGTGACAATGCAAAAAAAAGATTTGGTATGGTTTTCTGTGCGCACACACCTAGTAAAGCACGCTGCTATGCACACAAACATATAAAGTGCGCGAGGGCTTAACTGAGCTCTCTCGTGCCTGAATGGACAAATACAGACATTTTTTGACAGAATACATTTTATTCTATTCTAAATTCTAAATTAATGGCATACAATTTAACTAAACCCATTATAGGGCTGCACGATATTGGTAAAAAATGGCATTGCGATATTTTATATGTCCGCGATATATATTGCGATATTAGAACAATTTCCCCAGATGATTTGAATAGCTCTATTTGGAGAATGAATCATTGAATGACTGGGGTGGTTTTGTTATAGAGAATATTCGCATATAAACTAATAATAAACTGAATGTAGTTGACAGGTTATGTTAACAGGATTCTGCACATTAGTGGTGGTTGAGGAGATTCCCCTTCCCCTGATATAAAGCACTTTGAGTGCAGAGAAAAGCACTATATAAATGTAATGAATTATTATTATTATTAATGTAGTTAACTAGACTTTAATAAATGGAACCTTATTGAAAATTGTTTCCAATTTATGTCTCTTAAGTTCAGTGTTGAATAGATCAGTTGTTTTAACCATTCATTAAAGTGAATCGGTTCAAATGAGTCATTAGTTCGCGAATTGGACGTTTCATTAACGGACTACGCCATACCCGCTGTGTGATTATCCAGGCAGGTTAGGACATTGCACAAGATTTGTGTCAACACAGAAAACATTTCATCACTGGATTGCATTTTATTTATTTATTTTTATTGAAAGTGTGGTTTATGTAATGTCATCTGAATGTGTGGAACAGCAATTCACAACCAGTGGTAGTTCAGAAAAAAGGTCTTCCGATCTTTTACCGTCATGTATTCTCAAAGATATTCAGTCAACTCAATTCATTGATATGCTCGAGCACAGGAGAGCAAGAGAGTTTGAAGACGGTGAGTGCACGCGTTGACCGGGACTTTCTCTCTCAGTTAAACGAGCGCAGAAGTCACTCATCGTCATCTACATCATTCACCGGTCAAGTGTGGCGGGACAAAAATGCGCTTTAGTAAGGCTGACAGAAACACAGCGCAAGTTCCAGTCTTCTTGCGCTTGATGTTTAAACTGACAGGACTTGCAAATTGATAAACTCTCACTATGATGGATGGTTAAACTTTGCATTTGATTTGATCCGTGAATTCACGAGCCGGGGAGCTGCTGGAACGCAGCCTACTGATCACGAATCACGGATTAACTACGATCCCTAGTCACATCGCACATTCTTGCGATGTGACTATTGTGGATGCGCACATCGCGATATCGATGTTAAAGTGATACATCGTGCAGCCCTAACCCATTATATTTTAGTCGACTAAATCTACTGTAGATTTAGTCTAAGAAAATCATATTGAATTTAGTCAACTAAAACTAGACTAAAACTAAAACAATTCAGATGACTAAAATATGACTAAAACTAAATGGCATTTTAATCAAAAGACTAAACCAAATTTGCTGTTAAAATTAACACTGCTATGCGACACATCTCTAAGCAGTTTGTTTATACCTATGGATGGATCCAACATGGCAGCAGACGTGAAGTTACCTTTCAAGGCAGCCTTGGATATTGTTCTAAGTAGTTTAGAACGCAAATAAATCTCTGACCCATCATCTTCTTCCTCATCTAATTTCTTTCGCTCTTACATACGTCATTTTCGTATAATTGAAACGGTTGGCTGAAATATGAGAAATATGAGAAAATGAACATGTGGTGTACCAGACTCATATTCAATGCAATGAATACGTGGTCTGACATTAGCCAGATTCTAAAACTGTTTTAATGCTTATTAATATTTTTGAACTTTTCTAATAAAACAACGGTAACGCATGTATGATGTCACTGACAGGCAACACAATGACACCGTCCATGTCCTGGTTAAAATGACTTTTTCTCTGGATTTAAACATTTTTGGAAACATCTAGGACAGGGGTCGGGAACCTATGGCTCGCGAGCCATATATGGCTCTTTTCAGGATTTCATATGGCTCTCCGAATTTTCAAATGTTGACTGAAAAAGGCTCTCAAAAAGTAAAATATTAAGAGACAATTTGAGATGCACCATGCAGCACTTGCTAACTCACTTGTTTATGATGCCCGTCTCTCAATATGTGTGGTGTCATAAGAGGGTCGCACACCGCACGAGAAAGCGCGCGCTGCCTAGGACAGAAAGTATCGCACACCGGACGAGAAGCGCTGCGCCTGCTGGTCAGGAAAGAGGCACCGGACGCGCACTTTCTCAGTTTATGGCCGGCAATATTGTTATGTTTAAGGACATTATGGAATTAAAATAATGTCTGTCCTATGTTATAATTGTACTGTACAATTAAATACAATCGTTGCTAGCAGTCTGCAGTAACACTTTACCTCAGCAATTTTCCTCAGCAATTTTCATTTAAGCAGCTGATTTCTGAAAATGAATGTAAAAGTAGCCTATTGCAGCACACGGTGAAGCTCAGTATCTACATTAACGACCGTTCGACACAAATAAAAGTATAAAACTGTATAGCAAAACTATGTAAAATGCGCTCTGTGACTGAGGCAGGATTTTGAACAAGGTCCTGAGCCGTTGCTGGGCGCCTCGCCACAGAGACTGAATGTGCCACTGCCGTCGGTCACCGGTGCACACTCCCTAGTCTCAGGAGTCATAGAGAATAAAGTGTTTGAATTTTAAATGAGGCGCTGCGCTTCTCGTCCAGTGTGCTAGAAACCAGCATGTCAGTGAACAAAATCTCTCGGAAGTTCCGGAGATTCCCGCATATTGATGATAGCGTCTCCTGATGCCCGAAAATTCTGTTACCTCCTGGAATCTAGTAGCAAGACAGAACATACTGCGTGCAACATACATAGTGGCACGGCGCGTGCATGGCAGAGAGCTGTCATGCACGCGCGTATGTGCCTCGCTTGAGAGCTAGTCAAACACCCCCTCCACCCCCCACACACACACACACACACAAAAAACAGTGTTGTTGTAACGTTATATAGCACTACTCAGAACTGCTACCAGTGCAAGTCGCATATTACTACTGTTGTTATTATATATTACTGTTGCAAATTGTCTAAATATACGAGTGTAAACTTTGCTCTGGCTCTTTGAAAAATTTCTCAATTTTGTTTTGTTTGTTTGGCTCTTCTTGGTAAAAGGTTTCCTAACCCTGATCTGAGGATAGATGTACACAAGTCAACAAAATACATAACACTATTCTCAGTAGGTTTTGGATATTTGAATACAAATATCTTACATATTGTGCCTTTAAGACCTTTCATTTGATGGTTACACCACATTTTTCATTCAGTCATTCAAAGTAGACTTTCTCTTGAAAATGGTATAAGTTTAAACCAACTCGCCTTTGTAATGTTAAACGAAGATGTCGTTGTGAGACAAAGACCTGTCTGATAGGCCAAGAGGCATTTCATGGTCTTAAAGCTAATTTATTGATATGACAATTCCTACACCGAAATGGGCACGGCTAATAATGATTGTAATTGTAAATTTAACAAACTGCCACGTTCAATTTTAGATTTAGGCGAACAAGCGCGGATCTAGTGGTGGTTTGCAATAAAAGTGCCAGCAAAATAATACGCTGCCATTATTCATACAAAAACAGCCTAAAGTTTTACAGACGAGCCATTCATTTCTTGTGACACTCTTGGAGTCACTCTATATTTACAGAGAGAAACTGTAAAAAGGCCCATTGTGTGTGCGTGCCTGATTCGTGCAAACAGCCATTGTTTAAAACGTTTCCATCATAGATTGCAGTCATCATAATTTGATGAGGGTTTTGACCCTGCATGCCTGCACTCTGATCCACTCTAGTAATCTTTAAACTGAAATGAGTAAATGAATGGTAAAAATCTGAACAGAACAACAAGAGCGATGCCAAGCCACCGTCGGCCCAGTCTACCAAGCGTCCGTCCTCCTGTGACCCGGCAACTCTTGATTTAAGGTCTGGCACTCCATGGCAGCTTCAAAACACTCCCTACTGAGGACTTCAGAAGAAAACAACCCTTTATCCTGGCAGCTGACATCTTTAATCACTTATGAACAAAGCCAGCAAAGAGACTAAATACCGAGAGAGGTTGACACGGCTAGCGCGGCTGTGACAACTCGATGGATCTCAGTGTAAAAAGTACTAGAGTGAAGTTAGACAACACTTTTGCCTAATACACTTTTTAGTTCAGATTCTTATTGCAATGTTCCTTTGCATAAAAACACAAACATATGTTATGTATGTTATGTGTTATGCAGTGTTGGGAAGCTACTCTGAAACAAGCTACAAAAGCTAGTTTGACAAGCTACAAGCTACTCGTAAGTTGAAGTAGTTTAACTACAGTCAAGCTACCCGTTTAGAAAAGTAGTTAGTTACACTACAAGTTACAATCAAAAAGTAGCTAGCTACATTGAAACTACTTTTGCTTTTTGAACAACGTATATTATAAATAACTGAATAAGTGTCTGAGGAATGTTTTAAGTAAAATATTTAGTTTTTAAAACAAGGCAATGCAATTACGATTTCTAAGAGTATTGTTTTATTACACACAACACTAAAATATCTCTGACTGTTTGTCAAAAGTGCAACAAATAGCCTACAACATTGCAAGAACGAAATATACATCCAACATAAATTGCATGTAGAACATTTTCTCAAAATTACCGATTGAACTTGGACAAATAAGGCCATGGGTAATTAACGTTAGTTGTTTCTCCATCCTCCAAATCTGCCGTCACGTCTTGCTATATAATCATAATATGGGTGTGTCAACCCACTTCTGCACGTCAGTGAACCGTTAGCCGCAAGATGCATGATTAAACAACTGGTGGCGATAATGGCAAAAAAATTGTTTCCAATCTAACAAGAAGAATATCCTTGCATTGCGCTGATTCGCGCAGGCTCGACAAGCAATGTAGCTTTTGCTTGCGCTACGCCGCTACTTGCTGCAAAAGTAGTTAGCTACTGGAAAAGCTACACTGTTTAAAAAGCAACTGAGCTACTGCCAAGCTACTGAAAAATGTAGTTAAGTTCAGTAGCTACGCTACATGTAGTTAACTACCCCCCCACTACTGGTGTTATGTTGTGTTGTGTTTGAACTGTTTTTTTGAGGATGATAATCTTGCTGAGAACTCGCCTTAAGAGAGCATATGCTTGTCGTTAATGAACAGTTGTGTGTAAAGGCCCTTATGTAGAGATGGTTTGGTCATTTGGTCATTTAGTCATTTGTTTTATTGTTGCTCATTTATAATACTCCAAATTCATTAACATTAGAACGAGTTTGAGAACAAATTCATGTGCGTACGCATTTGTTGTGAACTCCAGCAGGCGGACATTTTTCGTAAGAGGTTCTCCTGTGTGTGTAAAGACTAATAAACCGCACAATTATCAGTGTAGGATGAAAAATCTAGGCAAATATAATCAAAGCATGTGTTCAACACAGTTTCACTAAATGAAAATAAAATTTAGGGCCAGATTTACTAAACAGGGCAAATTAGCTTGTGAGCGCAATTCCAAAAAAGCTCAGTAGGGAAAGCTACTAATGACGCAATACATTAAAGAACACAGACGAAATCAGATCATTTCCACAATGACCAACGCAATCTACCAGGAGCAGCGCAAATTAGTGTCTGGTTTAAGACACGCTTTTTAGTGCATTAAATAATGGTGCAAATACCAGTAAATTGACTGGGTAAGGTTAGGGCTGGGTTTAGGGATCAGGGGTGGAGCTGGTTAGGTTTAGGGGTGGGATTAGGGACCAGGGGGAGTTGGATCTGGATCCAAATATTTCATATTCTGAAAAAAATAAAAAATAAAATCACGCAACGTGAACCGTAAAAAGTCACTACCAATGTGCCATATATAGCCGAGCATTTAAACATTACACAGATGTTATGTGGATGAAGGACAAACCCAATGGCAGACAGCTAATAACTCAAACAGGGTTTATTAATAACAAAAACAGAACACAAAACCCACGATGAGGCAAAACAAGGCAGGAAAAACAACACTACACTAAGACTCAGACGATAAGCTAACAACTAAGACAGGATCAAACCCTTCTTTCTTGACAAGACTTTCAACAGGTTACTCACAGTTTGTTTCACACTAAGTATGACAAGATATGATAAACAATGAACCGAACACAGGACAGCAAACACAAGAGGATTAAAGAGGGAGAAACTAATGAGGGTAACAGGTGACACAGGCTAGGTTATAATGACAAGATGAGGATAACAAGGGGACGGGGTTCCTGACGCAGACAACACAAGCACATATGGCCCCTATTTAGTTTTGCCTCAGATTCAGGATTATACATTCGCTTTAACAAGCAGTTTGTTTATTACCACGGCAACCGCTAGTGTCTAGTGCTGTTTAAAAAGTAACTATACATAATAGACGGAAAGATGCAGATAACCACACATTATTGAAGGTTATTTCTATTCGTTATGATATTGATCTATAAACTGATGTTGTCAAGTACGCTTCATGATTTCCCCATTGCAAACGTGCAGCACTGCTAGTTAACTGCTAGGTTAACAACAACTCTTTAGAAAACATAATTCCTTTGTGGTTCCTCTTGATCTGCTTTCTCCATGTTTCTTTGACTAATCTCATTGTCCCATGCTGCACGCGAGATAACCATGTTCGACACATTTAACACACCGTTTTATCCAATGTAGGCACCGCTCACGCTGTGTTTTCGGCTTTGGAAACGGAAAGAACACAACTCCTCCAGACAATCTCTTGGCGTACCTAGTGTCCAGTTTACAAACGCTGTGGGTGCACCGCTTCACCATCTTGCTTAGAGTCAATGTTTGACGGAACTGCTCACATAGTAACGGTTGCTATGATGTGTGATATGACAATGGCCGGCGAAGGTCAATTCCCACCCTGCAGGCCATTCTAAAGATTGCATTGGTCATGTCAATCACTGTAGCGATTGCCTACACCAAACACTGATCCCTGAAACCAACCCATCATTGTAACCTTAACCAATTAAATTAGCTGGAGGGCGGAATTTCCGCTGAACTAGTTAGGGGGGGGTGGGTCGGTTGATGCCGTTGAGATCATGATGCAGTGTTTTCCAATGAAAGCTCAACCAATGGACACTGGATGTGGCACATTCTCATGAAGCGCCATAGACTAGTCTGATAAAATAGTCTATAGAATATAAAAACATTAGTGCAAAAAGGACAACTTCCATGTTTGGAAGTTTTTTAACTTTGAGAAAAAGGGCTACCATGGTTTCAAATGCCGTAACGTTTGATTTCTTTGAGATATCAACGCACAATTTGTTCCAGATGCAGTTGACATGCTTGTGAACAAGCCCAAACTTGGTTTTATGACTTGTCATATACACTTTCGAATAATCATCATGTCAAGCATGGATATTAACTAATGAATGAATTAACTGCCTTTTCTGGAGTTTTATCAGCGGTGTTGTTACCTGTTCACACATAATCAAAATCTATTTTGTTCGTAATTTGAGACCATTGCCTTCAGGGTGTTAGGGGTTAAGCAAGAATTCATTTTAACCCCATGCTTTCACCCATCTAATATCCATTAGCTTTGAGACGTGATCCTGTTTGACAACTGAGTGAACGTCTGTGGATTCCTGGACCACCCAGTGTACAGACCCATGCCTGCTGGGTTCAGATAATCTCCACCCTTACTGGGCTTTTAATCCAACTCTAGCACTGGATTTAAGGCCTGGCCAAATGACCTATTTACTACTATTGGCACAACAGCAGCAGACAGAGCATGACATATCTCACAACACAAGGTCTCTGACATATATCATGTGGTGACCTCATTTCAACAAACCGAAGCTTCCACTGAAGCGGAAAGAAACTGACTGAATGAAACAAAGAAGGGAGACTTTGATATGTACAAACGGATTTAGTTAAATGTCAAATGGATTGACAAAGTCAACATGTAATCAAACTGATCCAATTCATTTCCTCAATACACGTTCCTGGTCTTATTGTGCATGATTAAACGATGCACATAAACAAACTAAATGCCTTGATGATCATTTATCAAAATGTAATAGCTTGTTCTACCTCTTAAATGACTTTCCATTTGAGATGACTTTTTCTACCTATTTTTCTTTCCCAATATCATAAATTATTATGATTTTTGAGGAATCACACCAAATTAAATTTAACAACCTTATCTAACTTGACTTGTCATGAAAAATATCTGATATTTTGAGAGACTTTTTGACCTTCATGTGTGTCTAAAGTGGTCCTCTCTATGATATCCAGTGGTGGATGAAGTACACAAATCAAGCACTTGACTAAAAGTACAGATACCCTAATCTAAACATGTATACAATACAAATAAAATACCTTATAAATACTCCTTTTCAATTTTACTAGATGTAGAAAAGTAGACCTTTAGGTGCGGGAGCTTTATGTAAAGAGTACAGGGCAACTGGGCAAACAGGATACAGTCTTTAGAATAGCTCATAAGTTTAACATAGGCATATCCTCAGGAGATATCTCAAAATGTCAACTCAACATTTATCCATAATACCCAACAAGGTCATTCTATCAAAAATAGCATCAATTTACTAACTAATGTAACATCCAATTTTCAAAATCCTGTCCCTCAAATTACCATTAACTTCAATTTGGTCAAAAATATTGCCTTTTTGTTTGGTTAGCATGAGCGTAAACTATTCCAAAGAACCAGGGCAAGGTGTTGGGTTTCTTACAGCAAGTTAAGAAAAAGTGTCTATTTACACTTAATGCAAATAGTCCACCTTGTTGGCAGAGGCTATTTACATTAACCCCGCCCACCACTGTCTGAGCCATACAAAATGACAAAAAACCCCACTGATAACAGGATCAATAGTGTGGAGAGTTAGGCTGGTGACGTCAGCTGTTGACTCAACTGAGCTGAGTTCGAATCCGAACTCATTTTTTTCCCTTTTCCCATTGCATATCAACTTGGAGAGGAGTATACAGTACTTTAAATAAAAATTCTGAAATATTTGAAAAGTGGAAATAAAGTGCCGAATTGGTATTAATAGAGGAAATAGTTTTGAACAGGTAGGGTTTATGTGTAGTGGTGGGTAGGGGTGTAACGATACACGCATATTCGTACTGAACCGTTCGGTACGAAGGCTTTCGGTTCGGTTTTCGATACGCAGTTTTGAATCCGAACGGTTCGTTTGGTTCATTTTTCCTGCCGACCAACATTTCGTTATTCAAATGTAGGCTCGATTGCGCAAGGCAAGCGCGTTCATAATGTAAGAGACATTGGCGTGACCACAACATTGCCCGACATCAAATGGAAAATGTAATGTAAGCAGAATCGAAACTACTCATTATTGTGTGGTTGCTTGGATGACGGACCATTTATCAATTTGGACCAATGCAGCGCAAGCCGATATTCATCATCAGCACTGTTACTACACAGCCAAATCCAGTAACTTATAGAAAACATTTGAATTCGCCACTGAAGTAATAACATCGCTGCGAAGATCTAGTGAGAAACATTCACATTTTTCCGTTATTAACAAATCAAACAGCGCTGACGTGGAAACCCGGAAGAAACATTGTGTCATGAATGAACTATCCAGTGTCCACAGATTAGCAACATCACCATGGATTTACTGTATAACACTACTATCTTTAAGTTTGGCAGGAATAGTAGGCTATAATGCTTTCAAGTATTCAAGTAAGTATCACGTCGGTTGTATTTTGACATTATGAATACAATTGCTGCCCTCAAATGTTAACCTAAACTAAAATAAACCTTTGTTTATAACTACTACAATATTACATTTCATTTTGTCCAAGGAGCTGTTTTGTTTTATATGCTCCTAAGAAAAGTCAAGTATAGTTCCATCATTGCTCAAAGTTAAAAAATGTCATACTTTATGATGTTAGTTTTAATAAAAATATAACTAAAAAAATTAAATCACGGAAATTTCTCTGCCATTTCTTTCTTTTTGCTGTTTTTGAAACATACCGAACCAAACCGTGACACAAGTGTATCGTATTCGAACCGAAACCGTGAATTTTGTGAACCATTACACCCCTAGTGGTGGGTATTCGGTATAGCATAGCATATATTTACACTTAGTGCAAAGAAAATACTACTATTTAGATTTAGTTCGAAAACACACTCTTTTTTGCTATTAGTGCAAATAGCTGCTGCCTTAAAGAAATGTAAAAAATCCAAACCCATCATGATTTTAAACTGGTTAAACTGGCTTAAAATACACCTGTAGGCAATACCTTCATATTAGCGTTGTTAGATCAGACTAAAGTTTGAACCTAAAGGTTCTCAAGTGGGCTAAATGGAGATCAGGGTGGTATTTTTGGGCCCTCACATGGGAAAAGTCTAAAAACATTGGCTTCCCACTGAGTCTCTTTAAATAGACTGACAGCATGGCCCCTGCACTCTCAGTTCCATTAATGATGTGTTCTGCCTCGCGGGCGGGCATGACCAATAACAAGGTCACTCAGAACTAGCTTGTACCTTCATCCTGGGGGCTGACAGAGCTCACTCTGACTTTCTTGTCTGAGAAGCAGCAATTATGTTTCTTGAGAGGCTTGATTAGGTGCTATTCAGGGACGCAGTCGCTAAAGGAACTGAGCAAATGTTGTTCTTGAAGGCCAGGGTAGCCCCTGAATGCCACAGTTACATTTTCTTAAAGGGATAGTTTACCTCAGAATAAACGTTTTGTCATAATTTACTCACACTCAAGTTGTTCCAAACCTGTATGGATCTTTCAAATCTTTCTTCTGCTAAACACAAAACAAGATGTTGAAGAATGGGTGTAACCAAACAGTTGATGAGGCCCATTGGCTTCAACAGGTTGTTTTTTTTTCTCCATACTATGGAAGTCAATGGGGTTTGTCATTATATTCTTCAAAATATTAAAAATATTTTCTTTTGTGTTCAGCAGAAGAAAGAAATTCATACAGGTTTGAAAGAACTTGAGGATGAGTAAATGATGATAGCATTTTCATTTCTAGGTGAACTTAAGAGGCCTGGAAACAAAGCCAGGTTTTAAGGGGGTGATGAACTGAGAAATAAAACTTTCCTTGAGCTTTTGACATCTAAGAGGTCATATTATAAGAATATCCTGTAAGTTTCAGAACTAAAAATGTCCTTGTTAGTCCAATAAAATCTTTTATTGATACCAGGCTCAGCAAACGACTCGATTTTTCAAAGTGGGGAACTATGACGTCAAAGAGGATAAAACCCCACCCCTGCAGAAGATCAATGCCTACTTCAACACAGCTGGTTCAACACTCCGTTCCTTGTGATGACAAACCGTATTCGAGCTACCGAGCAATACAAAATATTGTGCAGCGCTTGGTTGTGGAAGAAGACAGTCGCTGCATAAGCTTCCTCTGGATTGCAATAGGACTGCATGGATAAACTATTTTTAATAATGTTCCAGCTGATGAGGTAAAACATTGTCCGTCTGTTTGCTTCATTTCACTGAAGATTGTTTTGTAGACTGGATTTGCAGATCGATTAAAAGTAAAGAATGATGCTGTGCCGTCTATATTGGATCTGACAGGAATGGTGCAACACACGGACTCTGGGTTCGAACATGTATGGCCGAATCATTCCGGTTGCCATTTTACAACGTTGGATGTTTTCAAAACAATTTCCCCAAGTGCATCGACAGGTGAGTTGAAACTCATTATAAAATGCAAAACTGTTATCCACTCACAGCAGTGGGTGTTTACTTCCAAGTCTTCAGTGCGAGCGCCCATAAAAACCCAGCGTTTTTGAGCTAGGCTCAAAACTAGGGTAGAAAATAGCCTATTACTTATTCATTTTGAAGTTTTTAAATGCAAAATCCAAGCGAATGTCACAAGTTGACCTCAGACAACAATATAATACAATTTAAAAAGCCAGTTCATGACCTCTTTAAAATTAAGGGTTCTGTAAACTTCTGTCTAGTCTATTTCTTGGTTTTGTGACAGAGTCCTAACACTCTTGTTTTGTCTTGTCTGATTGCCTTGTTTCATGTGCTTTCATTTCTTGTGCTGTAACACACAGCTTGTGTTGTACACTAGCTGTGTGCTTTCATGTTGTCATGTTTTGTGTGAACACGTGGCTGGTGATCGGTTTTACTGGCCATGTGCTTGTGTTTAAGTCATGTTTGGTGTGAGCACATGGCTTGTCATGTATGTTTCCTTGTGCCATGTGCTCTCCTGTTGATTGTCCACTCCAGCCCCTCCCATCTTGTTAACTGATTATTGATTAGTTTGCCCAACCTGTCCTCCCTCGTTACCTCCTTTGTTTGGTCTCCCAATTTATTCTCCCTGTGTCCGCAGTCCTGTGCTGTTTCATCGTCGAATGAACCTCATGTGTCCAGCCTAGAAGCTGTTGCGAAGTCCAGTCAAAGCAAGTCTTTTGTTTTCCCCTTCGGGATAGTTTGTATTTGTTTTTATTTTTGTACTTATTTAAAACCATTTTTTCCTGCAATTGAGTCCTTGCTTCATCTCCTCAACCCTACACCAGACAGAACGAAACTGCCATCAGAGGACTCTCAAGCCTCTTTTCCACCAAAGCATTTTGAGAGCCGGTTCGGAGCTCGGTGCCTGCGAGCGAACCAATTCTTTGTGTTTCGACAGCCAAAGAACTGGTTCTCGGCCAGGAGAACTGGTTCCAAAGTGGCACCAACTCTTTGCTGGACTAGAACTGTTGTTTTACCACGTCATGCTTACATCGGGGGCTGGTTTAGAAGTGTTATAAACATCTTTTCTGACCATAATAAAGAATTGCAAAGCCAAGAGAAACACAAGAGAAAAAGGAGTATCAGAGAATGGGTCTCTTGTTTCCATCTCCCAGCCCTTGCCCCTCCACTGATCAGACGATGGAGCTCTTTTCTCTTCGCCAAGGGAACTCCACAGTAAAGGAGTTTGCCTACCAGTTCATCATCATTGTGGAGGGGCCTGACTAGGGCTGTGAATCTTTGGGTAAATAGCGAATCGAATTCGATTCACGATTCATAGGTTTTCGATTCAAGAACGATTTGTGCAAATTCAGAACGATTCAATTCGATGCAATTCACATCCAAATTCGATGCGATTCGATGCTTAATTTTTTTATATGCATTATAGTATTATTTCAATGCTTCACCCAATGGGTCTTTGTCTGGGTTTGAATTACACAGCGGCCTTCAGGGGTCAGGTAGTGGGGATTTTGTCCTTTGTTAATGTTAGTTCATGTTGGTTTTTAATTTTAATAAATATATTATAAAACAAAATTAAATGGCCAACAAATTAGCATTTGTAGAAACCTAAGTAACTAATTTTTGAAAAAGGCTTTTAAAGTATTGCATTAAATACATGCTCAAATTAATGGAGACGTTTTCATCAGTTTCATTTTGCATCCTCTCAGTGCACTCGTTAACATCGCGCTCGGTCCCATTGCTCTCATGTACAGATTTTTGAGCAGTCCATGATTGAGCTTTCCAGCTTTTAAGGGCAAACCGCTCAAGCCATTGATAAAGCTGCCATGCCATTGCGTGGAATAAAACGCTTTTATTGCGTGGAAACTTCGCAGTTATACTGTGAAGTAAAAGCCCACTTTATTCAAGGGCAGGCATTTATTACATGGAAAAACTCTCTGTACACGCAAGCTGGTCTCTCGCTTGCTTTCCCTCTCTGTCGAGTGCGTGCACGCGCGATACGCGGTTTGGAGCACAACCTCTGTCTCGTATGCACGCTCGCTCTAGATTCCGGGAGATTTTAATTAATTTGCGGTATAACTAGCCGATGACGACACGAGTTGCTCAACAGGCAAAAAGATAAACTCATCTTTCAGTCATTTGACCGACCCGGCTTCAGCGTGAGAAATCACGGGTGTGTGAGCGCGTGAAACCAATCAAATGCGGATGTCTCACGGCCAATGCGTGAACACTACTTTAAGGTTGTGTTTATATATTTTAAACCACTTGAATCGCTATAGAATCGCAATTAATTCTTAGCCTTTTAAATCGATTATTCACGTAAATAAACGATTCACAATTCAAAATACATGTTTCAGGATCGATGCATATGCATTGTCAGGATTTGTAATCGATGCATCGAGAAAACGAGTGAATCGTTACACCCCTAGGCCTGACCTTAAAGGAGAACTCCAGCGAACAATCGAACCGCTGGTCTAATAAAACATTGGTACCTAGTTAATCGTTCTCTGAGATTTGTTTTCATGATAATTCGAATGTAAAGAGTTTTATCTCTAAAAACTGTTTAGCGTATAATGCTAGCACTGGGGCATTGACTAAGTAAAAAGAAATCGCTAGTTCATACCACTAACAAGGCTCAAAATAGCCCCACACTAACACAGTAACATAATGAGTGTCCGTACGTGCAAAACGAAGCATTGAGAACTTTGTAAGTGTACAGACCGTTTAATAAAAAGATACTTTATAAAGACAATTCACTTTGTGTATACACAGCAGGCGTCATCTTAGAATATAGTCTCGATAAGTTCGATTCCCGAACGCCGTTCATACAGTTCAGAAGTTTGCTGAACTTCATACAGTTCAGATCACTCAGCACGACGTTCGGGGATCGACTTATCGAGACTATATTCTAAGATGGCGCCTGCTGTGTATACACAAAGTGAATTGTCTTTATAAAGTATCTTCTTATTAAACGGTCTGTACACTTACAAAGTTCTCAATGCTTCGTTTTGCATGTATGGACACTCATTATGTTACTGCGTTAGTGTGGGGCTATTTTGAGCCTTGTTAGTGGTATAAACTAGCGATTTCTTTTTACTTAGTCAATGCCCCCAGTGCTAGCATTATACGCGTAAACAGTTTTTAGAGATAAAACTATTTACATTCGATTATCATGAAAACAAATCTCAGAGAACGATTGACTAGGTACCAATGTTTTATTAGACCAAAGGTTCATTGTTCGCCGGAGTTCTCCTTTAACAACACTGCACTTAAAGACATTTTTAACAGCGGCTTGAACGAGCCTAAGTGCGGGGACACTGTCTTTCTGGCAGTTTGTGGGGTTTGTCTACCACCGTGGGGAAGAGGGTGGTCTTCCTCCTCTTGGCCCAACTGTCCTCTGATGACCCCTTCAGGGAGAGGGACGAGGAAGAATGGGTCCACCTCATCTGCCACATATCCTGAGGCGCCTGTGATTGCTGCAGACTCAATTAGTGCTGTTTGGAACGTAAATGGGAAGAATAAGAAACCAGGTTTAGTTTCGGAAACCTCAAAAAACTGCAGAAATTAGGCTATGTGGGGTGGTAGGAGTGTGCTTGGGTGTGTGCTTAGTAGGAGCGTGCTCCAGGAGTGTGGTAGGAGTTGCATGCATGCTTTCATGTTGTCATGTTTTGTGTGAACACTTGGCTTATGAGTGTTTTCATTAGCTGTGTTCATGTCTTGTTTTTTTGTGAGCACATGGCTGGTGATTGGTTTTACTGGCCATGTGCTTGTGTTCAAGTCATGTTTGATGTTTCCTTGTGCCATGTGCTCTCCTGTTGATTGTCTAGCCCCTCCCATCTTGTTACCTGATTATTGATCAGGTGGCGGTAATACTCCTAAGCAGTGAGCATCTCATGTCCTCATCTCAGTTCTCGCGCATGCGTTCTGGAAATCTCTTCTACTCTCGTCTCAAGGCCCATAAGGAAGTAATGGAATAGTCGAATAAAGTTGTTATTTGTTTGTTTGTTTTTTCACACAAAAAGTAGTCTTGTCGCTTGATAAACTTATAATTGAGCCGCTGTAGGCACATGGAATATTTAAACATTTTCTTTAATGACTTTCTAGGCCATCAAGAGCCAGTCCCTTAGGCAGCCTATGTAGGAGTGATCCACCTCTCAGATTCAATCAAAAATATCTTCATTTGTGTTCCGAAGATGAACGAAGGTCTTACGGGGTTGGTACAGCATGGGGGTGAGTAATAAATGGCTTCATTTTCATTTTTGTGTGAACTAACCCTTCTCACACAAACTTATCACACACCTTCAAAAGACTAGAATTATAGACATATAACAACTTTAATGATAATTTTTTAAGCTTAAAAGCTCCAGTCCCATTAATTATAACTGCATGGACCTGTACATTCCTCTACATTTCTCTTTTTGTGATCTCCAGAATGAAGTTTAGGGAAACACTTTTGGATTGATGTGAGGGGAGTAAATCATGAAAATATGCTCATTTTTGGGTGAACAATTCTTTTGAGAGATTGAAAAACCAAACAACACAAGCTCTACAGTCTAGAATGCAGGCTCTTATGAAACTAGGATTATTGTGTCCACTTTAGTGTAGAGCTTTAGTCTGAGTTTTATTTATTCATTGGCGTGCGATGCATTAGAACCCAGCTAATGGTGCCATGCATGAACCTCAGCACTTTTTTCAGCAGGTTGTGTGTTTCCATCATAAGCCTATCACATCACACACTCCATTTAACACAGACTTTAATGCGTCCTATGTAGGTCAAAGCAAATGAAAGAGAATTCAAAGACTTCAGTAAAAGATCTCCCTCCCTCTCATACCACCCCACATAGCCTAATTTCAGCAGTTTTTGAGGTTTCCGAAATTAAAACTTGTTTCTTATCCTTCCCGTTTACATTCCAATCAGCACTAATTGCAATCAAGGACAGTACTAAACATAATCAACATCTTATTCTAAACGTCAGGATTATAGAGCCGAATACCCTTCAAGTATCCAGACCAATTCAGAGTGTTTTAGGATACGTTTACACACCAACAATATACTGAATGCACAAGCGTTTTGCGTTTTTCCCGTACAGATTATCAAAATGATTAGGGCTCACATGAATTCGTGAAAACAACAAAAAACGCTGTATTATTAATGCCAGGCCAGTAGATGGCAATGCCACTTTGTAAAGAAACACTTCATGCCTGTACACCTCTTTAGGGGCGCGTACTCTAAAAATTAAAGTGGGTGCAACTTCCTCTCATGCGGCGGAAGTAGCATACCAATGGCATTTTGTGTGATTTAGCAAAGTGGCTAGGTGTTTTTCAGATGTTTTACTATTTAAACTAAATCGCAAACCTTTATGAGAGATGTCATTACGGAGCTCAGGGACAACATGTGCTGTTCGCTGTTGTACATATAACCGGACTAAACCAATCAGTGGCAAATTTTATTATCCAGCAATCTAAGACTAAAGATTTTAAATGAACGCTACTATGAAGAAACATTTTCAGAACATGAATGACAGTAAATATTTCATAGTATATAAAACGTAATATATAGGCTATATTTATTTCTCAGGTCTGTTAGGCAAGTAGACGCTGAGTTTCGGTTCATTTATGAGATGAGCAGCTGCAGTTCAAGCGCAGACGCCTCGTATCTTGATTATTATCAGCGACGTTTAGTAAATTTAATATTTAATTATTAAATCCAGGTAATTTGTTGATGAAACATTGATTACAATTAAGATACAATTAATACAAAACGAAATTAACTTTAAATAAAGGCTCAGTGCTTTCTGTTTGAGGTCTCTGTCAGGCCCGGCTGCAGGATGAAATGACTGAGGGGGCATGTGAAATTGTTAAGGGGGCTTAACTTTATACAATCAATGAACAATCACAATACACACCTCGCTTTGGAACAACAGATTTTTAAATGCAGCGCTCCATAAAACACTCCATATGCGACTGCACAGGTAACTGTGTAATAAAAAGATAAGCCAGCATAATTTATTATTCATATATGAACTCTTTTTCACGCTTAAGTTTAAAATATCCTGACTGACTCCCCAGAGTGAGTTTTTATTTTAGAACGTTCCCCCTTAAGGTTTCCATGGCAACGCGTCATATTGGTCACGTGACACACCGCAGCTACAATAATGAATGATGTGTATCACTTTTATTTAGTTTTTCCTTTTATATTCAAAATATTTACAAACTTACTTACCATGTCATCAACTATCTGATATTCCGATTGTCAAAAATGTGTAAGTGAGTGTATTTGGTTATAAATAATCTTGATCTTGATCTATAACGTGAGAAGGGTGCCACCATGTGTATTTGCGCCACGGCTTCAGAGAGTCCTGTCAGTCATCAGTTTCTGTGGCCGGTGAACTGTGAGAAGAATGGAGTAAACTTTATAGTCACTTCCACTATGTTTGTTTGATATGAATAACACACGTTGGCAAATTATATTTGAATAGATTGTTATTGCTGCTTCCACAGACATCCGTGTGTATTTTACAAACTCCAAATGTATTGTTTCACTAGTGCTTATGAGTATTTCAATGTCTGAAACCTAAAATAAACATTATGAGGTTGAAAACACTGCGTACCGGTAGTTTTGATATGACAGCTGCTGAGCTCGTTCGTCTCTGGCTCAGTGCCAAACAACGCTCGAATATGTCATGTCACTAAACATTACATCCCATTTGGGACCGTACCGCTCAAAAAGATTAAAAATGTATTTGTAACCATGAATACAAAAATGAAACTGAGGGGGCACAAATCAGATCTGAGGGGGCAGTGCCCCCTTTTGCCCCTCGTGGCGCCGGCCCTGGTCTCTGTGAAAGTTAAAGCAGTCTTTTAGTGCCGCTTTCAGGGAATTGTCACGTCCGTAACATTGTTCTTTCCTCATAAATGCAAACATGAAAAATTAAATAAAATATTTATGTTCTGTTGAGAGGCAACCCTTCTTCATCCTTGGGTAGTATTACTTTAGGTTTGCGCAGACATTTAATTCTCACATTTCTTAGAATTACTAAAAAATATTTTGCCACCAAAAAGTTAAAGATTCTTTTGTGGCACGTCACGTGCATGTGTATTTCCCTCATATTAAATATAAAATGCATGTGTTCTGTTTTAATAATGTCTGGACTCCTTTATTAATGGATAGATAATTTCAATAGTCTAAATGCATTTTCTGAGAATTTATATTTCAGGTTTTGACTGCAAATGTCAAGTCCATAACGCTGGAATTGCCCAATTTTAAATAATTAAACCTCAAATAGTTTTGTTTGGTGTAGGTCTACGTATTTTATAATGTTAACTTCAAATAATACTAATAGTAAAGATATGGTAGCTATATTTGATCTGGACGGGAAGGATATCTTTTATTTAGGAACAAACGAGGGAATCTGTTTAAAGAAACACCGTCTCGCAGCAGCAGTCCAGAGCACCGTAGCGCATATCCTCAAGATTAGCCATAACCGAATGTCCAGTTTAACAGTTGATCTTCTTGTAATAAAGAACTCATCGTGGAATAACACACTGTATTTGTATTTTCATTGCATTTTTTATTGATAAAAAGTCAAACAAATCAAATAATACATATTAGTATAAATATGAATGATTAATTGATAGTCGAATTAGTGTCATTATTAGAGACGAATTAGAGATGAATGTCACGTCTCGCTTGTTTACTTCGAAATGGAAGACGCGCCCACTTTTGACGCAAGGCATCATGGGACGTAGGAAACTTACGTAGGAAATTGGATAGACTGAACATGTAATATGCATGCGCATGCACTTTGAAACCAGCTTTCAAAAGTTTGTTTTCAGGCCCCCAAACCTCAGCTAAACCTGCATATTTAAACATTTATAAAAGCATAAATAAAAGGTACAACTAATACTTGGATGTTTTATAAATACTTAAACAATTTTCATTTAAAAACATGACTTTCACATTAATATGACGTTTTTCATATTACAGTAATAAGAACTGTGCCTAATTGTGGTCAATTAAAGTAATGAAATGATGCCTCAAACAATGTTAATAAAAATTTTTTAAAAAAAATCCTATTTCTTTCTTTTAGTTTCGGGATGAAACATGGCCTGGACACACGTTAGTACTGAAACAAAATTCCAGATTTTCCTAGAGAAAAAGAACAGTCTTTTGCTGCATTAAATTAATATGTTTTTTTTCTCCACATGTTAAAGTGCTGATAGAATAATACAGCAAATAGCAGCTTAACTGTAAAAGCAGAGTTTGGATTACCAAAAATGTGATGATTTATAATCTGACCTGAAAGAGGACAAATGCTAATGGATGCGATCACTGATGGCTATCTTTAACATGATGGAAAAAAACATCAAGATTTTGACCTTTAGTGCCCTTTTCCCCAGAGAGGCATAGGACTATTTCTGTCCTGATGTCCTCTGAGGTTATTGACTGAATGATGGTCAATAGAAACCAGCTCTGGACTGCAATAATTAACACATGGTCATTTGGTTTCAGAGAATGTTAATGTAGTTGAAGTGTGGATAGAACCAAACACATGTATTACGGATGAACACTCAATTAAAATAGGAAAGGAGGTACAATTATAAACTGTACACATTTAATAATCTGGTCATCATTGGGTGGTTTGGCATTGTTTGAACTTCGATCCAAACTCCTTTAAGGTCAAACGGACAGTCGCAGTCAGGGATGATCTAACCAATGAGTTGCATCACTCATTGTTGGCTTGAAAACTCAGATAGCAACAATGCTGATAATGACCTGGGTGTTTCCCCCATTTCCTACTATCACACATCACCAAAGTACTGTCATTAAAGTATTACAAAGTGATAGTTTGCTCCAATAATAGCTCACTATACCATTAACTAAGTCAACTCAGTAAAGGCCATCATTAACCAAGTCAACCCAGTAGAGGCCTTTTCAGTTGTTATGATTCAATACGAGTTTCTCACAATGCAAAGTTTGCTTAAGAAATTATCTAAGTTTGGAAATCTGGGATATTAAAAGAGACCTACAGAAATCTTATTAATTAAAGGGATAGTTCCTCCAAAAATGCTCATTAGGCTTGCTTTGATAGTCTGTGTTACATCACTTGCGGCACCTCCATTTAGATTTTTTATAGTAATAAAATGATTTTAGT
Organism: Hybognathus amarus; assembly: GCA_030378365.1. Taxonomy (NCBI): domain Eukaryota; kingdom Metazoa; phylum Chordata; class Actinopteri; order Cypriniformes; family Leuciscidae; genus Hybognathus; species Hybognathus amarus. Next base: position 112,299 of record JAQIUQ010001533.1, read on the forward strand.
TCTTAGAGAACAGACACTACAGTTAAAAACTGAATGCATCTGCCCAATTCAGGGTGACCCGAATGAGAGTTGCAGCAGGAGTCATATTTCATTTAGAGAAATAGATTGGCAGAAGATTTGGTTTCAAAATGAAATTTAAAAGCATCTATTTGCCAATATTTTGGATCTAAACCCAATGCTAAGAAACCTGCTAACATTAATGAGTCTTATCATCAATAAGAGGTGTGTTTTACTATTTTGTTGTTGTGTTTTCCTTAAAGGGTCACTCCACCTCTGGAAAGATGAATGTGTATTTAAAATGGGTCATTTATGTAGAAGAAATGTGAAATTATTTTTTGAATTTGGAGCTTTCTAGACTGAGAAAAGACAGAAAATGTTTTTTTGGCTTGTGTGAATAAAAGACATCAACTCCCAGAATGCACTTGCTTCGCTGCCCTAGGAGGCCACGCCTACCGATAACAGAGTGCAGTAGCTAAACAACAAGTCTAGGCTACTAGTGAGTCTCTGTGATGAGTCTGCACGAAAATGTATTTCGAGATCGCCCAAAATGTCCGGGATTCGGCTTTTGCGTTCTACAGTTGGCATTCATCATGTTTACTGTGGCGAGCGGGACGAGTGAGGGCCGCGGAGAACGACACAAGTCATGTTTACTGTGGCGAGCGGGACGAGTGAGGGCCGCGGAGAACGGCGCGAGGCCGGTGGCGCTGATTACCGATGAGCGACACCTGTGAGACGCACCGGCCTCGTATCTCTCACAGACGAGCGGGAATTTTCTTAGCAATGTTAAAACGCACATCAACTGATCACTTGTTTAGTGTTCATGTAAACACTATATTCAGATTCACCAATCGGAATGAATCCAGTTAGATTGAAACAAAAGCTGTGCATGTAAACAATGAATGGCGACTGCAGAAAGCAAAAGCTGAATCCCGGACATCGACGGCCGCTTCCACTCAGCTTTCTCCACAGAACAAGAGCCTGCTAGCTTAGCTTCCAAAAAACATGGCTGACATTATGTGTAATTCCAGTCCTCCATAATGCATCCATCTGCGTATTCAGTAGTTTCGTCCATATTTTCAAAAGTTTCTGCCAGTGAAATCAGATGCACTGGCACTGATCTATGATTGGTCTGTTAGGGCATTAGGCCCAACCCCCTATGGGCGGGTTTGAAAGGGTGGGAAGAGTGCTTGTAGTCTTTACGATAGGGGTGTAACGATACACGCATTCGTATTGAACCGTTCGTTACAAGGCTTTCGGTTCGGTTTTCGGTATGCATTTTTGAACCGAACGGTTCATTCGGTTCATCTTTCTGCCGACCAACATTTCGTTAATTCAAATGTAGGCGCACCGCATGTGGCAAGCGCGTTCATAATGTAAGAGACGCTGGCGTGACCACAACATTGCCCAACGTCAAATGACAAATGTTATGTAAGCAGAACGAAACTGAGCTACTCGTTAATGTGTGGTTGTCTGGATCACGAACCGTTTATCAGTTTGGACCAATGCAGCGTGAGCCGATCTTGATCAGCACTGTTACTACACAGCCAAATACAGTAAAGAAAACATTTTAATTAGTCACTGAAGTAATAACATCGCTGCGAGATCTGGTGAGAAACATTTACATTTCTCCGTTATTAACGGATCAAACAGTGCTGACGTGGAAACCAGGAAGAAACATTGTGCCATGAATCAACTACATGTATCCAGTGTCTACAGATCAGCAACATCACCATGGATTTACTGTATAACACTACTATCTGTAAGTCAGAGATGTATAGTAACAAGTAGAACTACTTAAGTACTGTACTTAAGTACTAAAATTGTGGTTGTCTGCATCACGAACCGTTTATCAGTTTGGACCAATGCAGCGCGAGCTCGATCTTGATCAGCACTGTTACTACACAGCCAAATACAGTAAAGAAAACATTTTAATTAGTCACTGAAGTAATAACATCGCTGCGAGATCTGGTGAGAAAACATTTACATTTCTCCGTTATTAACGGATCAAACAGTGCTGACGTGGAAACCAGGAAGAAACATTGTGCCATGAATCAACTACATGTATCCAGTGTCTACAGATCAGCAACATCACCATGGATTTACTGTATAACACTACTATCTGTAAGTCAGAGATGTATAGTAACGAAGTAGAACTACTTAAGTACTGTACTTAAGTACTAAAATGCTGTATCTGTACTCTACTAGAGTATTGTTTTTTTTCTCATACTTCTACTTTTACTTCAGTAGATATTTTCGATGAATTTAATACTTCTACTTCGATATTTTCTTAATTTTCTACTAGTTACTCGTTACAATTATACAATTTTTACGAATCATTCGTGGCAATCACATGCCAGTTTTATAGGGTAATGGTATTGATTGACACACACATTGACAACTAATGCAGGGGTTGTCCTGCAATGACATTTTTTTGGCGCCCGCCAAAGCAAATTTGTATCCCGCCAAAGCGCCTTATTTGATTGCTACACTGTAAAAAATAAATAGTAGAAAATAAATGAAAAAAGTAAATACAAGTGAAAAAAAACAATGTAATTTACTTGAAAAAGTTAGTTCAGGCAAGAATTAAAAAAACTAAGTAAATTTCATATCAGTACTTAATTCAAGCGAGTAGAAATGAAAGTGTAAATATCAACTCAATAAAATTAAGTAAAAATTACTCAACTTTTCTGATACTGGGGTTCCCATCATGCACTGGACCTTGAATAATTAATTAGGCTCATTTTTCACTGGTTTCCAGCTGTATTTACACTTATTTATCATTGATTTTTGTTGTCAGTATTAGTAACTTGCCATTTTGTGACATTTCGAGTACATTTTTTGCTCAAAATGACACATTCAAACACAAAACAACCCATCAAATGTTACCGCATCGTGTATTGTCTGCCAAGTATTGAGGTGTTTGCATTCACATGATGTTTAACATCTGACATTATTACTTAGATGATCTAAGTAATCATTACTTAGATGATCTAAGTAAAGCACATACTCTAAAAGACTAATATAATTTAAGATTATTGTTTTTGTGAAATGTAATACAAAGGCAAAGGAAATCGATATTAATCAACCTTTTACTAGCCGAGTTAAAATTACTTATTTTTTGTAAAGTTGACTTAATTCCATATTCCAAGTAAATTTTCCTTAAAGATTTCTAATTGAAGCTACTGATGAATATGTTTAGGTTTTTACTTGCCAAATCTTTGTAAATTGACTAGCATTTTCTGAGTGAGATAGTTTAGCAAGCATTTTTCAAGTAAATTCTACTCCAATTTTTTTACAGTGTAGTTCAAACTTTTGACTGCTTTCTTTAATAATTACATGACACAATACTTTTACTTTTACTTTAGTACTTAAGTAGTGAATTTTTAAATAAACTACTTGCAATACTTAAGTAGAAAAAAATGTTGAATACTTTAGTACTTCTACTTAAGTGTGGTGCTTAAAGAGCACTTGTACTTTTACTCAAGTCCGGGTTTCTAGTACTTTATACATCTCTGCTGTAAGTTTGGCAGGAATAGTAGGCTATAATGCTTTCAAGAAACATCACGTCTGCTGTATTTTGACATTATCAATACAATTGCTGCCATCAAATGTTAATCTAAACTAAAATAAAACCTTTGTTTATAACTACTACAATATTACATTTCATTTTGTCCAAGGAGCCGTCTTGTTTTAAATGCTCCTAAGAAAAGTCAAGTATAGTTCCATCATTGCTCAAAGTTAAAAAATATCATACTTTATGATGTTAGTTTTAATAAAAATATAATTTAAAAAATCAAGGAAATTTCTCTGCCATTTCTTTCTTTTTGCTGTTTTTGAAACGTACGAATTGTATCGAACCAAACCGTGACACAAGTGTATCGTATCGAACCGTGAATTTTTAAACTGTTACACCCCTACATTGCGATATTTGCGTCATTGTAGGAGGAAGTGAAAAAGGTAAATAGCAGATTTCTCTCGTCTCAGGGGAAGATGAGAGAGTGTGGCATGACCATTCAATAGTATAACTGTGTTTCTAACAATGGAAAGCTTAATGCAAATGGGTGGAGTGTCCTTTTAAAAACAATAATGAACCCACCATTGCCACCCCAAATTGCTGCCATTTCGTGGATTAACCAGTGGGAAAATTTCCTTACATCACATCCATAATACTTGTGTCATTCCAAATCAGACTGGTTACATCTGCAGAAGACAGAAGAAAATATTTTGAACAATGTTCAAACAAAATGTCCATACAATAAAAATAAAACTGTGTTTTGGACCCCATTGACTTTTATTGCGTGGACATTTTTCAAATCATCTTTTTTATGTGTTCCATGGAAGAAAGTCAAACGACATGAGGGTGAGTAAATGATCACCACTAAAAATCACAAGGCAACAGCCCTGTCTACTAACCTATCACACAGTTATTCTAAGTCTTTTAAAGTCAACTCCATGAAACCTTGACCACGTACTATAAAACTTTGTAAACATAACACAAATCACGCTTTCTCGGTCAATGATTATAGACACCCCATTTACAAACCAAACCAAACAACCAAAACTCTCTCGGTTGACAGTAAATCCTGGAGGAATCGCTTTGGTGGAACCTGGATTCAAAATGTGCTCAAGCTTTAACTACGCTTGGATTGATTCATCTTATGTTTCCCCTTCAAATTCCTTCAAAATGTGCTCACAAGCAAACAATAGCAGCAACAAACGATCGGTGCGGTAAGCTTCATTTTGAAATGTGTCTAGATCAAATAATCTGTAGAGAGAATCAGAAGCATTTCTCATTCCTGTGAGCCTTATACAAAAACACAGAGGGGAAATGCAACTGTCGGCACCCTCTTATTCCTCTGATAGGCTGAAATGGCGTCTGGTGATATTCTCTCACTCAGCGAGCTCGAAAGCAGAACTGACCTCATGTCTCTCTTCACCTTTAAAAAAAAAGACAGTTCCCGTCTGGATAAATGCAAGCTTGAAACTTGAGTGCAACTTATGAACAGAATTTATGTTATTCTCTTGGAGATAGGGGAGTTTCTTACTTTTGTTGAAGTAGTTATTTCACCATGAACTCAATTAAATATCCCCATACTAGGCTTGCTACAATAGTCGGTGTTACACGGTGGTTCAGCAGCAGGATGGTTACAGATTTCATTTATCACGTGACGAGATTGAGACGAGCAGACTGAAAAGACGATGGCGGAAGATTTGGTTTCAAAGCTAAATGTAAAAGTTCCTGGATTTAAGTTTGGATTCAAAACAAATGCTAATAGGGAGCCTCTAAACATTAATGGGGCAATCTGTAAACTTTGCCTGATGAAGGCCGCAGCATCTGGAGGTAACAAGTTCGATTAACCCATGGGGAAATCCTCACCGTAACATCACTACACCTTAAAGGAGTAGTTCATTTAAAAAAAATTGCTGATAATTTACTCACCCTCATGTCATCCAAGATGTCCATGTCTTTCTTTCTTCAGTTGAAAAGAAATTAAGGTTTTTGATGAAAACATTCCAGGATTTTTCTCCATATAATGGACTTCAATGGGAGCCAAATGGTTCAAGGTCCAAATGAGAGTTTCAGTGCAAACTGCAAACTGTCAAAGGGCTTTAAACAATTTCAGACGATGAATAAGGGTCTCATGAAGCGAAACGATTGCTCGTTTAAAAAATTAAATAAAATAAATAGTTTTAAGCTCAAAGGCTCGCACTTGCTTTGTTCTGTGATGTGCGTTCGTGACTCTCCTGTTAGAACTCGTTCATCAAAATGAATGAATCTTTTCCAGAGTCAACTCATTCATTTTGTTCTTTCAATGAACCAAATGACACAAAAAAGATTATTTCATTTTGATTAACGAGTTCAAACGGGAGAGTAACTAACGTGCATCACAGAACAGAGCAAGGCGAGCATTTGAGCTTATAAAACTTAAACTTTGTTATTTATTTTTTAAATGAAAGATCGTTTCGCTGATAAGACCCTTATTCAACGTCTGGAATCGTTTAAAGCCCTTTGAACAGTTTGCAGTTTGCACTGAAACTCTCATTTGGACCTTGAACCGTTTGGTTCCCATTGATGTCCATTATATGGAGAAAAATACAGGAATGTTTTCATCAAAAACCTTAATTTCTTTTGGACTGAAGAAAGAATGACATGGATATCTTGGAGGGTGAGTAAATTATCAGCAAAAGTTTTTTTTTTTTTTTTTTTTTTAAGTGAACTACTCCTTTTACTTAAAAGGTTTACAGATTGATCTCACAGAACAACATTTTAAAGTTACACAAAAGTAAATTATACAACGACTTTCATGGGAGTTAAAAAGATTTCCGGCTATTTTGAAAGGAATTTTAAAAAACTGCTATTCTTATTTATTTTATTTAATGAAAACTTAAAAAATATTTTACAAAAAATATGTAACAATTCAAATTGTAATTTTATTACACATTTGGCTAAATGTTAGTTGTCAACATTTTTTTTTTAAAGAAAGCACTACAATGTTTTGGGATATATTTGCAATTTCTAAATCTATAATAGTTATTAATAAATTACACTGCTTGTCCTGTTTTATCAAAACTGACAACAATGGAAATCACCAGAGCAGCATACTGTTGCGATAGGTGAAAATAAAAGTTTCAGAATTAATCAAATAAGTTAATTATTTTGAATACAGTATATGTACATGTATTATGTTTTAATTTTTTCATATTTTTTTATATACATTTTCTATTTTTGCATTAGAGTAATTAAAACTTCACTGCAAATGTTTTCATGCAAAATTTCGAATTTTATCAAATCAAAAGAACATAAAATTTAACATTTTATCTGGAATCATATAACAACTCAATATAATCAACCATAGTTATTTAGGATTCTTTGCTTTTATTTTTAATAGAGAGACAAAAAATATTAATATATAATAATATAAAATGTAAACAATAAGTTTGATTTTACTACAACAAAGTAGACAAAAATGATAAAACTTTGTAGACTACTATGTGCATTTTCCCCATAAACTTTTGGAAAATCGCAAAAAATAAGATCTGTGTTCAACAAAGAGTTGTGACCCTTACCCATTTTGTCTATCAAGATGATCTTTACAAGTTAATACAAAATTTATACATTTTGAAGCCTATATAAAGTTAAAAAAACACAAGCAGGTTACAACTGGTGTGTTTTATGTCATAGATAAAAACGTGAAAATATTTAGAGGCTTTGTTCACCGCAGACCTTATTTCAGGCGATTTAGCAAAAACCCATTAAAAAAACCCATAGAATTTAGAGCGAGGGAACCGGGAGTGCTAAAATGCTAGCTCACTTTGGCCTACGTCATAACTTCATCACTCTATAAACGTTCACTGATGAAATGATGGTTTGTGGGAAAGCGCAGCTGACCTGTCTCTGTTTGTCAAATCCCCATAGGCCGTTACTATACTCAGCCCCTGCCAACCACACACACACACACACCCGGCCGCTGCAGAGGTGCACCCCTGGCCTGTTTGTTTACACTCTGCGTTGGTTGCCAAGGTAAACATAAGCAGGGAGCGCTGGTGAGCACAGGGGTGTGTGAAATCCATCCCTCGCCCCCCCGGCATGTGTTCAATGCCATATGAGATCACTGTATGGAGTACCGTTACTTTCAAAGAAAAGACATTGGCTATGAGCCCTTTTTCAAACCTTAAAGAGAGCCAGTCGCAAAAAAGTACAGTGATTGTATCAGATGGTGATACCAAAATACTATAATACTAAAATAAAATGAAAATTATAATGCTTCAAAAATATACCGTCATTTCATTTCAAGCCCATCTGCTGTTATATATTTATACTGGGTTCCACAGAAAAAAACATAACAGTTTGGAACAGCGTGAGGGCGAGTAAATAATCACAAAATTGGCATTTCCAGCTGATATATTTCTATAAAAACTGCATAGTATCCCTTTAATCGTACCACTTGACACTGTTGTAGTCAGTTGATAACTTGTCTACATGATTTTTGGATATGAGCTGGGTAGAACTTGGCACATCCCTGCCTGGATTTCTTCCTCCTCACAATTCACCTCTTGTATGTTTATATTGTCTTTCTTCTCCAAGAGTTCTTCCGACATAAGAAAGAGACTTGTTTACTCTTCATGAAGCACAGTCAGGCGTTAAGTACAGACTTGATTGGAGTGTTTATGTACCTTGGATGGAACATCTAGAGGGGCCAATTACACCTCAGGATGGCCCAATCTCTGAGGAAGCGTTCTCCGCCACTGCACAAAGATCTGCGTTTCCAGATGGCATAACATGAAGGGAACACTGTGATCCATTTCGTTTCTTCGAATATGTGACCAATTCTGGATCAAGCTCAGGCTCAATGTTCACTTCTTTGAAATATTTTTGACTAGGTCGTATTTATAGACAATTAAAGCTTAAGGCCAATTTATATTTCTGCGTCAAGGGTACGCCGTAGTGTACGAGGTTGGCTACGCACGTAGGCGACGCCGTTGTGTTGTGAGCATTTATACTTCTGCGTTCAGGTCTTGGTTGCTCTGCAGTACTGCTCCAAAACACTAGTTGGCGGCGGAGGGTTTTGATGTTCCACTGTGTTTAGATTCCTCGCGGCTAGGTTACTACAAGCAATAGCGACTGAAAGAGAGTGGATCATGTTGGAGTTGGAGCTTATTGAGGTGGAAAAACAGTTCATTTTAGTGAAATTACTAAAACTGAAAGGCAGAAATGAGAGAAGACGTCGGAGGAGATGGTACGTGTGGAAATGCGTGAGATGGGACGTGCAGAAATGCGTATGAGGAAATGCGATGCTACCAAGCCGACCAATCACCGATCTTGCGGTCTGCGTCGTCGTGACGTGTAGTTACATTTTTGAGGAGGTGCGCTTCAGGCTACGGCGAAGGGTACGCGGTATGGGACGCATCTGTGCGTATGCTACGCCGTACCTACTGCGCGCACCCTACGCAGAAGAATAAATTGGCCTTTAAAGGCCAACTGAAGTGCCTTGAAACATGCAGCGTTATTCATTGTGTTGATGTAAGGTCCACTGAAACAGGATGATAGGGTGGGACATATCAAGCAACTCTTACCCCTTTTTAAATTGCCAAAAAAGTTTTGCTTTTTATTACAGCACTTCCGAGTTCCGTAAGACATAATACTTAAATTTGGATTTCATAGGGACTTTAATACTGCTAGCTAGCATGAAACACTAGCATGAAGCGTTTGTGCTAAAGGAATACTCCACTTTTTTTTGTAAATAGGCTCATTTTACAACTCCCCCACAGTTAAATTAATTAAATTGAATTAATTGTCGACAAGAATTTACCCGATTAAGTTAAATTAACTGTCAGCTAATTGAACATTGCGAACGTGACACAAGATGCTCACGCAAGAGAGCCAACATAAACTTTGAGGCGGCAAAAAACAAAAATGCTAACCTCGAAAATCTAGCTTTATTTACAATAACTTAGCTCAACACTTCCGTTTTTCCCGGGTTTCTCCCGTTGTTAACCCTATCTCCCGGGCCCCTCCCAGTTTGTTACTTTTCCCGGAAAACTAGCTCTAAACATCTGTCACACGTTCATACATGGGGTGTTCGCATAGACAGCAAAAGGGGTGTTCGAGGAACACGGCACATACGTGCGCAGCTCTTAAAGGGATCACACCTTATTTCGAACTCGTTACAAGTTATACATTTTGTTGTACATATTTTTTATGTATTTTAAAGGTGGATTACCTAAGATTTTTGCATTAAAATATCCCAAAATCACAAGGCCAGTGTTATATATTTAGTTAAGATGATAACTTACAATATTCCAAATGCTTCAAACAATGTTTATATCGCGAAAAAATTTAGATTTTAACCAAGGAAACGGGGCGTGTGAGCAGGGGTGAGCTGGGAGTCGCCAGTCAATTCGCGTCATATCTGCGTTACCCTCGGTTTCCGCTCGTACTAAGTGTAGTCCTGGACAAATGCGGAAGTTGTAGTTGTGCGTTAGCATCTATCACGCAACAAACGTCAGCTTGTTTCACGCATTTGTTATGGAATGGAGCACAATTATTCTTTTCATTCTCGGAATGTGAACTGTTGGCTGTAAAGGGGGTCGCACATCGGACGAGAAGAGGCGCGCCATGTCTAGGACAAAGTCCAGTATCGCACACTGGACGCGCACTTTCTCATCAGTATATGGCCAGCAATATTGTTATATTTAATGACATAGAAGGAACTAGATAATGTCTGTTCTATGTTATGATTGTACTGTACAATTAAATACAATGGTTGCGGAGTCTGCAGTCTGAAAACTTTACCTCAGAGCATCCGTTAACTGAATGAATTGAGAATCTCACCTGAAAAATCTAATAACATCAGCAATTGTCATTCAAGCAGCTGATTTCTGTAAATGAATGCAAAACTAAATGCATATTGCAGGATAGGGCGAAGTCAGGATCAATTAGCAACGATTTGACTTCAAACCCTCTCCACCATAGCTTCGTCCAGTGACTCGTACAGTAACATCTGTGATAACTAATTTACTTTTAAACCTGACTTTTCTTGCGGCTATTTCAGTTTAATGAAAAACAAGCATGTCATTAAACGCAACATTTATAGAAATCGAACTTTACCTCATCCATGACAACTAATTTTCGATTCCCGTCCTGACTGATTTATCCACGGTGGAGTTGAAAACAACAGTTCCCATCATTCCACGTTCCTCCACGTCATCGAAGCAAAGCCATTGTTGTTGTTGTTGTTGTGTGTTGTTTTGAATGTAGTGCCCTCTAGCAGCATACAATCTTCGGTATTGCAGCTTTAATTTTCTTAAACTACATAAATGCCATTATCCGTGATGTGTCCCAACTCTTACAATAAAACATGAATTGAGCAATATAACATGCTTTTTTATTCAGTATATAAGCAATATTTTGCTTTTTATGTTAAATTGATACTGTGAGAAATTAATTTACATTCTCAGGAAAATAGGCGCTTATCAGTTAATCGTTAATCGGTTGATAAGGTTGATTAACTAATGATTCATGAATTATTCGATAATTTGCATCCCTAATTTAGCTGATTTTCTGATATTTAGAAGAATATCAGTTACCAGACTGTTTCTGGTCCCATTGGCTTTCATAGTATTTTTTACACCTAAACACCAACATCAATAAACACCTACACATTGTGATCTTTGTGTGTAGATATAGAGCCTAAATGGCTAGCTAGCATAAAGCGTTATGTTTACTTGTGTAAAATATGCTGTGGGCGTTGGATAATGGACTAGCGGTTAGCGCACATGTTAAATGTTTTTATAATAATTTATTGGGTCTAATTTAGCAATTTCACTTAAATTAACTTCTAGTCTTTGTAGTTTTTATGTCTAGGTTTTGTATGTGGATACAGAAGCTAAAACTAGCATGAAACATTAGCATTGAAACATTTGTTTACATACTGCCATATATTTTGTTGTGGACTTTACTGTAATGGACTAGCAGGTAGCACACACACTCTGAAAATGTTGAGTTGCAGAGCTCATGGGTGGTGATGTATGATATTTTCCAGTTCCATCATAACCTGTTCTCTTTCCACTAGATCTAAAATGCCCTACATAGTTTCCACATCTTTCTCTGCACTTTGCTGTGTCATTCCAAGCCTCATGTGAGTGTGTGCAGAATAGCACACACTCTTTTAACATAGTGACAGTCACACTGCAGTCTCGAAGGAGAAAAAGTGGGGCAGGATGTCTTCCACTGCTTCAAACATTGAACGTCAGGGCCGGGAGAACTTAAACAGCAGCCTGGAGCATCTGATGCCATATACACTTTATGAGGGAGGAAGAGAGAGATAATCTAGAAGCTTCCTCTGTAATCATGGCTTTATAAATCAGGTAAAATGGATAAATGAGACAACGAAAATATACAGGCAAGAGAAAAGAAACCCTCAGGCCAGACCATTGTTATTGGCAACACTGTGATAAATGATTTAAGTGACTGCTAGATGATGACAAATGTAGCATGAACAATAACCTATTATGAGTCGATTTATTGAATTTTGACAGACATGGGGTACACAACACATAGTGTATCCATTGTATTTACGAAAATCATGCACCAAGCGGCCAATGTTTGACTAGTTAGCATTAGCAGTTAGCAGTTAGCACCTGCTAGCACTATTCTAGGCCCAAAACGTATATTTCTCCTTTGACAATCATTTCTGTGGTCCCATGAGCAAAGATGGCGGATTAAAATCTCGTAATTCTGGGCTTAAATTGCATTGTAAAAGTAAAATCAAATCATGGTTTGTAAAGGAAGGAAAAGAGGGAAGTTTGGTTTTGTGCACACACTTAGCTGTGCAAACATGCCATGAGCTACTTTACTCAATGGAAGACAAATACAGCATGACTGATATTAAACTCCTAAAGGCAGAGATTAGCAACTAAAGCTCACAGCATAGATGTGTTTATAACATTGCGTTTCTGTACAAGTGCCTTTCTGAAAACACATATATATATAAAACATTGCAAAAATCAGCCAACCGCCCCAACAGATGAAAACAGCTGCTGCACTTTCTCTTTTTTAAATATTTCATGCTGGTACTGAGCTGAATGTTTTCTGAAAGAAAGCTTGAAAAACTGCGCCATATCAACGGATTTAGTAAGAGATGATTAAAGGATGACAGAAGCAGAAAACTATTATCTTTGGATTCTAAGTGTGGGAGAAAGATCGTATTCGCATCAGCCCACTTACAATGCATAAACACAGTAGGGTGACCTTTTGCTTCTTCAAAAACTTTCCAGAGTAATGCAACATCTAGAGTAAATCACATTCAATATGAACATAAAACAGGCTTGTGACCATATGTTTGGATGCTAGACAGTAGATGACTACACTCACCTAAATGATCATTAGGAACACCTGTTCAATTTCTCATTAATGCAATTATCTAATCAACCAATCACATGGCAGTTGCTTCAATGCATTTAAGGGTGTGGTCCTGGTCAAGACAATCTCCTGAACTCTAAACTGAATGTCAGAATGGGAAAAAGGTGATTTAAGTAATTTTGAGCGTGAGCATGGTTTTTGGTGCCAGATGGGCCGGTCTGAGTATTTCACAATCTGCTCGGTTACTGGGATTTTCACACACAACCGTTTCTAGGGTTTACAAAGAATGGTGTGAAAAGGGAAAAACATCCAGTATGCGGCAGTCTTGTGGGCGAAGATGGCTTGTTGATGCTTGAAGTCAGAGGAGAATGGGCCGACTGATTCAAGCTGATAGAAGAGCAACTTTGACTGAAATAACCACTCGTTACAACCGAGGTATGCAGCAAAGCATTTGTGAAGCCACAACACGCACAACCTTGAGACGGATGGGCTACAACAGCAGAAGACCCCACTGGGTACCACTCATCTCCACTACAAATAGGAAAAAGAGGCTACAATTTGCAAGAGCTCGCCAAAATAAGACAGTTGAAGACTGGAAAAATGTTGCCTGGTCTAATGAGTCTCGATTTCTGTTGAGATAGATATTCAGATGGTGGAGTCAGAATTTGGAAAAGGGAATGAGAACATGGATCCATCATGCCTTGTAACCACTGTGCAGGCTGGTGGTGGTGGTGGTGTAATGATGTGGGAGCAGGATAATGCACCATGTCACAAACCTCGAATCCTTTCAAATTGGTTTCTTGAACATGACAATGAGTTCACTGTACTAAAATGGCCCCCACAGTCACCAGATCTCAACCCAATAGAGCGTCTTTGGGACGTGGTGGAACAGGAGCTTCGTGCCCTGGATGTGCATCCCACAAATCTCCATCAACTGCAAGATGCTATCCTATCAATATGGGCCAACATTTCTAAAGAATGCTTTCACAGCACCTTGTTGAATCAATGCCACGTAAAATTAAGGCAGTTCTGAAGGGGAAATGGGGTCAAACACAGTATTAGTATGGTGTTCCAAATAATCCTTTAGGTGAGTGTATATAGCCTAAAGTAGTGGACTTCCAATGGCCTGTAAATATTGGATCACTGATACACTTTATAAACTATTGGTATAAGAGTTTGACATATATTTAAACAAAAAACATTCTTCATTCTCCATTGCCAAGCAATACTCTTTGTATTTTCCTAACAAAGCAGACAGTGAGATCTTCACATATTGGATTAGGTGAAAGGTATTAAGTGGATGCTTTTAAGGAAATAAGGCCGGCAGATCCACAACAAACATCTTCACAGATTTTCAAACGCCTCTTAGATGTAGTCAAACATGAAACTAAAGGATATTCTATTACACTACAATAACAACACAACAGTCCGAACAAAGCTAAACCTTGAGATAATCCTTTAGCATTAGCATTTTCATAACATTTAAAAACTTAGTAGGGATGCACAACATCAGCACGTGTTGCCTTGTCAATAAGCTAACCTGGTGATGCGTCTGGCCAAGGAGTGTGTGTGAGTGTGCGACAATGCTTCACACCTGAGTAACACTGAGTTTGAGTGTGATTGTTTGTCTGGAGCAAACTCTTGTTTGTATTTACTCTTGTTATGTATGTACATTTTTTCTGGTTCCTTGTTGTTCGTTCATCATCTTCGCTTTATTTTTCTTGAAGCATTATTTTGTTGTGCTTAACAGAGGCCAGCTAGCGATAGTTGTGCAGGCTGATGACTGATGGATAATCCAGTGTTTCGCCTCTCGCCTCACACTCCAGCGATCGGGGTTCGAGACTGACTCGGACCGGGGTGGTTAGAATTGGTGGGTGAGCTTTGGAGGCGGAGCAATGAATAGAAAACTGCGTTTGTTTGGGTTGATTTCAAGTTTCAACAATGTTCAGCAACGACTTTGATGAATAACATACTACACCTTTAAAGAGTGCCAGAACAACATTGATTGTTTGAATTTCTCAATATTGAGAGACAAGCTTTTCGCGACTACAGGATAACAAATGTTTAGTGAGGTTTTGTTCATGCATCAACAGTAGCACAGACTAAAAGATTTTAGATTTAAAAATCCATATCATTATGATTAAAATTGAAAATTATTGTCAAACCAGAGCTAGTAATCGGGGAACTGCTATTAAACGTCTGTTACAGCCACTGATTTCGGCCCTCTAAAACCGCTTTGGATTCGAAACCGAAAATAGCTCTTTCGTCCGGAAATTCTCAGTAGCTGAAATTATCAACATGACATCATGACTTTTGCGTAAACATACACGTCACTTTCAAGTCAAGTGGCGTGTTATCTATACGCATTTCGAGCTACCAGCATGTATGCATGTATGTCTGCGCCGTTAAATGTCCGAGCGAAATGAAGCAACAATATTTTTTTCCTGAGGATGGTAGGGGTAGATTCATAAATGCTGTTAACCCCAGTGACGGGTAGGTTTAGGGACGGGGTTGGGGTAGGTCCTATATTTATATATATAGTAATGTAACATTAAGTCAACAACGTTCATAAATACGCTGAAAAGCGATTATGCGGTGATAGCACGCCAAACATGGAAAAACGTATTGGCGTGTCATATATACGCCATTTCATGAGATCAGTCTGGAAATTTCGGTGCATCCCTAATATAGTGTGTTGCTAAAAATGATCGAAACTTGGACTAATATACACATTTAAAATTTCCAGTCTTTTGGGAAAAAACAGATCAAATTACTGATGACTCATCCTGTACTCATGGGTGTGTCCACATTTTTGTCCAATCACATGCTCTCCAGAATAAAAATCTTCCTTACCTTTACACCACCTGACATACATAGAAATGGCAAATTATGGTGCACCGCAGTACCAAAAGTCTCACCCTGATAATACTGAAATATACATACAGTGCATCACTATATTGGTTAATAAATGTGTTCACTTTTAATACCAGATTAGCACACCTAGATTTTTGCCAATCAATTTACACATGGCTACATCTCTCAAAAACATTCAACGCCAAAGTAGATCGAAGACACTATTGGTGGAAATGGGAAATCGGTGGGAAAAATAGCTCTCAAAGTCACCACGAAATCAAATTGGACAAAAAAAAAAGAATATTGCAGTTTTTTTTATAAGTTATTTAACCATGAACGTCTTTGTGTATATTAATTCATGTGCCCTTGTATTTGAATTTTTTTATTCAAAACATGTCTTTTCTAATGACGCGTTTACTGGCGCGAGGGCGGGACAACCTGTCACTCACATGAGATCCACCAATAGCAAACCACAACCATCCAATCAATTCCTAATAGACAAAATCAAGTCCCGCCGAAAAAATTTTTTAGAAGCAGTTACACTTGGATATGCATCACAATAGGGAAGAAAAGAAGATCGCAACTTCCGTTTCATGCCGACTTTAAGGGTTAACATGCTAATAATAAGCAAAGTTTTCTTTGCACTTGATGTTAAAACATAATAACACATTTTGTAACCTGAGAAATAAAAATAAGCATCTAGTAATTTTTATTAGCCATCATTTCTACATCAATGCATCCCTAAGTGCAACATCAACAGTTCATAAACAGTTAACAACGTTTAAAAAGCCCACTCATATGTAAATACACAACTTGGCCATATTTCAAGGCTTCAAGCATGAGCCAAGCATGAGTAATCAGCAGTTCCTATTGGACCGTGGTCCTTGTGGACGAGAGGCTAAATATGAAGAGTTTAGCACTACAGGAATGTTGCAGCTCCAAGCTAATTAACATAGAGCTCTGTTAAATCTTTGTCATGATGCTAAAACAAATAATGCGATAATCTTTGGAACACGCATTTCCAAACCTTTTTATCTTCACAACATGACATATTTCCAAGGGAAACAGGATATATTCAACAAAGAAACCATGTAGGTTGGGACTTTTTTATTTATTATTTAAATTTGGTTTTGTTTATTTTATCCACCAGGAATTGAAGTGTTCACGGAGCACACAATTCAACTGCCATTGGTCGAAACAACATTAGCCTCACCCCAAACTGACGCTATTGGCCAATGTTGCATGACAACACAAGTAATGTGATAGTACTACAAAGCCACAGTGTATATTCTTTTCAGGAGAATCGACTTAAAGGGATAGTTCACTTTGAAATGAATTTTTGGTATGTTTTAGCTTACCTCAATGGCATCCAAGATGTAGCTGTCTTTGTTTTCGCAGTATTTTCAATTTTGATATTTTTAGGTCAAACCGTTCTTGTCTGTCAGTCATATAATGGAGGTCTATGGTCACCACCTCAAAGAGCATGCAAAGAGAAGTCCAAATTAAACATGATTTAATGACTCGTAAATGTGATGACCGCTCGT
Organism: Hybognathus amarus; assembly: GCA_030378365.1. Lineage (NCBI taxonomy): Eukaryota > Metazoa > Chordata > Actinopteri > Cypriniformes > Leuciscidae > Hybognathus > Hybognathus amarus. Next base: position 129,558 of record JAQIUQ010001533.1, read on the forward strand.
TTCATGTCTTAGGCCATCAATGTGTACTTACATTTCATTAAAGCATGTTTAATTTGGACTTCTCTGTACATGCTCTTTGAGGTGGTGACCATAGACCTCCATTATATGACTGACAGACAAGAACGGTTTGACTTAAAATATAAAAACTGAAAATACTGTGGAAACAGACACCTACATCTTGGATGCCCTTGACAAAAACATATCAAAAATGAATTTCAAAGTGAACTATCCCTTTAAAGTTTTAGTCCGTGCATATTAAGTTTTTTTTTTTTTTCTGTTAACAACAGCTCTACAGCATTAGTTATCAGAAACCATCGTAAATAGCTCAGCTGAAAATACAGGAAGTGCAGACTGACCAGTCAATGACCCCTAACACAGAAGTCAGCTGTCTGGGATTCTCACAAAGAGCGATCGCCGAGAAAATCGACACAGTTGGAACGGGAGGGTACGAATATATTAAAAAAGAACAAACACTGAGCTGTTAGGGCGGCTTGATTCTTAGTTTGCTCTTCCCAACATGTCACTGAAGACTTCTGTTCAAGCTATCTGCAACTGAATGTCAACTAGTGGACAGCCGTTTGATAACTGCAATGTGCTATATCCTATATCCAGATATATTTATCCAAGAAACATCAGCAAACTCATATTAGGTCACCTCAATATTTACACCCCACTGCCTTTGGGAATGGAATTATTTGGGCTGATGTCAACGGGGTCATGGCAAAATTAAATATCAAAAACACATTTATAAGGTGCAAAAGAGTGATGCACTGTAAAAAATATAGTTGGTTTAACTTAAAAAAATGAAGTAACCTGACTGAAAAATTAAGTTCATTGAAATGGAAAAATTGAGTAAAAACAATGAAGGTGAAATAAACTTAAAATATTATGTTATCTGAACTACATCAATTATTTAAGTTGATTTGACAAAAGAAATAATGTTGTGATTACAAATCATGAAAATATTTTTTACAGTGTATAAAACTATAATAACAATAATATTAAGAATACATTTTCAATATACCATAATACAATAATATTGTTTCATAATTTATTGTTTGTCCCATTATTCTATTATTATTATTATTAAAATGGTCAGTAAAGTATTCACCCTCCAGAAGAGTCATTTTATTGCTTAATTATTCTTTTTTTATTAAAAAAAATCTAGGCCTTTTCATTATCATTGTACACTATAAAAAATATTGTTGGTTTTACTTAAAAAAAATAAAGTAACCTGGTTACCTAATTTTAAGTCCATTGAACTGGAAAAATTGAGTTAATGCAATGAAGGTGATTGATTTAATCATCAGAAACTCAAAAAATTATGTTAGCTGAACTACATCAATTAGTTAAGCTGATTTGACAAAAGAAAAAATGTTGTGATTACAAATCATGAAAATATTTTTTACAGTGTAAAAAATAATATTAAGAATACATTTTCAATATACCATAATACAATAATATTGTTTCATAATTTATTGTTTGTCCCATTATTCTTTTTTTATTATTATTATTATTAAAATTATTATTAAAATTATTTAAATAATTATTAAAATAATTCTTTTTATTAAAAAAATCTAGGCCTATTCATCATCATTGTACATATTGTTGGTTTAACTTAAAAAATTAATTAACCTGGTTGCCTTAAATTTGTAAGTTCATTGAACTGTTACAATGGATAGGAGATGAAGGAGATTGAAGGAGTGATACAATGAAGGAGATTGATTTAATCATAAGAAACTCAAAATATTATGTTATCTGAACTACATAAATTATTTAAGTTGATTAGACAAAAAAATGTTGTGTTTACAAATCATGAAAATATTTTTTTACAGTGTATTATACAAATATATTAAGTATATATTGCTAAATGTAATTATATATGTAAAAATTATGTAAATATTAACTATCTTCTCTAAAGCGACCTGTATTCAAAAAAGCGAAATATAAACAACTTTTTATATTATTACCGTTTTTGTTATTTTAAAGTTAAAATATGAAAATGTTTTCTTTAAATTGTATTACCAATTTGAATATTGTTAAACAATATTGATATTAAAATATGAATATTTAATGTAGGCCTAGTAAAACAAAATTAATTCCATACTTTGGATGTCTGACAAGTGTAGGTTTTTGTCTAATAGGATTCTGCTCAATAGTGTCTAAATAAGGAGGGGACGGATGGACAATAGGCGACTTTAAATAACACATCAACCGCAGAGAAGAAAATATAACGGAATAGCCTATATAACGGAATAATTCAGCGCCAGAACATTTAAAGGGATTCGTGCTGGTTAGGGATGGATGGATGGCTGCCGGAGAGGAAATCAATAATCGTAGTCCCATCCAAATGCAAATAATAAGTGATGCTCGCATGTGGTTATTTATGCTAAACAGCCCATCGTTCCATCCCGATTCAACGCCTCAGCTGTAATGGTCATATTAGGCAATCATATTATCACCGATTTCTCTTACCTCTGTTGCAGGCGCAACTTCACCCCTCGAAGATAGAAACGTGGCAGGAGATCTAGTCGTATCCGAATGACTTCATCTCGGATCGAGAACGGGTCGATTTGGGTTTGATTGGGTTCTTAACACTTCAACAGCCGTCAGTTATGCAGGATATTACATGGAATGGAACTGTGAGACGCTCGCGTTTGTCCCGAAACAAAGTAACACTCGCGCCTTGTGCCGTTTTAAAATGTGGAAAGGCCGCTCGAAACGCTGATTTCCAAACGCGATACAGTTGGAAGTTGAAAGTGAACCGCGCACACCTGCATCCTTAAGAGATAGAAGATGGTGGAGAGATAAAATAGCGGTCCATAGTGTGCCATAACCGCTGGCGTACAGCTGTATTCTGGGAGCGCGGACGGAAGGAAATGCCTTTGAAGGAAAGGAGGCGCTTAACCAGCCAGAGTGCTGGATCTAACCCTCATGAAGCCTGACGTCATTCTGCACAGCACAACTTTTCACATTCGTGTTCTGCTTCACTATTCAGATCTGTCCATGCAACTGTTCTATTGAGGTTGAGGCTATTCAATATTTCTATCATGGCTCTTTTATCCATCATATAAAAGAGCATCATCTTAAAATGGGCATGCAAATACACCAAATTGTATCACTTTTTGGTTTTACATAACAGTGAAGATGTGATATAAAAGGATGCATGTTTCATTTCTTTAATTAATTATTGCATGCATTTGATATTCAGACAACTTTATTCTGAATGAGCATGGCATTCTGTTTATTATGTATTCAACCTGGTCAATTGCAAGAAGCTTTAACGGGCAATATTTATGTATAACACAATATGTTTCATTAAAATTGTATTAATTCTTTTTTATATATATATATTTAAATAGTAAAGTGAAAATGGAGTATGGACACACTTTTACATAATCTGATAAACTGAACAACTGTTATGAAGATAGTTTAGGATGGATTTTTTTTTCTGGAACTAAATCAGTGGTTGTTTTATCAGCATTAATAATCACTCACTGTCATTTGATATGAATTAACTCAAAAGGTATCAATATTTTTAACACAATAATGCATAATTCAAGAAGTCAACGGGAAATGGTCAAGCTGAGTTTCCTGGTGACTGTAAAACCTAGTGTGTAAAAATGTCTGTTTGATATTTCTGATTAGTTTACTCATATGTGTAATGATAGGAAAAGTGCTTGGCTGCCCTCTAGTGACGTGCAATGAATGTGCAAGAAACCAAAAACGTTAATGATGTCAATGTTAAATCATGTCTATGCGTAAAGAGATGTTTATTTAAAGTGAGGTGATAACAGTCTTGGTGAAAAACTAAAATAAAAACTAAAAAACCCATCCGAATCTACTCAAAAGTAACAAAGAAAAAAATGGCAAACAAAAACTGTACAAAACCAAAAAAGATGCGAAATAAAGGGTAACACTTTACAATACGGTGTGCACTAATAAGCTTAACTAATGCACAGATAATACTGAATTAATGTGTAACTAATGATTATCTAAGCTATTCATTAATGATTACCACATTAGGAACTAATTAAGAGTCTGTATGTATTAGTTCATACATGAATTGTTATTAATTTAATATGTAATTGTGGATTAATTCCATAATAACTCGTTATTTTAACTAATAGTGTTAATTAATATGGTAATTACCAGAATGAGCCAAAGCCTTGTAATACATGATTAATTACGTCATTGTTAGAGTAAATTCATGTGCAAATTACTACAATTACTAAATGACTAGTTAATAATGATGTGCTCCAACAAGTAAAGTCATAACATAATGATACCTTTGCAAATCATTAGCTAATGATTAATTAAAGCAGACAACTGGAAGTTGAAGTGCATAGCTTTGACTAATTGTGGTAATTAACACATTAATTTACACTATTAGTTCATAAAATATGTTATTAAGGAATTAATACACAATGACCCATTGAATTAATAGCAATTCATGTATTACTTAATCTATTAATCATATAGACTCTTTATTAGTTGCCGATGCAGTAATAATTAATTAATGGTTTAGTTTTTCATGAGTTATATATTAACTCATGATTATCTGTGCATTAGTTAAGCATGAATTAATGCATATTAGTGCACCCGTATTGTAAAGTGTTACCGTGAAGCTGCTTTGACACAATCTGTATTGTAAAAAGCGCTATATAAATAAATGTGACTTGACTTGACTTAAAGAATTTCTCACAGCACCACAAAGTCACGCTCGCTTGCCAGGTCAACTGACATTGCTTTAGGGCTCCCATTTAAAGCCCAAGCTCCTCCCCTTTGACTAAACCATCTTCAGCTATGTACAAGTTTTACAGTAAGGCATAAATATATACATATAACAACATCTAGTTTTATATATATATATATATATATATATATATATATATATATATTCACTCACCGGCCACTTTATTAGGTACACCTGTCCAACTGCTCGTTAACACTTAATTTCTTAGCAGCCAATCACATGGCGGCAACTCAGCGCATTTAGGCATGTAGACATGGTCAAACAATCTCCTGCAGTTCAAACCGAGCATCAGTATGGGGAAGAAAGGTGATTTGAGTGACTTTGAACGTGGCATGATTGTTGGTGCCAGAAGGGCTGGTCTGAGTATTTCAGAAACTGCTAATCTACTGGGATTTTCACGCACAACCATCTCTAGGGTTTACAGAGAATGGTCCGAAAAGAAAAAACATCCAGTGAGCGGCAGTTCTGTGGGCGGAAATGCCTTGTTGATGCCAGAGGTCAGAGGAGAATGGCCAGACTGGTTCGAGCTGATAGAAGGGCATCAGTGACTCAAATAACCACCCGTTACAACCAAGGTGGACAGAAGAGCATCTCTGAACGCACAGTATGTCGAACTTTGAGGCAGATGGGCTACAGCAGCAGAAGACCACACCGGGTGCCACTCCTTTCAGCTAAGAACAGGAAACTGAGGCTACAATTTGCACAAGCTCATCGAAATTGGACAATAGAAGATTGGAAAAACGTTGCCTGGTCTGATGAGTCTCAATTTCTGCTGCGACATTCGGATGGTAGGGTCAGAATTTGACGTCTACAACATGAAAGCATGGATCCATCCTGCCTTGTATCAACGGTTCAGGCTGGTGGTGGTGGTGTCATGGTGTGGGGAATATTTTCTTGGCACTCTTTGGGCCCCTTGGTACCAATTGAGCATTGTTGCAACGCCACAGCCTACCTGAGTATTGTTGCTGACCATGTCCATCCCTTTATGACCACAATGTACCCAACTTCTGATGGCTACTTTCAGCAGGATAATGCGCCATGTCATAAAGCTGGAATCATCTCAGACTGGTTTCTTGAACATGACAATGAGTTCGCTGGCCTCCACAGTCACCAGATCTCAATCCAATAGAGCATCTTTGGGATGTGGTGGAACGGGAGATTCGCATCATGGATGTGCAGCCGACAAATCTGCGGCAATTGTGTGATGCCATCATGTCAATATGGACCAAACTCCCTGAGGAATGCTTCCAGCACCTTGTTGAATCTATGCCACGAAGAATTGAGGCAGTTCTGAAGGCAAAAGGGGGTCCAACCCGTTACTAGCATGGGGTACCAAATAAAGTGGCCGGTGAGTGTGTATATATGTATATATATATATATATATATATATATGTATATATATATATATACATGTATATACATATATATATATATATATATATATATATATATATATACTATAAAATAAATATAAATGTACAAAAATAGTCGATAAATAAACGATAACTTACAATTTCTGACATCCAATGATAAGACAAACAATAGATTCGTCACTGGGTGGCACTCGAGTTTGCCGGCCCATGGAAAAAACAACGTGGAAGACCGAACTCTGCGTCTGAAATCGAATACATCACTACTATATGGTAAGCGAAAAACAGTATGCCAACCGAGTTGTTTGACCGAATACATAACATTCCCCGGATGAAAAGTCCTCGAATGACCTACTTCTGCCGAGATTCTGAAATGTGCATACCATAGACAGTATAAGAAACTAGAATGTACATTTCCTGAAGAAAATGTGAAGTAAGGGTGGGACGATACAGGTACCTCACGATTCAATTCTGTGGCGATATGTGGTCCATGATATGATAATATCATCGATTCGCGATATCTACGATATTCAATATATTGGGAGAAATTTCATCAACGATATATCACGTATCTGACTTATATATCTATAAATATAGATATATAAGGGCCCTATAAAATCTGTTTCATTTTTTGGGAATTAGTTTTTTTTTAACCCTTGGCTGTTATTTTAGTCGTAAAAAGAGTGTGCTTTTAAAAGTTAATGATTCAAATGTATTAAAAATACAAATAAATTAGGAATGACCTTAAATTTATTGAGGTAATATAGACATTTAAGTTACTCAGTAGCCTTTTCAGGACAAATACTGCATAATGCAACATACTGTAACACTGCACTCCCAAGTAACAACAAAATATGGTTATGAGCTTTAAACTGTCCAGTAATATAAATTATATAAGTTTAAATAAAGTCACACTCTGTTGCTCACGGAGTTCGCTTCGCTTTTGTCCAGTCCGGCACCTCATAGACAGACGCGGTGTGCACGTTGTGTGTGTGAGTGTGTGTGTGAGAGAGAGAGAGAGAGAGAGACAGACACAGACAGACAGACAGACAGACAGACAGACAGACAGACAGACAGACAGACAGACAGACAGACAGACAGACAGACAGACAGACGCACAGACAGCAACGCACACAGACAGACGCACAGACAGACGCACAGACAGACTGCACAGACAGACGCACAGACAGACGCACAGACAGACCGCACAGACAGAACGCACAGACAGACGCACAGACAGACGCACAGACAGACGCACAGACAGGATCGCACAGACAGACGCACAGACAGACGCGACAGCACAGACAGGGCACAGACAGACGGCACAGACAGACGCACAGGACAGACGCACGCAGACAGACGCACAGACAGACGACAACAGGACAGACGACAGACAGACAGAACGCACAGACAGACGCACAGCAGACAACGGCACAGACAGACGCACAGACAGACAGGCACAGACAGACAGACGATGGCAGAGACAGACAGAACAGACGCACAGACAGACAGACAGACAGACGCACAAACAGACAGACAGACAGACGGCACAGACAAGACAGACAGACAGACGCACAGACAGACAGACAGACAGACGCACAGACAGACAGACAGACGACGACAGACAGACAGACAGACAGACAAGACAGACAAGACAGACGCACAGACAGACAAAACAGGACAGCGACAGACAGAGCACAGACAGACAGGACAGCACAGACAGACAGACAGACAGACGCACAGACAGACAGACAGACAGACAGCACAGACAGACGCACAGACAGACGCACAGACGCGTGAGTGAGAGAGAGACGGAGGGAGAGCGGGGAAATACAACTGAAAGAATACGCTGCGTGTTTTTAATAGTGGTAAAAACCGAAACGCAGTATGTGGCGGCGAATTAGTCAATGTGTGGGAAACACTGCATAAGTCACGTGCGAACTGCTCGGCACTGACGGCTTATAGCGTTGAGTTTCTTAACTTTTAGCCGACGAAAGCAGAGCCATGGAGAGGCGCTTCACCATGCTTTCATTGTTTTGATTTCATCATTGTAGCTGAAATGACAGGTTGGTGGGTTTTTGTCGCCCAGATTTGCTTCCCCTGGTCTGTTTGCGCCACTTTACCCCTATTTACTCGAACAGCGCCCTCCGCAAACAGAATGGTAGATATTGGGTAGTGACAGTGACACTGACAACGGGTAAATTAATCATTTCATGTTGTAATAAAATATAGATATTGGGCGTTAGTGTATCGATTATTTATTGCAACAGAGAGCACAACAATATATTGCAATATCGATTTTTTTCCCACCCCTAATGTGAAGTGGTGCTTGCAGTGGCAAAACTCACCACCCGGTTGCTAGGGTGTTGCTAAGGTGTTCTGGATGGTTGCTAGGCGGTTGCTAGGGTGTTGCTATGCGGTTGCTAGGGTGTTGCTAGGTGGTTGCTAGGGTTTTGCTAAGGTGTTCTGGATGGTTGCTAGGCGGTTGCTAGGGTGTTGCTATGCGGTTGCTAGGCAGTTGCTAGGTGGTTGCTAGGTGGTTGCTCTAGGTGGTTGCTAGTGTGTTCTGGGTGGTTGCTATGGTGTTGCTAGGTGCTTGCTAGGGTGTTCTGGGTGGTTGCTAGGGTGTTGCTAGGTGGTTGCTAGGGTATTCTGGGTGGTTGCTATGGTGTTGCTAGGTGGTTGCTATGGTATTCTGGGTGGTTGCTATGTTGTTACTAGGTGATTGGTAGTGTTCACATATAGTTACTATAGAGTTTTTATAATGTTCATGGCATGATTTAGCACTTAGCTGATCAATATTAGCACGTAGCTAATGCTAATGCTTTTTCGCCCCTGGGGCGGACCATCGTACACCCGATCTCTTAGAAAAGTCATAGCACACCTCTCCTAAATAAGCCGGTCGATTTGACACCTCACCCATGGGTCTGTGACAAAAGCTGCGGGAGGAGTAGCAGCGCCAAAAAACGCACTGAAGTTAAAGAAAAAAAGAATAAGTATGCAAGAGAACAATAGTGTTGCTTTGCAAGCACCACTAATGAACCCCATAGATTTCCAACAGAGAAAAGTGAAGTCAATTATGACTTCCTGATGACCGAGTGAACTGCACAGGCTCAAACTGAGCTTGACAGACGGAGATGTGACGTGAGTAACCTGTCTGACGGTTGTAAGTCTTCTAGTAGCTGTGCCAAGGGAAATCTGAATCATTCCCTTACGAATCTCACAGAGATAGAGAGCGCGAGTAAGGGCTGTCCATGAACAGCAGCAAGAGTAACTTTATGACTCTATGAGCCTCTCCCTTGACTTTATGCCGCCACGTCCCCCAATTGCCCGCAAGCTTCTCCTCCTGTCTATACGCGTGTTATGACGTAATCGTTAGCCTATTTCTACAAAATCGGCTTCTACCGGACCATAACTTAAGATACAAAATAATGAAGCCTTTTATATATTGTCGTGTTTCTTTAGAAATAAATAATGGGCAAATGGAATTCTTTGGACGCCTCAGATGTAAAGTTACTCGCTGTCAAAGTGATGCCAAAATGGAATGCCATTGGAATGCCATTTTTTTCAATGGAATGCTAACAGCAGGTGATGATGGTCTGCTGCAATGGCGGCCCCCAAGGGAAGCTTATTGGTGGAGAGGAGACAGTGATGAAACCAATCAGTATATGGGGATGATTAGCAGGCCATGATGGACAGAGGCCAAGGGGCAAATTTGGCCAGGATGCCTAGCCTTCGCGAGACCATCCTGATCTCGCGAGCTTTCAAGGTTTCACTCGCAGATCAGTCTGGATACTTTCCGTTAAAGAAAATTTGGGAGCAGTTCACCAAACGAACGTCCAATCAGCGTTGGCTTTGAGGCGGGTTGAGGTGTGACGCAATCAAGCAGAAGCAACGCGATCTAGAAACATTTTCAGACAGCGGTAGTCCTAATTCTTTTAGCCGCTCGCTAATGCTTTTTCTCTTGCATCCTTCTTGTGAAATATGGACCGGGCAGCTGAAATGGTGCCTTTTATTCGCAAATTGTAGTTACATAAACGGCAAATATCCTTTGCCGACATGTTGCTTATTTGCTGAGCTAACGAGCCTTTACCTGCAGCAGCAAGTTAGTACGTCATGTGCTTCGTTGATCTGATTGGTTGATTTGGCCCGTCTATCACCAACATAGGCCAATCAGCTAACCAGTATTTTCGCCCCTTACCAAAACTTCTTCAACGGAAGGTTTCCAGATGGATATGCGGAGCAAATCCATCTGGCGGAGTCAGGTTACAGGATGCCGGGGTCACACCCGTAACTCTTTTTCGAAGGACATCCTGTGATTTTTACTGACCACAGAGAGTCAGGACCTCGGTTTAATGTCTCATCCGAAGGACGGAATGTTTGTTGGCTGAACGTTTGATGCATATTTGGCATACTTTTCTGAAAAAACGTAAGGAGTTTCAAGATGGAGACGTGTGTGTCAAGTTCCTGTCCGCCTGGAACAAAACGAACTGTAATTGTAAGCATTAGTGAAACTGAATAAATATGAAACTCACGTGATCGTTGTCATGCGATGAATCCGGACAATTGTGAAACAGCAGTGTCGTCATCAGAGCTTGTGAGCCGCTCTGGAGAAGCTGCGCTGGCTGAGTCCTCCGGCTGCTTTCGAATCGCTCTCGGCGTACTTTAATGGCATACGTCTCAGTCATGTGGCGTTGGCGCTGTCTCAAGTCGGACAATTTTTTTTCTGATCGGCCTGCGCAGAGCTGCATGAAGTCGAACAAGCCTGTAGCCACAGGAGAATCATGTAAAGCTGATGAGTCGAAGAGCCCACTCAAACTGCTAGCACTGGAGACCAATTTGGAGGACCAACATCCTGAGGTGGAACCAGGAAGCCTGAAGACTGAGGCAGAGGGAATGAGGACACAGGTGGAGCCAGGGGGAAAGACTGAGCTGGTGCAGGCAGGGCGGTCCTGACCATGGAAGAGCCTGTGGGATGAGGGAGACCGGTGGAGTCGTGAGGATGATGGTTTCTGGTGGAGCTGAGGGAGGGATAGCTGCTGAATTTAGATAGCTGCAGACATGGAACCCATGGACATACCCATGTAGGGACCCTACCTCAAGCCCATATCATCACTTACATTCCACAAATGTATTACAACATACACTAACCTAAATGATTATTAGGAACACCTGTTCAATTTCTCATTAATGCAATTATCTAATCAACCAATCACACGCCAGTAGCTTCAATGCATTTAGGGGTGTGAGTCCTGGTCAAGACAATCTCCTGAACTCCAAACTGAATGTCAGAATGGAAAAGAAAGGTGATTTAAGCAATGTTACATCACCAATGTGATTTAAGCAATTGTTACCACTGTGCAGGCTGATGGTGGTGGTGTAATGGTGTGGGGAATGTTTTCTTGGCACACTTTAGGCCCCTTAGTTCCAATTGGGCATCATCTAAATGCCACAGACGTGAGCATTGTTTGTGACCGATGTCTATCCCTTTATGGCCACCATGTCCCCATCCTCTGATGGCTACTTCTAACAGGATAATGCACCATGTCACAAAGCTCGAATCACTTCAAATTGGTTTCTTGAACATGACAATGAGTTCACTGTACTAAAATGGCCCCCACAGTCATAAGATCTCAACCCAATAGAGCATCTTTGGGATGTGGAACGGGAGCTTTGTGCATCCCAAAAATCTCCATCAACTGCAAGATGCTATCCTATCAATATGGGCCAACATTTCTAAAGAATGCTTTCAGCACCTTGTTGAATCAATGCCACGTAGAATTAAGGCAGTTCTGAAGGTGAAGGGGGGTCAAACACAGTTTTAGTATGGTGTTCCTAATAATCCTTTAGGTGAGTGTACTATAAACCTTATGAAATGGCAGGAAGAGTGCTTAGGTGCCATTTAATGGAATAAGCTGGCCCTGGGAGAAGGTTGGTGCTTGGAAGGAGAGGAGAGAGCGATGCCACTGGCTCACAGATGGGGCAGGGCAGAGTACCTGTAAAGGTGGGCCAGTTGCGATGATCACATCGTTTTTTACATATCTTTTTCTGGTTGACCCGGTGACTACTTGGAAAGACAAGTTGGCGACCGAGGAAGAACGGTGACTGCTAGGAGAGACTGCTGACATTTGGGAAAGACCAAAGCTGGGGTGTGGAGGTTTGGCAGGCCGAAGCACAACCTTCGCGAGGAGGGACCCATTGCTAATCGCTATGGAAAGGTACATTATAAGATACCCCCAGGGTCGAGCGAGAGCGGGGGAGGATGATCGGCCCACAGGACAGACCTTTGTTATGACTACTCATGATGGACTTTCGACTATGGAACAGGTAAACGATGTATCCCAGGTCTGCAGATGTGGCAAGATATGTAAAAACGGGAGGGGTCTGAAGATACATCAGTCAAAGATGAAGTGCTTGCAACCGGAACATAATGTGCAACGCACAGGGAAACCTGGTGAGACGGAGGAGAGGCCGGGGCAGGAGGCAAACCACAGTCCCCCGAATCTCCAAGCACATGATGAAGATGGGAGTAGGAACGGCATCACTGATGTGTCGGAGGACACAAAGCACCAGACAGAGATGGAGGGTTCACAGGACATTAGACGACCTGGACAGGACATATGGGTAGGAGTGGCCCGAAAGGAATTAGTGAACTGGCCCGCTGCAGTGGCGAGGAAGGAGTGGGAGAGGTTTGATCAAGATGTGGATGAGGTGCTGGAAACAGCCTTGGCAGGAGATGTGGGCAAGAAGCTGAAGGCTATGGCTTCCATTATTTGGAGCATAGGCGCTGATCGCTTCGGAAAGAAAGAGCTGAAGCCTAAAACAAACACCCAGCCAAAGGACAGCAGACGCTTGAAGGAAATAGCCATCCTTAGAGGGGATCTCCGGAGGCTGAGGAAGGCATTTCGTGAAGCAGCAGGGGATGAGAGACCAGCACTCAAGGAAATCCGTGATAACTTGAGGGAGCGCATTAAGATCTTGCGAAGAGCTGAATGTCACCGTAGGGACAGGAAGCGACGAATGAAGGAGAGGACAGATTTCACCAAGAACCCTTTCAAGTATCTGTCAAAACTTCTGGGCGACGTAAGATCAGGGGAGTTGAAAGCAACAAAGGAGGAGGTGGAGGAGCACCTTCGTCAGGTCCACAGTGACCCCAGAAGGGAGGACAGCCTGGAGGAGATGGAGAAACTCATACAACCAGCAGAACCAGCTACCCCCTTTAGAGCTGAGGAACCGAGCTGGCAGGAGGTGAACACCTTTCTAAGGAAGGCCAGAGCAAAATCAGCCCCAGGGCCGAATGGCATTCCATATAAGGTGTACAAGTATTGTGAAAGACTCAAGAGACGACTTTGGAAGCTACTAAGAGTTGCATGGAAGAAGGACTTCCTTGCTGATAGTTGGCTGGTCGCTGAGGGATGCTTCATCCCTAAGGAAGGAAACTCTATAGGGATTAAGCAGTTCCGTACCATCTCACTCCTTAACGTCGAAGGCAAGATTTTTCTTGGGATTTTGGCAAAGAGACTGACCACCTTTATGATGGACAACGGGTACATGGACACGTCTGTCCAAAAAGGGGAGTTCCAGGGGTTGCAGGCTGTCTTGAGCACACCAGTATGATCACTAAGATTATCGAAGATGCAAAGAAAAACCATGGTGACCTCGCAGTTCTGTGGCTGGACTTAACCAATGCATTTGGAACGATACCCCACAAGCTGGTGCATCTGACGTTGAAGACCTACCATGTCCCAGAGCGATTCCAGAAGCTCTTGCAGCGTTACTATGACAACTTCAACATGCGCTTCTCCTGTGGAGACTTTACCACAGAATGGCAGAGGCTGGAGGTGGGCATTGTCACTGGATGCACAATCTCAGTGATTTTGTTTTCAGCAGCGATGAACCTTCTCGTTAAATCAGCAGAAAAGTTGCGTCGAGGCGCAGTGTTGGCAAGCGGCATCCAGCAGATACCTATAAGAGCATTTATGGACGACCTCACCATCACGGCAAAATCAGTACCAGAAGCGAGATGGATCTTGGAGGATCTGGTTGAACTCACCGATTGGGCAAGGATGGATTTCAAACCAGAAAAGTCCAGAAGCCTGGTATTGAGGAAGGGGCGCATCCAGGATCGGTTCCGCTTCAAGATCAAAGATACCATCATCCCAACGGTCCAAGAGAGACCGGTGAAGAGCTTGGGGAAATGGTATAGGGCAGACCTCAATGATAAGCAGAGTGTGAGGGAGATGATTATCCAAGTAGATTCCTGGATGACATCCTTAGAGAAGAGCGGCCTACCTGGCAAGTATAAGGCCTGGGGTTACCAACACGGGGTACTTCCTAGGCTGCTCTGGCCATTGCTTGTTTATGAGGTACCTGTCTCTACCGTCGAGGGATTGGAGAGGAGGATTAACACCTATTTGAGGAGGTGGCTGGGCGTCCCAAGAAGCTTCTGCTCCATTGGCTTGTATAGCACAGGCAGCAAGCTGCAGCTGCCAGTGACATCGTTGGTCGAGGAGTATAAGGCGACAAAGACACGCCAGGCCATGATGCTGCGAGACAGCAAAGACGAAAGAGTACGCCAAGCAGACATTGTTGTCAGGACAGGTCGTAAATGGTCAGCCAGCAGAGCATTGACGGAGGCTGAGGATCGACTGCATCATGCTGACATCGTTGGGACAGTAGCTCTGGGCAGGCTTGGACTGGGTTGCTCCACCAGAATAAGCTGGAAAAAAGCTGACCCAAAAGAACGTCGTGGCATGGTGCAGAGGGAGGTCCGTAAAGTAGAGGAGGAAACCCGGCATGTCAAGGCCGTTGCCATGAAGAAACAGGGCAGCTGGACAAGGTGGGAGGGCGTGCGAGAAAGGGCCCTGACGTGGCAGGATATCTGGAATATGGAAGGACGTCGGATAAAGTTCTTGATGTGTTCTGTCTACGATGTTCTGCCTACTCCATCAAACCTCCATATTTGGGGGATAGCAGAGAACCCCAGCTGCACACTGTGTGGAAAGACAGCCAATCTTGAGCACGTCCTTTCAGCATGCCGGTCAAGTTTGGCGGACGGGAAGTTCCGGTGGCGTCATGATAAGATCCTGTCTCGGTTGGCAGATGGTGTGGAACAGGCAAGGAAGAATCGTAAACCGCTTCCTGATGGGCACCACTTTATCCATTTCGTCAGGACAGGAGAGAGCACTGCAGCAGTACGGAGGAGTAGAGGGGTCCTGGCCTCAGCAAATGACTGGGAGATGCGGGCAGACCTGAAAAAGCAGCTCAAATTCCCGGAGGAGATAGCACTCACTAGCCTCAGACCAGATATTGTACTCTGGTCTAGAGGTACCAAGCAGGTGGTACTCATAGAGTTAACTGTACCCTGGGAAGATAGGATGGAGGAGGCACATGAGCGCAAGCTCAAAAATATCAAGGCCTTATCCTCGAGAGCCAGCAAAAAGGATGGAAGGCCTGGAATCTACCAGTAGAGGTCGGCTGCAGAGGTTTTGCGGGACAGTCACTCTGGAGAACACTGGGATTGCTGGGGATTGAAGGGATGGCCAGGAAACGGCTAATAGGCAGTGTCACTGAACAGGCGGAAACAGCATCAAATTGGATCTGGATACAGCGGGAGGTGCGGTGGCAGAGCAAACCTGTTGAAGGACCAAAAACGGCATAGAGTTGGGTGGTGGTCAGCAGGGGTAGATCCAGGACGCTGGATCTGCTGTTCGAGCCCTCCCGAGGTGTTATGGGCTTAAATCGACGAAACACCAAGGAAGGGGGGTGCCCATCTGATGACCAGCTGTAGCCACCTAACTCTTGCAGTGAGCTGGCCCTGGGAGAAGGTTGGTGCTTGGAAGGAGAGGAGAGAGCGATGCCACTGGCTCACAGATGGGGCAGGGCAGAGTACCTGTAAAGGTGGGCCAGTTGCGATGATCACATCGTTTTTTACATATAGGAGAAAAATGTTCTGCCATATTAAAAAAAAAAAAAAAAAAAAAAAAATATATATATATATATATATATATATATATATATATATATATATATATATATATATATATATATATATATATATATATATATATATATATATATGCATGCAAGAAAAATGCTCAGAACACTGTACATAACATAGAATCAATTCAATTTAATAATCACAGAACTTTTTATATTTTTAAAAACACATTTATTTGTCATTTATTTAGTGGTCATTGTTTTCAGCATGTATCTGAATCATTATCTATCATCATTAGTTAAAACCAAAATTAGGTAAATACACTGTATGCAAGTCTTCATAAATAACGTCCATACACACAAAGGATATAAAAGCAAGAAACAAATGGGAAATGTATCAGTGGGAAATGTAAGTGGGCAAGAGATTCTAGTGCAACTATTGTTCAAAAACAAAATATTGCAAGTGTTGATCATAGAAAGGTATAAACAATAAAAATGGCTTAAACAATGCTTTATAAAATATATTTAAGCAATATCACACAAGTAAGAGAGTGGGTAATCACAGCTGCTAAGTTTAATAACATTACAGTTGCGGGTGTAATAGCTTTTCAACAAAGAACAGTAAATTGAGTGTACTATAATATAGAGTTACATACATTTCAAACATAATTAGTTTGTATAGCTCCACTTATATACCAAATATTAGCGCTCCAGGAATGCTGCTTGTCTAATCAAATTAGAAGTCTGAAACTACAGAACAAAAAGTGCAACTATAAAAACAAAACACAACGTAAATGACAAATCTCAAGCAAATGCTCATAACCAGTACAGCAGGTTTGGGCACACAGCTACACCCTTAAACAACAACAACAACAATAACATAATAATAATAACAACAAAATTTCATATTTGTACTTTGTGTCTATAACAAAACAAACACATTCACATTTTCATGACAGGTTGAGAGTTCATCTCTTGGGGGAAAAATCATTTTGTTACTTCTCTAAATGGTT
Organism: Hybognathus amarus; assembly: GCA_030378365.1. Lineage (NCBI taxonomy): Eukaryota > Metazoa > Chordata > Actinopteri > Cypriniformes > Leuciscidae > Hybognathus > Hybognathus amarus. The sequence goes on from JAQIUQ010001533.1 coordinate 146,636, forward strand.
ATATACTGTAAGATACTGTATAATCCTTTATATATTATTGAAGAGATATATATTTTATAAAATATTTGAATCTTACGGATGCCTCAATGAGCAGATACAATCCTGTCAGTAATAAAATGTACAGGTTTTTCATATTACAGTAAATATATCATGTCAAATATTCAAATAATCCTTTTGGACATTTCACAGTAAAAAAATAAAGATCTCTTGATTGAAATATAAATACAATTACTTCCACGTTATTTGCTGTTTACTTCAAAATTAACATAGAACATGTTGAAGTCTTTCCAGTGTAATCTTCTAAATATATTTCTTTGAAATTGGGTATTGCGCAAGAAAATAAATTACAGTCAAACTACTGTGTGAATTTCATTATTTTATAAGCAAATTTTAAAAAAAATGCTCTTTTAAATACGCCCTGAGGGCCATCTTCAGGCCGTATACAGTTACAGTTTTAAATATTTTACATTCTGATAGATATTTAGTGCTTCGTTGTTCTGGTAAATTAAGTCCACGTTGGTTCCGGTTCTTGATTCGAATGATGTCATGCGCACACTGGTGGAGGTAAACATACTGCTCCTGTTGTAGAAGAACAGAAAGAAAAAGAAAACAGTGAAAAAGTCTACTTTACTGTAATCTACGGTTTCTTTGTGGAAGTCACATTCTATCAGCTCCAATTTCTATACTAATGTTTTCTGGGTTTGGTTAAGGTCAATCAACAACATTTGCAAAATGTTCATTGCTGGAGACATATCCTTACCCATTAACCATCGATTTACCTACATTACCAATGTCATCCACACTCACCTAAAGGATTATTAGGAACACCATACTAATTCTGTGTTTGACTCTCTTTAACCTTCAGAATTGCCTTAATTCTACGTGGCATTGATTCAACAAGGTGCTGAAAGCATTCTTTAGAAATGTTGGCCCATATTGATAGGATAGCATCTTGCAGTTGATGGAGATTTGTGGGATGCACATCCAGGGCACGAAGCTCCTGTTCCACCACATCCCAAAGACGCTCTATTGGGTTGAGATCTGGTGACTGTGGGGCCATTTTAGTACAGTGAACTCATTGTCATGTTCAAGAAACCAATTTAAAATGATTCAAGCTTTGTAACATGGTGCATTATCCTGCTGGAAGTAGCCATCAGAGGATGGGTACATGGTGGCCATAAAGGGATGGACGTGGTCAGAAACAATGCTCAGGTAGGCCGTGGCATTTAAACGATGCCCAATTGGCACTTAGGGGCCTAAAGTGTGCCAAGAAAACATCCCCCACACCATTACACCACCACCACCAGCCTGCACAGTGGTAACAAGGCATGATGGATCCATGTTCTCATTCTGTTTATGCCAAATTCTGACTCTATCATCTGAATGTCTCAACAGAAATCGAGACTCATCAGACCAGGCAACAATTTTCCAGTCTTCAACTGTTCAATTTTGGTGGGCTTTTGCAAATTGTCGCCTCTTTTTCCTATTTGTAGTGGAGATGAGTGGTACCTGGTGTGGTCTTCTGCTGTTGTAGCCCATCCGCCTCAAGGTTGTGCGTTTTGTGGCTTCACAAATGCTTTGCTGCATACCTCGGTTGTAACGAGTGGTTATTTCTGTCAAAGTTGCTCTTCTATCAGCTTGAATCAGTCGGCCCATTCTCCTCTGACCTCTAGCATCAACAAGGCATTCTCGCCCACAGGACTGCCGCATACTAGATCTTTGTAATCCCTAGAAATGGTTGTGTGTGAAAATCCCAGTAACTCAGCAGATTGTGAAATACTCAGACCGGCCCGTCTGGCACCAACAACCATGCCACGCTCAAAATTGCTTAAATCACCTTTCTTTCCCATTCTGACATTCAGTTTAGAGTTCAGGAGATTGTCTTGACCAGGACCACACCCCTAAATGCATTGAAGCAACTGCCATTTGATTGGTTCATTAGATAATTGCATTAATGAGAAATTGAACAGGTGTTTCTAATGATCCTTTAGGTGAGTGTACATCTGTCACTTTTATAAAATTATAAGCTTCGCATTTCTGCTTTCAAATCCTCTAAAAACTGGCCGCATATACTTCATTGTAAGTGCCTTACTGTTGCATTCATTTTATTTATTTTAAAGGAAAGATGGTGGTTTAGGTTAAAGTGATTTTGGTTTTGATAAACATCATGCCACAAATGTTGTTGACTGAGCTTAACTTTAAATGTTCCTCTACGTTCCTTTACCTCAGTCTGGACCATAAGAGCCCTGTGCATGCGCATATCATTAACAATTCCGAAGATGTCCACCATGCTTTCTCTTTCAATCTGGAAAATCAGTTGGTCAATGGCAATGAAGGTCCCTGTTCTTCCCACACCAGCACTGAAAAATTCAGGAGTTCATATAATGAGATGAAGGTTTAATCAAACGAATGGCAGATTTAATATTTGATGTTTGCATTGCAATATCAATTCATGAATGTTTTGTTTCTAGGAATCTCATTTACCTGCAATGCACCACAGTTGGAGAGTGGCGTGAGTACTGGTCCATGTGTTCCCTCACTAGGTGTCTGAAATCAATGAGGACTTCAGTGGTCTCTGGAACTCCGTGATCCGGCCACGCTGTGAAGTGGAACTGGCGTACGTTGCGAATTTCTGCCGTTTTCACCTACAGTGATCAATCATATTATTGATCATATTAACACAATTGACTCCTGTATGCGACTGAAAGTGAAAATGGAGGTATGAGATTTCTTCACATTTTTGATACTGAAGTCTCTTATGGTCCAGCTGTCCAGTGATATATCTGAGGTGGTCGTCACTGAGATGTTATGGTAATGATTCGTCTCAGATGGCCAGTACTTCTCACATTTCACCTGGAGAAAAACAATGCAGTTTGCTTTACTATGCATATACATTTTCATCACTTCTCAATGTGACTAATAATATTTCAATATTCAATTTTGAACTCACCCGTCCTTGCTCGTTGCATCTGGTCAGCATCACTATGCTGTAGACGTTCTTCTCCCAGATCATTCTCCAGAATTCATTCACTGTGACGGGCAATGGACCCTGAGCAGCTATAAACTCTTTTCTTGAATTGTAGCCCTGACCAAAATTAAATCAATAAATATGATTAGTGAAAAATGTATGCAACATATTGAGAAGTCATGTGACCTGCTGAAAATTCCCTCACTGGAATGTAGTTGGCATTGATGTAGTCATCAAAGGGGTTGCCACACATTGATAATCTCACTCTTGAAGAATCATCTGAAGAAGGAAAACATGATCCACTTAGTTTCAGTCAGTATTTATTCATTAGGAACTAAAATGATGCATCTGATTTAGTATAAATTCACACTGTATTTGTATATCTGTCTTTCAGTTA
>JAQIUQ010001533.1:155000-173422 GCA_030378365.1 Hybognathus amarus
GGGTTCGTACGGGTGCTTGAAATCCTTGAAAATGCTTGAATTTTGATGTGTTTTCAAGGTTTGAAAAGTGCTTAAATTTTGGATAAAATGCTTGAAAGTGCTTGAAATTGTAACTGTTTCTTTCACAACAAATACCTATCTGACTGAATATTTTGTTTATTAAATGGGGAAATAAATCGTTTGCTGCGGCCTCGAGCGCGTTTCACACTCAACTTGATTCCATCAATTCCTGGTGCGTTTGCATGCATCTTACGTCATCACAAACGTGCACGACGCATGATAGAAAACAGAGGGCATATTGTGTTTTTTATTAATGTGGTGTTATTATGCGCAGCTGAGTGAACAACACAGGTTTACTGTGTATCGCATTTGGCTCTCTGCTGATTGCAAACGCAGTAGACAGTGGACTTCTAATAATTTGTTAGCCTGAGTCCACGTGCTATGTGTGTGTGCACGATTACACTGTAGACTTTCTCTCGCTCGTATGATCAAGGTAAATCATCAACACTATTATCTTTTACATGTGTTTTTATTTTACTAAATACATCATAATCAGCTAAAAGTAAAACGAATGCGCAGGTCACTTTACTAAGTGCGCACCCGAGTCCTGTCCGTGATTCTTTCACATTCACGCGAACTGCGGCACGGTTGGTTCGGGAGCAGCCGAACTCAGAGCACCTCCTCCAGGTAGTCTCGGATTCGGTACCTGCAGAGGCATAATGACTAAATATGCAGCGCGAATTATACATTTCTAACTCCAAACAATTGGTCTCTGAACCAGCTGATGAAATCATCATTCGAATTCGATCCGTGATACAACCTGACGCTCAACTGAACCGATCGCATTTTACTGATGCAAAAGACGCGCGCGCACTCAAATAATGACGCAGTTACAAGGTGTGTATAATATAGGTGTGTATAACTGCTTAGTCAACATTAACAGTAGCTGCTGTTCGGTTTTCATACTGCTGCTCTCCTTCTAGTCACTTCTGAACTTGACACAACTGATTCTGAACGTCTCTTGATTAAAGCTCCAGGTGACGGGTTGCTATCACAAAAATAACAGAAACAGATATCACAAAAAGAGCAGAACAAGCCCCTTAAAAAAACGCAGTATAATAAGCAGACATGGCAAAAAATTTACCGGGGAACACATTTAAACATAATAGTATTGCTAATAGTATCCTACCAAATTAAAAGAATAGAATAGAATGTGAATAGAATAGTTCATAATAAAATATTTAGATATTATAAACTGATTGATAAGGTAAAGCAATAACATGAGATAGAAAAATTATTCAGCAACATTTTATTCAAAGTTTAATTGCACCTATGAGTTGTATTTAATATCAGTCAGTTGGGGAAGTTCTTCTAAAAGTTGATGTGTTTTTTCCACTATATTTCAAAATAGTTTGCCAAATAAATTATTTGCCAAATAAAAGTCAAACAAGGAGAAGAACTTTTCATTTCTGAAGAATTTGGGTTAATTTAGTATACAAAGCCATTTATGATGATTTTTGGAGAATAACTACATGTATAAATAACTATATCATGAAATATATTGTTACCGTGAAATAAAATTAGTCATACCGTGAAACAGAATTTTGGCCATACCGCCCACCCCTACTGCATGTCATTTGGATCAAATCCTCTAACAACATTTTGAAAAATAAAACCTGTGTTTTGCTTCAATATCTGATACTTCTGCTATTATGAAACACAATTTTGCCTGTTTATTTCATCTCTTTTAATGTGGAAAAACCGCAAAATAATTTTTTTTTTACTTTGTATTGGTTTGTAATTTACGGTGGATAAGGTCCTGGAAAAAACTTTAAAATGGACCTTGAAAGTGCTTGAAAAGTGCTTGAATTTGACCTTGGAAAAGGTGTACGAACCCTGTAAACACCAGCCGCACACTGCAATAGACGAGTAAGTGGCGCGTCTTATGTGTGTGTGTACTTTAAACCTGAAGTCAGTCGTGTGGAAATGCAGCCGATTACTACAGATGTTCAGATGTGGGTGGGTAATTTCAAATTCACATGTGGTCCCCAGGTAATACTAGTCCCGTGCGAATAGGGCTTTAGTTGCTGATATCTACAGCCTCGATGGCAGGCAAATCTCTCAATTCAGTTGAAAATCGGTCCTCTTCATAACGTAAGGATCACGTCCAACATATGTTTCGATTTTCTGTTTATATATTTCTCTTGTAATAGCGTCTAAAGTAGTACAGTACGGATTTCCCTCCATCTCGTCCATTGCGCTCTTCACTCCTTGCCCTCCATCTGCAGTCGCGCGTAAACACAATCACGTGACTGCAAACCACCTATTGTTCACAAATCTGTCTAAATCTGTGTTAGTGAGTGACTTCTCCTTCACCAAGATAATCCATCCACCTCACAGGTGTGGCATCTCAAGATGCTGATTAGACAGCATGATTATTGCACAGGTGTGCCTTATGCTGCGTTCAAGTCCTCCTGGGAAGTTCGTACGTATGAGGCGGGAAGTCGTGTTTACGATGTGAGGTGCGTTCAAGTCAGTTTCGTGGAGAAAAATGGCGGTGTTCCTTCTTTTAATGAATTACACGAAAATACAGCAAGGTTTGTTAACTCTACTAATAGAAAATGAAGAACAAAGAGAGAGCTTGCCGAATCAAAATAACTCTACAATTCGCAATAGAAAAGGGATGCAAAAATTCCTAAACTAACGGAATACTTTGGTTCACTCGACATCCGTGTCCGTGGAAGAGTGCAGCGGCGTTATCTTTACGCTCCTCCTGCGTCGTCACCGATCGCGTGCACGTCGAAGAAGGTAAGCAAAAAGCAGCTGAAGTTAAGCACTATTTGGATGGTAATTGTTTCTCGTGGAGTCGTAAGGTATTTTCAAATGTTTAAAGGTTCTAGTCGTCGATGATTTATTGCAGCCTGAATCCAGAATGTCAGTGTTTTTTCTCCCACCACTCACTCGTGGTGAAAAACACCGGCCGAATTACTTTTTTTTTTTTTTTGGACGAACATCAAGGTCTAATATCCAAGGCCATTAAAGGTGCCCTATGTAGTAATTGAGGTAAAAATATACAGAAAATGAGCTACACGCATCAAAAGAATGAGAAGAAATAAGTGCAATGATGTCATTAAAAAACTGAAAAGTTAAATTGCTTCCGAGATATAAACCTAAATTAGCATGCTAAATTACTAGCCCCGGTCCGGCAGGTGTTCGTAATACCAGTTTCGGCCATGGGAGGCGGTATGCGGGCGGGCAACATAAACACAGGGTTCGTACGGGTGCTTGAAATCCTTGAAAATGCTTGAATTTTGATGTGTTTTCAAGGTTTGAAAAGTGCTTAAATTTTGGATAAAATGCTTGAAAGTGCTTGAAATTGTAACTGTTTCTTTCACAACAAATACCTATCTGACTGAATATTTTGTTTATTAAATGGGGAAATAAATCGTTTGCTGCGGCCCGAGCGCGTTTCACACTCAACTTGATTCCATCAATTCCTGGTGCGTTTGCATGCATCTTACGTCATCACAAACGTGCACGACGCATGATAGAAAACAGAGGGCATATTGTGTTTTTTATTAATGTGGTGTTATTATGCGCAGCTGAGTGAACAACACAGGTTTACTGTGTATCGCATTTGGCTCTCTGCTGATTGCAAACGCAGTAGACAGTGGACTTCTAATAATTTGTTAGCCTGAGTCCACGTGCTATGTGTGTGTGCACGATTACACTGTAGACTTTCTCTCGCTCGTATGATCAAGGTAAATCATCAACACTATTATCTTTTACATGTGTTTTTATTTTACTAAATACATCATAATCAGCTAAAAGTAAAACGAATGCGCAGGTCACTTTACTAAGTGCGCACCCGAGTCCTGTCCGTGATTCTTTCACATTCACGCGAACTGCGGCACGGTTGGTTCGGGAGCAGCCGAACTCAGAGCACCTCCTCCAGGTAGTCTCGGATTCGGTACCTGCAGAGGCATAATGACTAAATATGCAGCGCGAATTATACATTTCTAACTCCAAACAATTGGTCTCTGAACCAGCTGATGAAATCATCATTCGAATTCGAATCCGTGATACAACCTGACGCTCAACTGAACCGATCGCATTTTACTGATGCAAAAGAGCGCGCGCGCACTCAAATAATGACGCAGTTACAAGGTGTGTATAATATAGGTGTGTATAACTGCTTAGTCAACATTAACAGTAGCTGCTGTTCGGTTTTCATACTGCTGCTCTCCTTCTAGTCACTTCTGAACTTGACACAACTGATTCTGAACGTCTCTTGATTAAAGCTCCAGGTGACGGGTTGCTATCACAAAAATAACAGAAACAGATATCACAAAAAGAGCAGAACAAGCCCCTTAAAAAAACGCAGTATAATAAGCAGACATGGCAAAAAATTTACCGGGGAACACATTTAAACATAATAGTATTGCTAATAGTATCCTACCAAATTAAAAGAATAGAATAGAATGTGAATAGAATAGTTCATAATAAAATATTTAGATATTATAAACTGATTGATAAGGTAAAGCAATAACATAAGATAGAAAAATTATTCAGCAACATTTTATTCAAAGTTTAATTGCACCTATGAGTTGTATTTAATATCAGTCAGTTGGGGAAGTTCTTCTAAAAGTTGATGTGTTTTTTCCACTATATTTCAAAATAGTTTGCCAAATAAATTATTTGCCAAATAAAAGTCAAACAAGGAGAAGAACTTTTCATTTCTGAAGAATTTGGGTTAATTTAGTATACAAAGCCATTTATGATGATTTTTGGAGAATAACTACATGTATAAATAACTATATCATGAAATATATTGTTACCGTGAAATAAAATTAGTCATACCGTGAAACAGAATTTTGGCCATACCGCCCACCCCTACTGCATGTCATTTGGATCAAATCCTCTAACAACATTTTGAAAAATAAAACCTGTGTTTTGCTTCAATATCTGATACTTCTGCTATTATGAAACACAATTTTGCCTGTTTATTTCATCTCTTTTAATGTGGAAAAACCGCAAAATAATTTTTTTTTTTTACTTTGTATTGGTTTGTAATTTACGGTGGATAAGGTCCTGGAAAAAACTTTAAAATGGACCTTGAAAGTGCTTGAAAAGTGCTTGAATTTGACCTTGGAAAAGGTGTACGAACCCTGTAAACACCAGCCGCACACTGCAATAGACGAGTAAGTGGCGCGTCTTATGTGTGTGTGTACTTTAAACCTGAAGTCAGTCGTGTGGAAATGCAGCCGATTACTACATTTCAGTTCAAGGAAGAGTTCAAAAAATGATTGGTCGACATGCATGAGGAATACATTTTGGTAAGTTGTAGCATATTGTATCTTTCAACAGTGTTCGTGTTCTTTTTCCATTAGCTATAGTAGAGATGATCACTTCACGTGCGCTAGGGATCTGTGGTGCAACATGTACTGTACAAGCGCCAAAATGGTATTTATTGTTTGAATTGCGTAATAAAATTGACAGAATCTGAGAACTTAACTAATATGCTTGCTAAGTGTCAATTGCGTGTGTCTCACGGTGAATTCGTGAGAGTTGGCAGCTCTGAATGGCGCTTGCTTGATCAACATCAGCCAATGCTGTCTGTCAAATTAATTCAAACTAACAATAAAAGTGTAATATGAACAAAATGAATACCGTAAACATCAAGTAATAGCCCAGGGTTTTATTTTCCCATATCGTCGAAATGCACCAGCTTGTATTTGAGACAGGCGTCTATGAGACGGTCTTCATCATTTAGTGTTGAGATGTTGTTCATTGAGTCTCTGATCTCTAAAAATCTCCAAATGCTCCACGTGAAACTGCGGTCTTCCAACCTTTTACTATCATGTCAAATGATTTGAATAATATGCGTGAGAAAAAGAGCAAAACAGCGCTCGCTTGTGTTGTTTGAAGACGTGAGAGTGCGGCCGTGGCACAACTCAATTTCTGGAGGTATACTGCCCCCATCTGTTATGGAAATTTGAATATTTTTTGATTTAGAAAATCCAGATGGCACCTTTAAGTTAACATTGAGAGTTACGTTTTAGTTTATTGTCACTTCGCGATAAAAATCCCAAAATGAAACCACAGCAGAAATAATCTCTGACACTGATAGTGGAGATTTGTTACTGAATCGGCGTTTTGAACGAATGGTTTCCTTTTAAATGAATCCTCGTTTGCTTCGTCGATGAATCAAACAGCCGTTTGAACAAATCGGTTGAATAAATTACTCACTTATTAAGACAGTGCCGCCACCTACTGTTAGTTTTGGTTTCATAAAGTAGCTTCAATGAAAAAGTAGATATCATTTTATATTTAATTATTAAATAAAATAACAATCATATAATTTATGTAATTGTGAATGTAGTGTAAATGTATTAAAAAAAATTACAGATTCAAAATTATCTTTCATTAAATCTCGATTACGGTCAATAATGGTACAAGAAAGACTGAACCATCTAACAGGGATGTCCCTGGAATGTGACATTGTGCTCTGCTAAAGCTAGAAAAAAAGAGTATTTAACTGTAAGACAGAAAAGGAAATGTAAAAGGAAAGTTCATCCAAAAATAAAAATTCTGTCAACCTAATGTTGTTCAAACTGAAAGAATTTCTTTCTTATGCTGAACACAAAAGTAGATATTTTATATAGTGTTCATAACTAGACAGTTTACGGTCAGTCATTGACTTAATATATATTTTTCTTATGGAAGTCAATGGGTGACATCAACTGTCTGGTAACCAACATTCTTTAAAATATCTTCTTTTGTGTTCAGCAGAAGAAATAAATTCACACAGGCTTTGAACAACACGAGGGTGATGTTGTTGTTGAACTATCCCTTTAAGATTATTCATGGTTAAGTACTTATTGAGGAAGTATGACTGAAGAATGAGTAATGTTTTTGCTGATTTTGGTAACCTTTAAGTTTTTGAGCTCATATCTGGCAATTATGGAAGGGGAAAGGATAAAAATGTTTTATCAATAAAATGTTCCCAAAATGAACCATGAAATTATGTAGAGTAATTTTTATCATGATATTCCATATCAAAATGTTCCTGTTGTAAGATGTTTATATTATGTTATAGTATAACAAGTTTATGCATAACAGGGATTCCATTCATGCACTGTTTATTTATAGCACTATGATTGTTATTTGTTTATACAAAAAAAGAGTTACTGCAATGCTTTTTTTCGCCTTAGTTGATCAGTACAAAAGTGCATGTTGCTTGTTCAGACGTAATTTTCCATTGAAAATTCAAATATTGGTCATACTTCCAAAAAGTATAATGTGTGATTCTGAATGCCCGTATCCACACCAGCGCGGTGATGTACACGCTGGTGTACATCAGCGAATGCCGATGTACAACCCACATAAAGTTGATAATTCCATAAATAACTGCAATTACAGTTTTCAAACAGAGATGGTAAGAAAGAGGAAAAGCTACGAACTGCAGCTTTAATAACAATAAAAAAAAATATTGTGGTAAAAGACTGTGGCGTGGCAATCAGATGAAAGGGGGCCCTTGGTGTTCCTATAGCCCCAGGGCCCAAAGTCCTCTTAATCCAGGCCTGCCTATAACTCTCTCATTCGAATCCAAATGTTTCATATTCACGATGTATTTGGATTCTAAACTATTATTTATCATAGGCTTTGTACTTCATTTCACTCACGTCCCAATATCAACAGAAAAACAATCCTCTAAAAGGATGTGCTCTCTTCGTCTCGGTTTCTTTTCCGTCAACTTGTTCCGTGAAGCGTCACGCCTCACAAAAATGAATCAATATACTGTCAATACTGTCGCATGTTTTTTTTTTTTTTTTTGTTTTGTTAATCTCATAATTATTTAAGTCAAATATATTTTGTGTATGTATTCCTTTTAGATAGGCCTAATAGACTATGTTTTTATTGAAACAATAGCTAACACTTTGTTTTGATGGTCCCTTTTGAATGTGCTGTTGACTAGTCTATAAGTAACTTTGGAACTATATGTCCACTAACTCTCATCAGAGTTTAGTAAATTGTCTGCTTAATATCTGCAAACACTTTATTGTGATGGTCCTCCAACAGACACTCTACTGACTATAAGTAAACTCTTTGAATGAACATAAAAAAAATCATGGAAAGGATTTCCAAATGATTAACTTGCATCATTTGAGCATTATGCAATTATGTTATTCCCATTTAATGTACTTACATTGGGTCAACTTAAATCAATAAGGTTGATTCAACTTCTTTACTATGGTTGGGCACAGCCTAATTTAATAGTGTCTGTGATTTAAAAAAGACTCCTCGATATGATTCAGGTATTCAAGTTCATATATTCATTCGTCCAATGCATCATAATTTATTTTAGTGTCACACTAATCAATTTATAGACTATGGCTATCTATTAGCACTACAACAATAGCACTTTTTAGCACCTTAAATAATGATAAGATTTACTTGCTTCATCTGTCAAAGCACATGCTGTAAGTATAGTTGAATCAGTCTTCAGACTAACCAAATTTTCCACACTTCTCCACAATGGTAACCCACTGTAATTTAAATGGTTCAATAATTGCAATGTAATTGAACATTAAACACAATTACGCACGACTAAGTCTTCGCCCTTTTCTCATTTTCTTAAAAACACATAAAATAACACTTCATTTTAACTTGTATTCTCTCTTAATTCAATCATATGCAAAGCATGCTGGGAACTAACAAGCAAGGCCCAGTTTCTGTTAATGCAACAAAAATCATTAATGTAATTCAACACAAACGGATTAAGTAAACTTAAATTTTACATATATTTAAGCAGATTGAACATAATCAAATTAAGTTTGGACAAAATGTATAGCAATTGTGTTGCTTAAGCTCATTTTAACTAAGAAATTTGAACAAGCAACACAATAATTTTTTTGAGTGCAATACATTATTAATACTCAACTAGTACTCTAGTGAAAGTTACATGTAGGTGCAACGTTACTTATAGTCAAAAGAATGTCTTAAAGGGACCATCATATATATATATATATATATATATATATATATACACCGTATATATATATATATATATATATATATATATATATATATATATATTTTTTTTTTTTTTTTTTTATGGGGTTTGAAAACTTGTGGGTTATGCGTAGTAAGAGCTTTTAGAATGTTACAAAACCTATAGAAATTAAACAACTGATTTGACAAAATGCACAGCCATAAAAATCTTCCTAACACTCCTTCCTAACCACCCCCACAATAAAATGAAGGCCAATTAAACAAAATAACATGCAATTTACAAGTGGTTCTACCAAAATGATGATTGCTGCAGTCTGAAATATTAAGTTTGACTGATTCACTGACTCGCACATAAATACTCTTGATTATATATACTCTTGATTAAATACTCTTGATTCTTGATTACTTCCGCCCAATGCGGAATGCGAAGTCCAATGCAATACCAAGAATTTATATTGGATTTTATACTCCATGGTTATACTAAAGAAACGTTAGTCACAAAAACATACAAAACAGACACTCGTCATTGTGTTTATGCCTCTTTTTCAAATTATATTAAATAAACATAACTATATGTAGACTATAAACGTATTAAAGTTTCAGTTTTAAAGACGGGAGGACAGTAAATTTTAAAGGCTCTGCCATGATCCCGTTTTCCTCAGTTTTCCTCCACTTTAATCTCCCAACCGGAAACTGAAGAGCATCCTTGCGTCAAATGCGTAATTTATGCGTACATATACGCCTTATTCAGCGGCAGCGCCATCTTTGATTTTTAATGAGAATGAAAGCGAGGCTGTGAGGGATAGACATGCATCTCTTCAATGGGCTGTACTGTTATTTAATGTGTTTTCGGATTGTTCTGCTCATGAAACACTGGAAAAATATCTTTCCAAGAAATGTCAGTTGACAAAAAACTCCGACAATGTAAGCTGTGGAAAATTGTAAGTAATCTAGGAGCTTTATTTAGCTTTTTACAGCGGATGCCATTGGAAACATGGTAAGTCTATCTCTCACAGCATCACTTTCATACCTGTCATGGCACTGCTCTGAATAAGGTCTATAGCCCATTAATGATTCACTGACAAAAACATTTTTTAATAGTCATTTGTTGCCACCTGCTGGCGAAACAAGGTAATCACTCCAATAGTTTTTGTCAAGTAAACTTTCAACAGGTGTTTGTCCTATTTTGATCATTGACAACAGTGTTTATATGCAAACTGTAAACTTTTATCCCAGTATTTCTGTGATGATTTGAATATTTGTAACGCAAAACCATCATAATATAAAACGTGTCAAAACCATAAACAGTAAAAGAAATGGACACAGCCACCCATAGATTTCAACGGATTAGTCAATTAGAAGCACTCACTTCCTGCACACTGCACAGGCTCAAACTGAGCTTGGCAACGAAGATGTGACGTGAGTAACCTGTCTGACAGTTGTAAGTCTTCTAGTAGCTGTGCCAAGGGGAATCTCAATCATTCCCTTCCGAAATCTTGCAGAGACGGAGAGCTGAGTAGGAGCTGTTCATGAGCAGCAGCAAGAGTAACTGTATGACTCTATGAGCTTCTTCCTTGACTTTATGCCTCCACGTCCCCGATTGCCCGCAAGCTTCTCATCCTGTCTATCCAATAATTCTCTACGATGTGACACAGAGTCGCGTGTTATGATGCAATCTTTAGCTTATTTTTACAAAAAAACTGCTTCTACGAGGCCATAACGTAATTTACAAGGTAATGTAGCCTTTTATACATTGTCGTGTTTCTTTCAGAAATAAACAATGGACAAATGGAGTCTTAACACCTCAGATGTAAAGTTATTCGTTGTCAAAGTGACGCCAAAACAAATGGGAGTAAATGGAATGCTAACAGCAGGTGAAGGCTTGCTAGGCACTGGCAGCCCCCAGGGTAGCTCCAGTTTCCGGCTGGTGGATTACCCCCTTGCTCAAAACAGAGCAGCACAAACCAATTAAGTACATTGCAGTGCAGAATGACGTGCTTAAGCTGCCTTTCCACTGCAAAAGACATTCGCATTCAATAAACTGATTTAATTATGTAAATATTCTTCTCTCCCTCACTTTAAGCTTTGGAATGGCTTTAGAAGACTTTGAATATAGTACACAAAAACTTAACTGGTGCTTGTTTATTCTTTTGGTCTATGTATGACTGTATGTCGCAATAATCACGGTTGTTAGATCATTCATCGCAATTGGCTTTATGCACAGCTGCACAACCTCCTGAACTTCAGCCAGCTCCTTGTTTCCTGTCTGCCATTATTGGACAAACTGATTAATGCAGGTGTGTCTGACCAGTCACAACAACAATAATCAGGCTTACCAGAATTAATCAAGTTTGTCCAATAATGGCAGACAGGAAACAAGGAGCTGGCTGAAGTTCAGGAAGTAGTGCAGCTGTGCATAAAGCCAATTAGACAATATTTAATTATCCTGACAGGACTACAGGAAGGTTCTGTTGTTTGTGATACACAAGTATCATAATGAAACGTCATTAGTAATTAAACAATATAAAATAAAGCTATTAGTTTACACAGTTGTCCATGAACAGTACTCACGTGTAGAAGGAGTAGGTGTTTGTAAGTCAGGTGAAGAAATGGTTGTATTGACAGGGGATGCTGATATGGCTGAATAAAGAAATAAAAACATTTATAAAATAGTACAAGCTAACAATGGCATATGTTCATACAATTAAGTTTTGTATTACAATCAATGTAACATCAATCGCTTTAAACATGGTTGGCACTGACGTTTGAAAAAGGTAAAAAAAAAAAATATATATATATATATATATATATATATATATATATATATATATATTGTGACAGAAGTGAAGGGGGAGCAGAATTTAAGTTTCTCGAACAAGAAAGACTTCCACAAAGGGTACACCTGTGCATCGTACACCTCGCTCATAGCTTCTCAGGAAGCTTCCTTACTCCTCATTCCTCGCAGTGCAATTAGAGAATTGAGATGTCCTTCAAGATGGCTGAGCTCGTTTGGTTTCCAGGTCATAGGATGAAGGAAAAATGAGGAGGGATATTGAGAAGCACCACTGCTATGTCAGACCCATTACCCGACTGCTCAATGATAACTTTTTTTAGGACTGGATTTAATTGTTTTGAAGTGTAATGTTAAAAAATCTATTTCTCCTGCACAGTTTTGGTCCTTTAGGGAGGTTTTATGGATTTTGTAGAGTTAGAGTTTGCAAAGAGTGGTTCCTTTTTCACCATAGGAGAGGTGGAGGAAGACTATGATTACCACCTGCCTGCCACGGACCCATAGCTTGAGAACATGCATGCTATAACCCTTGAGACTAAGCATACAAATCTATCCTGGAGCTCCTTCATCTCCACCAGTTCCTTCCAGCTCCCTGGCACCTTCGTCTTGGCTTGTTCTGCACAGCTCCCTGGTTTCATCCCTCTGCAAGTTCCATCCAGTTTATTGGCTCTGTTTCCTCTATTGACTTCATTGGGTTCTCTGACTTTACCCACTCTGCTGGTTCCAGCTGGGTCAGTGGATCCACACACTTCACTGGCTCTGCTCATTTGCCCGGCTTGCCTCATCTTTCTGAGACACCAGCTCTGCCTCTAGAAATGCTCATCCCTCCAGCCAGTGATGGAGTACTCGAGATCCTGGACTCGGACTCGAGTGCCTGGACTCGGACTCGAGTCCTGGACTTCGGACTCAAGTCGGACTCGAGTCCTTATTCTGGACTCGAGTCCGAACTCGAGACTCCATTCTCTGGACTCAGTGACTCGACTTGGACTCAGTGGACTGATGACTCGGACTTGGACTCGGACCTGTATTACAAACCGAACCATTACAGTTGGAAAGGTTTGCAACATCAAATGGCGAACGTAATGAAAGCGGAAAGAAACTCATTTTGTGCTTCACGGACCTTTATCAGTTTGAATCATCAACAACAGTGCAGCGCGAGCCGATCTTGATCAAGCGATTCAGGGCTGCCAACTCTCACGCTCTCACGCGGCACGCCACACCCCCGATTTCTCACGCTGAAGTGTCAACCCGGCCGGTCAAATGCCTGAAAGATGAGTTTATCTATAGATCTACCTGTTGAGCCACTCGTGATCGACTAGTTTTACCGCAAATTAGTTAAAATATCCTCTAATCTAGACTAGAGTGAGCATGCATGCAAGACAGATGTTGAGCTCCTAACGGCGCGGAGGCAAAGCCAGGACTGGAGCAAAAGCACGTTCCTCTCTGCACTCCTTCTGTTATCACTCCGCTGTAGTCCACTATGGGTTTTCCAGTCTCACTCACAGGAAAAACTGCTCCGCGTTAGATTCGAAAGATAATCTTAAGTTTTATTTTTTTATACATCACAAACGTCTGAATTTATAATACTATATGTAATGGTTTGGAAAGTATTCTACACGTTTAATAAATGTTCCAGCTGCCTTTGCTTACACAAGTAAACAGTATGGGAAAGCGCACCGAGGTAAAAAATAAGAATTTGACAAATTCTACAAACAATTTTAGTTTGCCAACAGTTAATAATAATAAATATACATAATATAATGAGAAAAGTGAGAAGCACTAACATTTCTCCATTATTAACCAATCAAAACAGCGCTGACGTGGTGTGAATGAATTAACTATAGGTTTTAAGTCCACAGATCAGCAACATTCACCTAATGTAGTAACACTAACTTGTAACCATGGAAGTTTGGCAAAAAAAAGTAGCCTACATCACATATCTTTTTTTCCAGTACTTCAAAACTCAAATAGTAGGCTATTATATTTAAAAGATATGTTTTAATGTGATAACCAAAACATTGTTTGTTCATCCTTCAAAGATTACCCCCATTTATAAAACTAAAAGTTTCAAGATGTAGGAAAACTCTTAAAAGGTGCCAGAGTGGAGACATGTCAGGCACTGGGAGCTGGAGATCTAAACTCGGAACTCGAACACTGGAGACTTGAAGATTTGAGGAACTAGAGACTGGACTCGGACTTGAACTAAATCTTGGTAATGGTGACTCGAACTTGGACTTAGACTCGGACTCTTCTTTGGTGACTCTGGACTTGGACTCGGACTTGAACACTGGGACTTAGAGACTCGAACTCGGACTCTACAGTTGGTGACTCGACTACAACACTGCCTCCAGCCATTTGGCTCTACTTGCTACTCCGCCTCCGCCCCTTTGGCTTCTCCTTTGTCCTCACTCCAACTGTCTTCCGAGCCCTCATCTCCACCTCAGTCCTCTGACCCTTCGGTTCTGCCTTCGGACCTCAGTGCCTGCGTTGCCAATTTGGTAATGCAGAGGGCAACGCTGTGGACCTTCAGCCATCCAGCATTGTCAGGAGAAGTGGATTCACTGGTCTCACAGAGGCCTCCTACTCCTCCTGCTCCGTGGTTCCTTCGTCCACCAGCCACACCTTTTTTTTTCTCTCCACCGGTCCCTACATGGACTCTGGGTGTCTTAGCCCATTCTTCCCACCTGAATGGATTATATCTTCCATCCAACCACCTCAGGGGTGGGGAAGATAATGTTAGATCTAAGCTCAGTTAGTTTGTTTCCTTGGTTAATCATTGTGTTCACCTGTGTCTTGTTTAGATTCTCAGTATCCTGTGCCATTCTGGGTGCTTTTTAAGGCCCTGTTTACATGAGAACGCTTGCGGGTGAAAACGTAAAAATATTTTATTGGATGTGCATTTCGTTTACACGGCGACAGCATTTTTGAGGCTTAAAAACGCAAAAAAGTGAAACCATCCTCCAGAGTGGAAATCTTAAAAACGCTCCACTGCCGTGTTCCCGTGTAAACGGTAGAAAAAGGCAAAAGTCCGCTTGACAGTGAAGGTTGTACGCAGGCGCGGGGACTTGGTGTTGTTGTAGTATGCACTCCTAGCCGCCTGGAGTGCATACTACATTGAATTTCACACACTTTTGCGTCACCATTTGTACGTGGATTTCCCACACAAAACGCTTGTCTAAACACAGAATAAAAAGTGATGACGCAACGCCACTTTTGCGTTTTCTCTTCAGAATCGTTTCCGTGTAAACATAGCCTAAGTCTTGTGAATTGTTCACTTCCTAGTCTAGTTTTGTTATTGTTATGATTATTTACATCTACCACATTAACACTAAAATGAATGAACTACTGAAATCATTTTTCTGTTAACTTGTTTACTCAATTGTCCATAAATAAAAATACTCACATGATAAAGTTGATGGTTTTGAAGTTGAAGTAGTGCTTGTAGTGGCAGGGGGTGCTAAAATATTTAGATGTATGAATAGAAACATTATGCAAGAAATATTCGTTGACAAACTTAAAAAGACATCACTGCATAAAATTAAATTCTGTTTTGCAAAAACTTTTAATAAAAGATAATATGACAGCATCTGTAAACTGTGTTAACACAGTTTTTTCAACTTAAATGTCATAATTGTCTATCTACATGAATTACATCTCATAGGAGAAACTGTTAGACACAATTATCATAATACAACTTCATTGGTAATAAAAAATTATAAAATACAACTATTAGTTTACACAGTTGTCCATGAAAAGTACTCACTTGTAGAAGGAGTAGGTGTTGGTGAGTCAGTTGAAGAAATGGTTGTAGTGACAGTGGATGCTGTGATATATGGACATATAGAGAAAAAACATATTTACGAAATATTACTTAGAAGCTAACAATGGCATATGTTCATGCAATTAATTTTATGTATTACAATCAAAGTATCATTGTTAGAAGAATAACTTATATTCCATTATAAACATTTTAACTGGTTGTGGATCCACACCCTTCACTGGCTCTGCTCATTTTCCCGGATTGCCTCATCTTTCCTGAGACACCGGCTCTGCCTCTAGCAATGCCTCATCCCTCCAGCCATTTGGCTCTACTTGCTACTCCGCCCCTTTGGCTTCTCCTTTGTCCTCACTCCAACTGCCTCCAGCTCTGTCTTCCGAGCCCTCATCTCCACCTCAGTCCTCTGACCCTTCGGTTCCGCCTTGGACCCCAGTGGCTGCGTTGCCAATTTGGTTCTTCATCCCTACATTTGCCCCTTGGTATCCAGGACACCTTACTCCACTTTGATCTTCAGTTCCCACGGCCCCGCCCTGGTCAAAACTGGGGAGGGCACCGCCGTGGACCTTCAGCCCTCCAGAATCATCAGCAGAAGTGGATTCACTGGTGTCGCAAGGATTCTTCCCCATCTACTTATCTGTGGATCCTTCGTCCACAAGCCACTCATTTGTTTCTCTCTCCACTGGTCCCTGCATGGACTTTTTTGCCTGGGTATCTTGGCCCACCTGCCCACCCCGGTATGGATTATACCTCCCCCTCCCTCAGGGGTGTGGGGGGAGGGGGTTATGTCACGTCTAAGCTCAGTTAGTTTGTTCTCTTGGTTACCGAATGTGTTCAACTGTGTCTTGTTTAGTTTCTCATTGTCCTGTGCGTATTTTGAGTCATGTGTTTGGTTCAATTCAGTTATTGTAGTTATTGTAATAATTTGTATTATTTAGCACATTAACACTAAAATGAGTTAACTACTAATCTAATTTTCATCTTAACATGCATACTCAATTGTCCATAATTAGAAAAATCACTCCCTATAAAAAGCTGATGTTTGAGACTCAGTTCTATTCCAGTTAGAAAATTGTACTCGCCGTTTCCTACTTGTTCTCAAGCCCTTCCTCCTCCATTAACTCCTTTGTCCTTACTTGTTCCGCACGGCTCCCTGGTTCCTTCATTTCTGCTGGTACGCCTGGCTCCTTCGTCTCCACCGGTACTACACAGCTCTGTGGCTTTCTCTGTCTTCGCTTGTCCTACCCAGCTCTCTGGTTCTACCTCCTCTGCAGCCTCAATTCAGTTTTCTGGCTCTGCCTCCTCTTCTGGCTTCATTGGCTTCTCTGGCTCAACCCCCTCCTCTAGCTTCGACTGGCTCCGGCTAGCTCCATTCCTCCGACAACTCCTTTGTCCTCACTCTTACTGGCTCTGTCTTCTGAGCCTTCATCGCCACCTCACTCCTCTTACCCTCTGGTTCCCTTTAGACCCCTGTGCTTGGTATCGATTTGGTCTTTTATCCCTCCATCTGCACCTTGGTATCAGGCCCCCTAACTCCACTTTGGTCTTCAGTTCCCATGGTTCTGCCCTGGTGTAAAATGCAGAGGGCAACGCTGTGGACCTTCAGCCATCCAGCATTGTCAGGAGAAGTGGATTCACTGGTCTCACAGAGGCCTCCTACTCCTCCTGCTCCGTGGTTCCTTCGTCCACCAGCCACACCTTTTTTTTCTCTCCACCGGTCCCTACATGGACTCTGGGTGTCTTAGCCCATTCTTCCCACCTGAATGGATTATATCTTCCATCCAACCACCTCAGGGGTGGGGAAGATAATGTTAGATCTAAGCTCAGTTAGTTTGTTTCCTTGGTTAATCATTGTGTTCACCTGTGTCTTGTTTAGATTCTCAGTATCCTGTGCCATTCTGGGTGCTTTTTAAGGCCCTGTTTACATGAGAACGCTCGCGGGTGAAAACGTAAAAATATTTTATTGGATGTGCATTTCGTTTACACGGCGACAGCGTTTTTGAGGCTTAAAAACGCAAAAAAGTGAAACCATCCTCCAGAGTGGAAATCTTAAAAACGCTCCACTGCCGTGTTCCCGTGTAAACGGTAGAAAAAAGGCAAAAGTCCGCTTGACAGTGAAGGTTGTACGCAGGCGCGGGGACTTGGTGTTGTTGTAGTATGCACTCCTAGCCGCCTGGAGTGCATACTACATTGAATTTCACACACTTTTGCGTCACCATTTGTACGCGGATTTCCCACACAAAACGCTCGTCTAAACACAGAATAAAAAGTGATGACGCAACGCCACTTTTGCGTTTTCTCTTCAGAATCGTTTCCGTGTAAACATAGCCTAAGTCTTGTGAATTGTTCACTTCCTAGTCTAGTTTTGTTATTGTTATGATTATTTACATCTACCACATTAACACTAAAATGAATGAACTACTGAAATCATTTTTCTGTTAACTTGTTTACTCAATTGTCCATAAATAAAAATACTCACATGATAAAGTTGATGGTTTTGAAGTTGAAGTAGTGCTTGTAGTGGCAGGGGGTGCTAAAATATTTAGATGTATGAATAGAAACATTATGCAAGAAATATTCGTTGACAAACTTAAAAAGACATCACTGCATAAAATTAAATTCTGTTTTGCAAAAACTTTTAATAAAAGATAATATGACAGCATCTGTAAACTGTGTTAACACAGTTTTTTCAACTGAAATGTCATAATTGTCTATCTACATGAATTACATCTCATAGGAGAAACTGTTAGACACAATTATCATAATACAACTTCATTGGTAATAAAAAATTATAAAATACAACTATTAGTTTACACAGTTGTCCATGAAAAGTACTCACTT